>CM033695.1:32100672-32700672 GCA_019514585.1 Dendrobium officinale | reverse complement strand
TCAAAGTCAACATAAGTAAGAGTGAGTAGACATATATAGTATTATCGAGGCTCCCTCTTAGAGATGTGAGATTTCCACCCCAATCAGATGGAGTAGAGTTACTTCTTAGTAACCCTCTATGATCTCCAAAGGAGGAAATCCAACGACCCGTTAAGGATGCCACGCTTATGACTACCGATTCTTAGACGTACAGTCAAAAGGGAAGAGATAGTGGATAACAAAAATGATGAAGTTACTAATAAGGTGATGGAAAAGTGCACTAGTGCTGTCCAAGAACTCAAAATGTAAGTGATCATAGGGAAATTATAATGCAAAAAAGTTTAAGATGATGATGGATTATAATGATTATTTGCCCATCAATCCTAAGTTTAGCGAGGGGAGACATATTAATGAGGTAGTTCAAGAGATCAAGGATATTATAGAAAAGAAAGAACTAATAATATTAGTAGTATTTTCATGGTGAAGACTAGATTATCGGTGACAGATGTTAATCAAAGTAGAAATCAATAATAAAAGGAACAAGAGTCAGTTTCCATAAACTTGGATTAAGATGTGTCCATTAGACTCAAAGATAAGGATGAGCATATAAGAAATTTGGAGAAAAAGGTCGAAGAAATGTTGTTAAGGGTAAAAGAAAGACAAGATCAGCTAGCTAGAACATTTCTGGTCGAGTAGGCTCAGTCGATTGTACATGTATAAGTGAGCAGAATAGAAAAGTAAAAGCGAACCCAACAATCTTATCAATTCCTATAGCACCAGTAGAGAAAGATATCAAACAGATAATCGAAAGCCATGTAAGGGATGGAGTCCTTAGCCTAATCTTAAGGGGCCGCATCTATTCTAAAGATAGTTCCTATTCTAAAGGGATTCATTCCACCTTCCTTTAAAGTCTTTAGTGGTCCAGAGAACCCAAGGCAACATTTGGACCATTTTCA
The DNA here is from genome assembly GCA_019514585.1 of Dendrobium officinale. Lineage (NCBI taxonomy): Eukaryota > Viridiplantae > Streptophyta > Magnoliopsida > Asparagales > Orchidaceae > Dendrobium > Dendrobium officinale. The sequence goes on along the minus strand of CM033695.1, from coordinate 32,699,737 downwards.
TTCAAGTTATTGTAATGCACGAGGGTCATACACTATACTATTTTAATAGTTCATTACTAGTCTTTCTAAATTAATTTTGAATGGTATGCATATTTTCCCAACAATTAAATGAGAACATTTAGTTATTTAGAGAGTTTACTCTTAAAAAGATTCTTCAAAACTTAATACCATATCATTGTGGGCGATCTGGTCATTGAGAAGCAAAAGTTAGGAGAGTCTCTACTTGAGTACATCTTGAGATAGAGAAATTTCTGGGTACATATTGAGATGGAGAAATCTCTCAATAAAATGTGAACTCCAATTTCAAGAGCAACATGTAGAGGAAATTCTTTTAAAAATGTCCATGGGCCTAACAAATTTATTTTAAAAGAGTTCAAAATAAATAATTTTGAGAAGCTACTTAAAAAGGTAAATAACATATAGAAAGAGGCTTCTTGAACGCCATTCATGAAGGATTTGTTAGATGAAAAGAAGCTGCAAAACGCAAAAGTCTTTTTAGAAAAAGTTAACCATCATATCAATAGTAGATAAGGAAAAGCTTGTTGAAAAATCAATCAAGTGATCCTTCACCTCGGCCTTTCCATGTAACCTCTTACCCTTCCAGGGATCCTTTCTCAACATCATTTAAAGAGAAGATATTGAAAGTCTATCCATTTAAAAGAAAGTTAGTAAGAAATTTTTTTAAAAGTTTATTAAACAAAGCTTACTTTAAATTACCGGAGGCCAAGAAGATGGTTGAGGCAAACAAGAGGGATGGTCCCCCTTTTTTTCCTTATCAACAGATGTTAGGTCACACAATTAAAGACTCTTTATATTTAAACATTGTCTTGAAAGAAATTTTAAATAGATTAACATCATCTTCTCGAAGGTGTATTTGGTAGATCCAAATTAAGGGTCTGTCATGGTCATCTTAGGTAAAAATTCTAACATTTCTTTATCCATTGAAAATGATTAGGATGTCATTCTATCCTAAGCATTTAAAATTTTGATTAAGAAATCTTTTCAACTTTCTCAACATTTATTGATGAAAGCCTAGGGCTCGATCTTGAAGGTTTAGCTAGAGGCATTGTAGGATGGCATTACGATGATTTCCTCTCCAGTAGTCATTGGAATTATTGATAAGTGTAAATAATGTTATGCTTTATGTGTTTATTTGTTAGTAAAAACTTATTGTTTGAGTTGTATTTGTGCAGGAAAATATAAGAAACAGGTAAAATTTTTAATTATGGTACAATGTCATGGCAACAATAGATTACCACTACGGTGACATTATTGACACCGTAATGTTGCAACCCATGACCCCGAGTTTGAGATTTTGATGATGCCAAATAATGAGTGTCTTGGAACTGCTTTTCATTGCTTATTATTTTATTTGTTATTTTTCTTGAGCACTAACATTTCAGGAAGATCACAAGTGACTCAGGAAGAAAGGAAGACTCAAGACCGAGTAGATTAGGAGTATGAGTCAAACATTGTATTTTCCATTTATTGTATTTTTTACTTTATTGAGTCTGGCCACAAATGCGTAAGAGTAAGAGCAACCATGCACACACACAGGGGGAGAATTTTTTTTTTAACTGAAAAATATAAGTAAAATTCTTCTCTGGAGATCGTACTGTACGATTTTATTTCATACCGTACGATCCAAGCTATATGGGCAAATCTGTGAATAGATCGTACTGTACGAAGTACTTCGTACTGTACGATATGTTCAGATCCAAAAACCCTGGTCGTGTTTTAATTTAATGAAGTGATTTTTGCGCCGTTCGTACTGTACGAACATGTTCGTACTGTACGATCTGTTTTAAATACTTACTTAAATTAACCCGTGATTAGTGCACGTAATCAAGGCCTAATTGAAATTTGAACATCGTACTGTACGAATATGTTCGTACGGTACGCTTGGTTTTAAATACTTACTTAAATTAACCCATGATTAGTGCACGTAATCAAGGCCAAATTGAAATTTGAACATCGTACTGTACGAACATGATCGTACCATACGATGAACAGAGACGAAGTATGATCGTCCCGGATATCGTCCTGTACGATCTCTTGGTTTTTGTCACATCGTACTGTACGATGTCAATCGTACCATACGATGAACAAAGACGACATCCGATCGTCCAGACCATCGTCCTGTACGAATAGTATGTTGTTGAATCGTACCGTACGATATTGTATCGTACAGTACGAATTGTTTTTGTACTGTTCGTACACCTTCGTACCAGGACGACGGCTGTTTATGAAGATCGTACTGTACGATGTTGAATCGTACTGTACGAACAGTAACGGCTAATTTTGAATTCAGAGGTTTTTGGAGCTTTTTTTTAGATGCCAATCAAGTTCTTTTTGGGTAAGATTGTTAGAGAGGGTGAACGTGATTAGAGAGGGATTCCAAGGGAGAAAACTCTAGAGAAATTCTTGAGGGTTGAGAGGAAGGAGGAGGAGGTGAGCGTTGTGAGGGAGAAGAGGTGTGAGGGAGATCACACGGTTGCTCCAAGCTTGCTGCATCTTGCTCCTCCTGTGGCCCGAGAAGGATTTGAGGGAGGATCTCCAAGGGAAAGGCTCGTCTGCATCCGTTGCCTCGAGGTTCTCTGCCTTCTCCAGGAGGGAGAAAAACGAGAAGGTTCTCTGCCGTCGCCAGGAGGGCGAAAAACAGAGTTTGGTCTTCCGCCACGCCGGGTTGGTGAAAGGGAGGTTTGTACAGGCTTCTCCGCCTTGCCAAGGGGGGCAAAAGGAGAACTATTTTTTATAGTGAAAATCCCGGAGTGGAGGACTCCGGGGAGTGGACGTAGGTCATATTTTGACCGAACCACTATAAAATTCTTGGTGTGTTCTTTCTTTATCATTGTTTACTTTTTGCTTGCACTTTAATTTTGTCATATCTATTGCACGTGGTTTTTTGGTAAAGTAAAATTCCATAGATCTTTGTTTTTAATATTTCAAAAACAACAAAAAAAATTAGAACTCTTGTTTAGGGTTAATTTTTATTAAGAGAAAAACTTTTACAATTCACCCCCCCTCTTGTCTTTTAGTAATTTCAATTGGTATCAGAGCTAGTTTTTCAAAAATAGTGTTTTAGAAAACCTTGAAAAAAAAAAAACGATCATGTCAAATTTTGGTAATCGTAACACTGCGGAGGGTTATTCAATAACTCGTCCACCACTTTTTGATAACATACCGTTTGATTTTTGGAAAATTAGAATGTCTACATTTTTGCAATCTATAGATTACCGCATGTGGATGTTAGTAAATGATGGGTATGTTGCACCGTTTAAAAACTGTTAATGGCTTGAAAACTCCTGTACCGTTTAGTGAATGGAGCAATGAGGGATAGGGAATTAGCCCAACTGAATGCTAAGTGCTTAAACTGCTTTTTTTGTGCATTGAAATCTGAGGACTATATGAGAGTCTCTACTTGTGCTTCTGGTAAGGAGATTTGGGATAGACTGTGCATTACATACGAAGGAACAAACGAAGTAAAACAGTCTAGGCTTAACATTTTACTGCATGATTATGAATTATTCCGTATGAAACCTAGCGAAACAATTTCTGACATGTACACTAGGTTCACCCAAATTGTGACATCCTTGCATGCTTTAGGTAGAGAAATTTCAAATTCTGAGAAAGTAAATAAAATTCTTAGATGCCTGCCTAGTTCCTATGATGCTAAGATAACTGCTATCACTGAGTCCAAAGATCTTAATGTTTATTCTATTGATAACCTCCTCGGGTCACTCATTGCATACGAGCAAGGAGTGAGCCAAAGGCAAAGTGATGCAGGTGAAAAGAAAAAGGAGCGAACGGTGGCATTAAAAGCTGGCAACTCAGAAAGTGAAAGCTCTGCAGGGGAGGAAGAAGATGAAATAGCACTGATGACCCGACAGTTCAAGAATTTCCTGAAGAGAAAACAGAAGCGTCATCAGAACAGCTGGAATAAAGGTAAGAGCTCAAGGTCCAATAAGGTTTCATCTGATACAATTTGCTTTGAGTGCAGGAAGCCAGGTCACCTTCGAGCCGATTGTCCTAATCTGAAGAGTCAACCAGCAAAGGAGAAAGGAGATGACAAAGGTAAATACAAGAGAGGAAAGACCAAGACACAGAAAGCTTTTTGGGCCGACTCTGCCTCAGAATCATCAGAAGAAGAAGCAGAGGAGGAGGTAACAAATTTGTGTCTTATGGCTAATGATAACCTTGATCAATTAGATCAGGATGAGGTATGTCAACTTTCTTATGATGAATTATTGCTTATTTCTGAGAATATTCATGACTCTTATAGAAAACTGAAGAAAATGCATGCTAAACTTAATATTGAATTTAGTTCCTTACAAATTGAGCATGCTAACTTAGTTAAAGAAAATTCTGATTTAGATAAAGATCACATGTTACTTCTTGATGAGTATGATGCATTAAATAAGAAGCATATTGATCTAATTGAAGCGCATGAATCCTTGAAAACATCACATATTGAACTAGATGTAGAGTATGAAAAACTAACTGCACTTATATTAGAAGTAGACCATAGTGAGCACTTGCTATTGATAGAAGTTGATGGATTGACAGCTCAAAATAAAACTTATAATGAAAAGATAAAAAGAACTAGAAAATGAAATTGCATCACTCACAGTAGGCCATCCTAGAAAACCCCCAACACAGCATGCATCACAAAATCTTAGGAAGAGGCACCACCACACTCATAGATTAGTAAACCCATTTCCTGGTGTTAGGTGCTTCTCTTGTGGCATGTTAGGTCACATAGCCCGCACATGCACAATTCACCGTAGGACACACTTAGTGTGGAGACCTAAACTGCATCCATCACAGCATAACATGCATACATCTCATTCATGCAAGCATAAGGAGGAACCCAAACTCACTTGGGTTCCCAAATCTAATCTTTGAATGAAATTGTAGGGATGCTCTCACAAAAGACCTAGTGAGAGCATGTGGTACCTGGATAGTGGCTGCTCGCGACACATGACTGGAGACATGAAGAAGTTCATCCTATTGGAGACCAAAACTGGAGGCAAAGTAACGTTGGGAGACAACACTACCAGGAAGGTGATAGGCTCAGGTACAGTTGGTAATGCTAAGAATTTTTTAATTGAAAATGTTTTACTAGTTGATGGTTTGAAACATAATTTACTTAGCATTAGTCAACTGTGTGACAAAGGTTTTGATGTTAAATTTTTTACTGATAAATGCCTGATTAGTTTATTTGGTGAAATAATTTTAGAAGGAAAACGAATGAACAATGTTTACATGTTAGACCTTGATTGCGTAGATAACTCAAAATCATTGTGCTTGAAAACAATAGTTGATGACTCGTGGCTATGGCATAGGAGACTATGCCATGCTAGTATGAAAACTCTTAGAAACATCACTCAGAAAAACCTAGTTAGAGGTGTACCTAAATTAGAATTCACCAAGGATCACTTATGTGATGCTGCTTGCCAACAAGGAAAACAAGTCAAATCATCATCATTTCACTCAATTAGAGACGTGATCACCTCTAGGCCACTAGAAATTCTACACATGGACTTATTTGGACCCGTTAGTACAGCCAGTCTAGGTGGAAAGAATTATGGGTTTGTGATTGTAGATGACTTCACTAGATTTACTTGGGTAAGATTCTTAGCACACAAGAATGAGTCTTTTGAGGAATTTAAGATTTTCTCCACATGGATTCAACGAAAATTAGGTTGTGAAATATCAACAATCCATAGCGATCATGGTGGAGAGTTCCAAAATGATAAATTTGAGTCATTCTGTCAAGAGATAGGAATAGAGCACAATTTCTCAGCTCCTAGAACACCCCAACAGAATGGCATAGCAGAAAGAAAAAAATAGAACCTTGGTAGAAGCTGCTAGGGCAATGTTAGCGGAGTATACCCTTCCTAGATATTTTTGGGGCAGAAGCAGTCAACACAGCCTGTTATTTTTTGAACAGAGTAAACATTAGGTCGAAGCTGAACAAAACTCCATATGAACTCCTTAAGGGTAGGACACCAAACCTTTCACATTTACATGTCTTCGGGTGTAAGTGCTTCATCTTAAATAATGGTAAACATTCCTTAGGAAAATTCGATCCCAAGTCTGATGAGGGTGTCTTCTTAGGCTATTCTTCTGTAGGTAAGGCCTATAGAATTTTTAATAAGAGAACCCTGGTAGTAGAAGAATCCACCCATGTGGTATTTGATGAATCTGATATGCCCTCAGAAACTAAAATTGAAGATGATGAAATAGAGGCAATTCAAGGAGTAGAGACTATGACCTTAGAAGAGAGGGTCGAATCTCAAGAAGATTTGCCTAGAGAATGGGAGATATTCTTCTAGTCATCCTAAAGAGTTAATTTTAGGTGACCCTTCAGAAGGTGTAAGAACTAGGCATGGACTTAGGAAGGAGGTTAGTCACTCAGCTTTCATCTCTATGATAGAACCTACAAGTATAGATCAAGCCTTAGGAGATGAATTTTGGATTCTAGCAATGCAAGAAGAGCTGAACCAATTCACCAGGAATGATGTTTGGGAGTTAGTTAAGAGACCTAAAGAGCAGAGTGTTGTTGGAACAAAATGGGTCTTCAAGAATAAGGTGAATGATTCAGGAACAATAATAAGGAATAAAGCAAGGCTAGTAGCTAAGGGGTACAACCAGATTGAGGGAATAGACTTTGAAGAAACCTTTGCCCCGGTTGCTAGACTAGAAGCCATAAGAGTGCTCTTAGCTTTTGCTTGCTTCAAGAACTTTAAGTTATATCAAATGGATGTAAAGAGTGCATTTTTGAACGGGGTAATTAAGGAAGATGTCTACGTTGAGCAACCCCCCGGATTTGAAAGCTCACAATTTCCAAACCATGTATACAAATTAAAAAAGGCACTATATGGACTAAAGCAAGCACCTAGAGCATGGTATGAAAGACTTAGCTCATTTCTTTTGGAAGAGGATTTCAAAAGGGTAGTGTAGATACCACTCTCTTTTTACAAAAAGTTAAAGAAGAAATTCTCATTGTTCAAATATATGTAGATGACATCTTGTTTGGATCCTCGGATAAAAATTTATGCGATGAATTTTCAAAAACAATGAGTAATGAGTTTGAAATGAGCATGATGGGAGAGCTTAACTACTTTCTTGGCTTTAGTGTGAAGCAAATGGAAAATGGAACCTTTCTTAGCCAATCAAAGTACATTAAGGATATTTTAAAGAAATATGAAATGGATAGTGCAAAACCCATGAACACCCCAATGAGTTCGACAATCCAATTAGATAAGGATCCTAGTGGAAAATCAGTAGATCAGAAAAAAATATAGAGGAATGATTGGATCACTTCTTTACTTGACTGCCAGTAGACCGGACATCATGTTTAGTGTGTGCCTTTGTGCCCGTTTCCAAGCCGATCCTAAAGAGTCTCACCTAACTGCTGTTAAAAGAATTCTTAGATATCTACTAGGCACCCCAAACTTAGGAATTTGGTATCCCAGACACAGCACTTCCTTTGAAATCCTTGGGTACTCAGACTCTGACTTTGCAGGATGTAGGATAGATAGAAAGAGCACCTCTGGTACCTGTCAATTCATCGGACAATCATTAGTTTCTTGGTCCAGTAGGAAGCAAAACTCAGTAGCACTTTCACACAGCCGAGGCAGAATATATTGCAGTAGGAAGTTGTGTTGCACAGGTACTATGGTTTAAAACAACAAATTCTTGATCTTGGACTACCTGTTGGAACCATCTCAATCATGTGTGACAACACAAGTGCAATTTGTATCTCTAAGAACCCAATTCAGCACTCCCGAACAAAACACATAGACATTAGACATCATTTCATTAGAGATCACGTCGCTAAGGGAGATATAGAATTACATCACATCGCTACAGAAGATCAATTGGCAGACATATTCACAAAACCATTAGCGTTTGACACCTTTAGCACCTTGAGGACTAGATTAGGTGTCATAGATATAAATGCATAAAAAAAAAAAAAAAAAAAAAAAAAAAAAAATAAATATATAAAAAAAAAAAAAAAATCTTTAGGGCTGCTCCTGATCACCACACACTCACCACACCAAAATTCACATTGACTGTTCATCGTACTGTACGATCTATATCGTACTGTACGACATATCACAAATCTAACGTCCACCAATAGGCAGAATTCAGCTCTGTTGATCGTACTATACGATACCCATCGTACTGTACGATAATCGTCCCGCATTATTGCCTACCGTACTGTACGATACCTCCCCTTCGTACAATACGATCCACGTCAGCAACGGATTGGGACGAATTAAAGCCGTTTGGTACGACATTATTGAGTATCGTACTGTACGATCTTTTAGATTCGTCCTGTACGATCCACATCAGCACAACGGACAAATTCGAGTTAAAGCGTTCTGGTACGATATTTATTATGTATCGTACTGTACGATCCACGTATTCGTACAGTACGAAACTTTTGGTCAAAAGTCGTACTGAGAACCTCGGGACGATCGATATTCGTCTGATCGTACTGTACGATACCTATCGTACTGTACGATTTGACCTCCTTTTTCCCGAAACGACCGGTCAGGATATTAATTGTATTTCGTACTGTACGATCTCCGGTTCGTACTTTACGATTTACGGAAAATTCTATATAAACCCTTGCATAGGCTGTTCAATTCATTCAAACTCTCTCCTCTCTCAGCCTTCCATTCGTTTTCGTGCCCTCCTGCAATGTCTAAGCGAGGTCGGATGACTGCCGGAAGCTCGTCCTCATCCAGTCGTCAACCCGATCGCTTTCTGAATAGCGAAAATGAGGAAGCCTACTACCGCTACAAGGCTTGCAAAATCTCGCCCTCAAAAATGCTAAATCAGGCCGCTCTAAATTTCGAGGTAATGGGCCTCTTTGCGTCCACTACCTTTCAATTCCTACTTACCCTAGCGTTTCCTTACAACTCTGAACTCCTTTTTGAATTTCTCGCAAATCTCACCTACACAGTAGATAACACCACTTTTCACTCCCTTGTTTGTGGCCGCCCTGTGGAAATAACTAGAGCCGACATCGCCCAACATATTGGGCTGTCCACTGAAGGACCTATGGTTTCGCTCGTTTCTAACTGATGATTTTGATTGGAGCGATGTAAATAGAGTCCTTAGGAACACTGTTTTTCATCAACACCAGCCTCTAGTCCAATCCTTAACCCGCAATGCCCGTATAATTCAACATGTCCTTCGAACCTCTATCATACCCAAGGGTGGCGACCGCATCAATCTGACCCCTACCCTGTCAGTCGCTACCTACCTCATTATGTCCAATATTAAGTTTGATGAGGTCGATTTGATCAGCAACTATATTCGGCACATGACTTTTGTTCGTCTTCCCACCACTCGACGGAAACAAAATCTGGCTCTTGGTCACCTCATAGGATATATCCTCTACCATAAATATCAATTATCCTATCCTGCTGAACCCGATATGCTTCCTATTTTCTATACGGATGCTTCCTTCCGTATCCTCTTTCATCGGGGACATGAGCCTGAAGAACCCGTCTTTGACGAAGAAGAAGGAGAAGATGCACCAGCCGCAGCTCCAGCTCGACCCCGACGCCATGCTGCACCCCGAGCACCTGCACCAGCACCAGCTCCACCACTCCCAAATGATGATCTAGTCGCCCGCTTCGACCAGCTGCAGACTCGCCTCGACATGCACATTCAGGAACAACATCAGCAACACGAGGCTGATATGCAATGGTTTGGAGAGCGTTTTACAGCAATTGATCACCGCTTCGACACTTTATTTCAATACTTTCAGCCAAATCCACCTCCACCTCCACCTGATCAGGACCCGTCTGACTAGATTGTCTATGTATGCATTGTAGTCTTTTCTGTTTTTCCGCTTTTGAGCTTTTAGTGGCTCCTCCTTTTTGTGCTGTCAAAGGGGGAGAAGTTTGTTGTAATGTGTGTAATGCCTATTTATCTAAATACAGTTTTTTTTTGTTTCCTACCTGCTTGTAGTGTTTTTTTTTTTCCTCTTCTTTGTGTTTCTTTGTTTAAAAAAAAAAAAAAAAAAAAAAAAAAAAAAAAACAAAAGAAATATTTTTCTTTCTTACTTGCAACAAAGTATTTGACATCATCAAAAAGGGGGAGATTGTTGCAACCCATGACCCCGAGTTTGAGATTTTGATGATGCCAAATAATGAGTGTCTTGGAACTGCTTTTCATTGCTTATTATTTTATTTGTTATTTTCCTTGAGCACTAACATTTCAGGAAGATCACAAGTGACTCAGGAAGAAAGGAAGACTCAAGACCGAGTAGATTAGGAGTATGAGTCAAACATTGTATTTTCCATTTATTGTATTTTTTACTTTATTGAGTCTGGCCACAAATGCGTAAGAGTAAGAGCAACCATGCACACACACAGGGGGGGAGATTTTTTTTTTTTAACTGAAAAATATAAGTAAAATTCTTCTCTGGAGATCGTACTGTACGATTTTATTTCGTACCGTACGATCCAAGCTATGTGGGCAAAAATGTGAATAGATCGTACTGTACGAAGTATTTCGTACTGTACGATATGTTCAGATCCAAAAACCCTGGTCGTGTTTTAATTTAAGGAAGTGATTTTTGCGCCGTTCGTACTGTACGAACATGTTCGTACTGTACGATCTGTTTTAAATACTTACTTAAATTAACCCGTGATTAGTGCACGTAATCAAGGCCTAATTGAAATTTGAACATCGTACTGTACGAATATGTTCGTACGGTACGATTGGTTTTAAATACTTACTTAAATTAACCCGTGATTAGTGCACGTAATCAAGGCCAAATTGAAATTTGAACATCGTACTGTACGAACCTGATCGTACCATACGATGAACAGAGACGAAGTATGATCGTCCCGGATATCGTCCTGTACGATCTCTTGGTTTTTGTCACATCGTACTGTACGATGTCAATCGTACCATACGATGAACAGAGACGACATCCGATCGTCCAGACCATCGTCCTGTACGAATAGTATGTTGTTGAATCGTACCGTACGATATTGTATCGTACAGTACGAATTGTTTTTGTACTGTTCGTACACCTTCGTACCAGGACGACGGCTGTTTATGAAGATCGTACTGTACGATGTTGAATCGTACTGTACGAACAGTAACGGCTAATTTTGAATTCAGAGGTTTTTGGAGCCTTTTTTAGATGCCAATCAAGTTCTTTTTGGGTAAGATTGTTAGAGAGGGTGAACGTGATTAGAGAGGGATTCCAAGGGAGAAAACTCTAGAGAAATTCTTGAGGGTTGAGAGGAAGGAGGAGGTGAGCGTTGTGAGGGAGAAGAGGTGTGAGGGAGATCACACGGTTGCTCCAAGCTTGCTGCATCTTGCTCCTCCTGTGGCCCGAGAAGGATTTGAGGGAGGATCTCCAAGGGAAAGGCTCGTCTGCATCCGTTACCTCGAGGTTCTCTGCCTTCTCCAGGAGGGAGAAAAACGAGAAGGTTCTCTGCCGTCGCCAGGAGGGAAAAAAAACAGAGTTTGGTCTTCCGCCACGCCGGGTTGGTGAAAGGGAGGTTTGTACAGGCTTCTCCGCCTTGCCAAGGGGGGCAAAAGGAGAACTATTTTTATAGTGAAAATCCCGGAGTGGAGGACTCCGGGGAGTGGACGTAGGTCATATTTTGACCGAACCACCACTATAAAATTCTTGGTGTGTTCTTTCTTTATCATTGTTTACTTTTTGCTTGCACTTTAATTTTGTCATATCTATTGCACGTGGTTTTTTGGTAAAGTAAAATTCCATAGATCTTTGTTTTTAATATTTCAAAAACAACAAAAAAAATTAGAACTCTTGTTTAGGGTTAATTTTTATTAGGGAGTGCCACTTGAACATTTTAGTACTACAGATATAAATGTTCAATCCATAATTTGTCAATGAAGCGACACATTGATTCATTAAACAGTGGGTCCATGTCAGGAAGTGGTGCAATGGAGGAAACCCTTGAGCATTGCGGCGTTAGTTCATTTTATGGGCGCCACGACGCAAGTGACTCGAGTGCCATGGTGCCAGAATCCATTTTCTATATTTTTTTTATAAATAGTTTATTTAGAATGTATTTATCTCATTTATGTATGAGATCATCATGACATATCCAAACTCATATATATTGATATGATGGTCGATAATCATTTAGTTGTTAATCATCTAGAATTTAATCTAAACTTCAATCCAATCTTTAATCACACTTCAATCAAGTCTCCATTAAAACTTCAAATATACAATCTTCAATTAAACTCCAATCAATTAAAATCATCAAGTTAATATCAATCTATGATTACTTGAAGCTACAGCCTTACATTGTAGCCAAGTGATTTAGTACACTATCCAATCTAATGCACTATCGCCTAGTGAACATCACATGATTTCCCCCTTCTAATAATCACTAATTACCTAATTGATTGTTATTTATGTGGGTTAATGGTTTGGCTTAGGCCTTTAACAAAACCTTGGTGCTAATCATCAAAAAGACCCTCGATGACAACAAACATCAATGGGATGAGAGGTTGGTAGAAGCCTTGTGGGCCTATCAGACCACTTATAGGACCCCAAATAAATCCACTATATTTGCACTAGTGTATGGGTCCAAAGTCATACTCCCTCTGGAAGTACAAATTCCTTCACTCAAGCTCACAATACATAATCAAATTACAACTGAACAAAATGTATGACTCTGATTGGAAAAACTCGAAGGCCTTGAAGATCTCCATCTCCTATTTCAACAAAATTAAGAGTTGTATAAAGCCTGAAGGGTTCAAGCTCATGTTAAGTTAGTATGACCAATAACCTTCCAAGTAGGAGACTTGGTCCTGCTTCTTCGGAGGCCTTTCTTAGCTCACCGAAAGATTGGTGGGAAGTTTGAATAGACATGGGAAGGACCTTTTATCATATAGACAGACAAAAAAGGGGACTAATATCATCTAGTTAATTGTAAAGGAAATCACCCGACATTTTCAATCAATAAGCATTTCCTTAAGAAATACTATTCTTAATGTAGCTGGGCATTCCAATAAAAAAATCTCTTTGAGTTTTGAATCAAGTTGGATCAATTTTATTCATTTTTTTTAGAATAAAAAATTAATTTACCCAGTTGTATTTTCTTAATGTTAGGTGTGAGTCCTTGAGTCCTTGTACTTCCTTTTCTTAGGATTAGATTCGCTAGTGATGGTGCACACCCTTTGTGGAACCATCCTAGTTTCAAATCCAATTTTAGTCCCCTGGGGTGAGAAGGCTTCCTCCCCACATGATCAATTACTAGTGATGAAAAACACCCTTTGTGGCACCATCATAGTTTCAAATCCAATTTTGATCCTCTGTGGTGAGAACGATTCCCCCGCCCCCTACATGATCATCCACAAGTGATAGAGCACACCCTTTATGGTGTCATCTTAGTTTCAAATATATTTTTAATCCTCTATGGTGAGCAATCTTCCTCCCCACATGATAATCCACTGGTGATGGAGAATGCCCTTTGTGGTACCATCCTAGTTTCAAATCTGAATTTTATATTTTGTGGCGAGCAAGCTTCCTCTCCACATGATCATCCACTAGTGATGATGAATGCCCTTTGTGGCACCATCCTAGTTTCAAATCCAATTTTGATCCTCTATGATGAGGAAGCTTCCTCTCCACTTGATCATCCACTAGTGATGGAATATGACCTTTGTGGCACCATCCTATTTCCAAATCCAATTTAGATCCTCTATAGTGAGCAAGCTTCCTCCTTATATAATCACTTAGTTTTTTTTTTTTTCCCTTAAGGTTAGATGAGAGCCATTCAGTTTTCTTACCTTTGGATTAAATTTATTGGTGGTAAAGAAAGCTCTTTATAACACTACCCTATTATCAACTCAACATCGATTCTCTGAAGTTAGGTACAACCTTTCCTTAGAATTAAAATTTTAGATTTCACCATTCTATTCAGTCAAAGCCAAAATGTGTAGTATAACGAAGAACTTCATTCTACTGCACATATTAGAGGTCCATTTATTGATTTCATTTTTTTATGAGGACATCAGGATCTATTTAAATTTCAATTAATCTCTAATCCAGACTTTAGTCTAGACTTCAATCAAGATCTCAATTCAACCTTCAACTAATCTTATATTAAGTCCTCAATTCAATCTTCACTTTAACTTTTAATTTAGCCATCAATCAAGCTTCAATCATATCTAATCATTAGCAACCATTCATTTGATTGTGATTGATGTGGATGATTCAAATTATATTAATCAAACCAAAGTCCAATTCAAATCCAAAAATTTAAATCAAAATCTAGGATTAAGGACCCTTGTTCTGAAACCCCTTTTGAGTGTTTTTTCAATCACTTCAAAATTCCATCAAATGACCCCCAATTTATAATATGTTAGTTTTAAATTGATTAGACATATACTTAGGGTAAAACCCTCTTAATTTGAGTTCAATATGACACCTCTAACCCTACAATCTTCTAAAGGATGTAAAACCTTCAAATATTTATAACCTACGCCATTGGACCTTCCACTTTATGGAATTTAACCATGGGAGCCTTCCTGAAATCCTTGACCGTGTCCATAACTTTAGTTATGACATGTTTATCATAAAAATGTTTTTTTTTTTTGGGACCCACTTTGACCCTCAGTTGATAAGGGGTCCAAATGACCAAAATGCCCTTTAAGGGCAAAATTGGGATTTTCTTCAAACCTCAACATGGCCCAGTCAAATAAACTTTGAAACCTATTTCAATGCATCCTAAACATCATTAGGAGTGCAATGAACCCAAATACATGTTTTGGTTTGACCAGGTTGACCAAGTTAACCATGGTTGAACAATATGCCCTTTAAGGATCTAAATGGTCATTTCAGATCAAATGACCATTCCAGTGTATGAGACCACCTCCATTGGTCCCAAATCACTCTCCTAAACATGTTGGACCCAAACTCAACCTCTGGTTTGAATTGGTTGACCATGTTAACCATGGATAACCAGATCAACCATAAACCCTCTTCCATACTCAATCAAGCTTCAAATCCATTCTAAACTTCATCAAAACCTTTTGACCACCTTTCCTAGTGATTTGGATCTAATTGATCACTTTGACCCACTAAACAGTTGACTTTGTCAACTAGATCTAGATTTTAGTCAAATTTGACCCATCTGAGTCAAATCACTCCACTTAATCAAACTAACTTCTTCAAACTCACCCTTATATTTTATGTGAAATCTTCCAAAACATTGGTGAGTCAACTTTGATGGGTTTGACCATGTCAACACATTGGGCTTGGTCAAACTCCCTTGCTTTTAGTCAAATCACTATGTGTATTCAATATCCTGCATAAAAGATAAAAATCTTCATAAGTTATACACAACATAGTAGGGATAATGAATATTTTTAAATCAAATGATTATCAAGTAAGCCATCCAGCTCATCCTTATAGTTAATAATGTTTCTGACAAGCAATTATCAGAGCTGATCCTTAGTCCACCTAGATAAAGACAAAATCATATACTTAAAAATGTTTTACTTTGAAAATTTTGCAAAAGATTAAGGTCAAGTTTATTTAGAATCTGAATCTGACACTCAATCTCTCAAGCTGTACTAGAAACGAAACATGAAGTGTTGGGCGGCTAACATGTAGGTACTCCAAAGCCCAAATCTTCAACAAGTGAATGCACCTAGCTATATTCATCATAATAGGCTTCATCTTAACATTGCTACACAACTTACAACATGTGCACATGGTATATGGTATAACAAAGTCCTACCATAGCTACACATTAATATTCTATCATCAATCAAATCAACACGATATGATTATGATGACATGTTAACAACTTGAAAATCATGAATGTTCGGGTGGATTGGTTTTGGCAATATCCTAGCCTCTTGTTCTACCCTTCTAACTATAGCTAAAAAATGTGGGGCAAACAACTATTATTTTTTATCTCCCCAACTTTAATAAACTCTAATAATCTCATGAACATTGCTACAACATTATAGTATATGACAATGATCAAGGCTTGAATTGGCTAACCTTGAGCTCTTTTGAATACCCCATTGAATGAGTCTGACACATTTGTAGTCATAAACTCCATATCTAAAACCAACATCATGTGTTTAGTGACCAACATGTAACATCTCAGTCTAGCAGCCAATAATGAATATCAGGTTTTACCTTCTTAATGCCCATCATGCTTCGATTAAATATGATAGGTTTGTTAGTATTTTCGGATGTATACATCTTTTGACACATAAATTCAACACCACATGCTCCCATTTGTCGTGCTGCTTTTTTGAAATAATCACATTGGTGGAAAAAGGAAATATTTCTCTACAGCCACGAACCAAACCAACATGTATGGCATAGATGATATAGAGGTTTGCCTTGTTGGTTACTATAGGAAGAAGCTCGTGCATCTTCTTAAGAAACTAAAGTCGATATTTAGTAGACTATGACTCCACTATTACAAAAGCAAGTAGAAATAGGCAGTTATTCACATCTAAGCCCACTACACTTAGTAAAGTTTCTTGATATTTACCAAGCAGGAATGTGCCATTAAGGCTAAGAATAGGCTGACAAAAGTTTCACCCACTATGATTTGAATCATATACAATGTTTATGGCATAGTAGAAATAACAACTTCCATGAACAAATTCAGAGTCATGTAGGACTCTTCCCATCTACAAAAAATTGCCTTAATAACCTTTTAGCGAGCATCCCAAGCCCTAATGCAGGAAACATTGATATTAAACTTAGCTTCAATTCAACAAATTATTTTCCTTGGCTTCATGTCCATCTATTTTCAAATGGTGGGTAGTATATAAACTTATGAACTACAAATTGCAATAAAAGTGCCCAACATCAAGAATTATACTAGCACACATATGTTGATGCGTAAATGTTTACTAAGACCATAATATAGACATCATAGGAAAGGAGCCACCAATCAATCATGCTTTGCACATGCAACCATAAATTTATATCTATTTGATGCGATAACAAGATATTAAACATTATTTCTGATTGTCATCCTTGTATAACAAATTGTAAATATGATTTTTTATATGAAATACATCACTTGGATCAATTTGTTGCAAATTTGTTGTTTCATGAATTACACTTTTGATGATTAGCAAACATAATTATTTCCTTTCTTATAACTGACATTTTAGGGCCAAGAAATCAGATGACAAATCAAGCCAGTTCAAGATTGCGTAGGTTAAGGTTGAGTTAGTCTATATTTTATTTTTCTCTTCTTGAGTCAATTTGTAATGTTCAAAGAGACTGATGCTAAGTAACCCTACACACACACACTTGAGAGAGTTAGAATTTATGTTTTTAATCAAATCAGCCAGGACGATATTTACATCGGCCTGGACGATCGGGCCCAAAACAGAAGTTCTAATCAGGGGTTCTTAATTAAGGCAGCCGTCATTAGCCAATCGTCCTGGACAATACTTGTATCGGCCTGGACGATATGCTTAAAACAAAAAGATATTGCCGCCATAAACAATTAAGGTATTCTGTATTTTTGGCAATCGGTCAGGACGATCTTGGATCGGCCTGGATGATATTCACAATTATGCCTTAATTAATCAGACAAATCAAGGAAGTAATTAAGGATGATTGATATGATCACATCATCCTGAACGATCTTAGGATTGGCCAGGATGATCTATTCAAAAACCTTAGTTACTTCTGGATGATAAATATCGGACAGCACCAATTCAGGGCGATGTGCTGGTCTATCGGGATCGGACAGCTTGAATTCAGGGCGATGCTCTCGACGATTTTCCTCTGATTTGAACTGATCGGTCGGGACGATCGTGATATCGTCCTGGATGATCAAGCCAATTTTCAATCGTCCAGTTTGCATTCAGGGCGATGCTCTAGCCGATCTTATGGGATTTGTACTGATCGGCCAGGATGATTTCCATATTGTCCTGGATGATATAATCGACAACTTGCAATTAATGAGCTCCTTTGAAGCTCTTCTATTTAAGATCTCTTGTTTAATATTTTTGAACATCCTTGGCTGCTGTCTTGACCTGAGAAAACCTAAAGGAGAGAGAGAGAGAGAGAGAGGATCTTGTGAGGGGGAGCTTGTAAGGGGATTCACAAGGGTTGCTCCAAGCATTGTTCCACTTCTTCTTTCATAGAGTCTCTTGTCCTTGGAAGGGTTGGGAGAGGTAAGTTCCAGCAAGCGATCGAGGTTCTCTGCCTGCTTCAGGAGGAAGCAAAAGGAGGAAGGTTCTCTACCTTGTCGGGTGTGGCAAAAAGAGGTGCTTGTAAAGGCTTCTCAACCTAGCTGTGGGGGCTAAAGGAGAGTCACGATTGTAGTGCAATACTCGGAGGGCGCCTCCAGGGAGTGGATGTAGGTCGAGTTGACCGAACCACTATAAACCCTTATGTTCTTAGTTTTTACTGCTTCCGCATTTATTTTCTTCCGCGCTTATTTTTTGTGGTGATTTAGTTTGTATTTGTGCTTTGCCTAAAGAATTTTTTAAAATACCAATTCACCTTCCCCCCCCCCCCCCCTCTTAGTTAGCCTTGGACCAGTTCTATAGGGCTTAACATCCATAACGAACTTTCAAGTGGTATCAGAGCGGGATTCAAAAATTTAAGTTTGAAAACTTTTTGAATTTGATCCATGGCTAACTTTGGGAATATAAATACTACTTAAGGTTATTCAATTACACGACCTCCCTTGTTTGATAACCTACCTTTTAATTTTTGAAAAACCTGCATGTCAATGTTTTTACAATCTACTGATTATCTCATGTGGATGCTTATTAAAGAAGGGTATTTTCCACCTTCTCGTGAAATTAACGGAATTAAAACAGAAGTTGCTTTTACTGAATGGACTTTCGATGAAAGAGATTTAGCTCAATTAAATGCAAAATGTTTGAACTGTTTTTTCTGTGCTTTAAAGTCTGAGGATTACATGCGTGTCTCCACTTGCAAAACTGGTAAAGAAATTTGGGATAAATTGTGTATCACTTATGAAGGAACCAATGAAGTAAAATAATCTCGTTTGAATATTCTCTTGCATGCTACGAACTTTTTTGTATGAAACCTTCTGAATCTATTTCTGACATGTATACAAGGTTTACTCAAATTGTTACTTCATTGCATGCCTTACGAAGAGAACTTTTGAATTTTGAAAAAGTAAACAAAATTTTGAGATGCTTGCCTTCATCGTTTGATGCTAAATCACTGCTATAACTGAATCTAAGGATTTGAACACGTATTCGATTGACAACTTACTTGGCTCACTCATTGCTTACAAGCAAGGGGTGAATCAAAGAAATCTTGATGCAGGTGAGAAAAAGAAAGAGAAAATGGTGGCACTGAAGGCACGCAAATCTGACTCTGATTCTTCCGAGTCTGAGAGCGATTAAGTTGCCTTCACCTCAAGGCAATTCAGAAACTTTCTAAGGAAGAAGCAAAAGCATCATTGGAGAAAAGGTAAGGATAACAAATATTCTAAAGGATCTTCTGATGTTGTTTGTTATGAATGCAGGAAGCCTGGACATGTGAAATCCGATTGTCCTACACTTCAAGATCACTCAAGCAAAGAAAAGGAAAAAGGTGAGGAGAAATCCAAGTTTAGGATGGACAAGAAAAAAGTTCAAAAAGCATTCTGAGCAGAATCTGCATCAGATTCTTCTGAGACTGAACCTGAGGAAGAGATAACAAACTTGTGCTTAATGGGGGAAGACCATCTTGAGCAAAATGATAATGAAGAGGTATGTAAACCAACTTATGATCAATTGTTTGAAATTTGTGAGAAAATTCATGCATCATACAAAAAACTCAAGAAGACTCATGCTAGTTTAAAGTTAGAGCTTTTGAATTTACAAAAAAGAATATGAAATTATTCTCAAAGATCATTCTACGATTGATTCAAATCACATGGCTCTACTCGATAAATTTGATGATTTAAATAAAAAGTATTTGGAATTAATTGATGAACATGATGCATTAAAAGTTTCACACACCTCACTTAAATCTGATTTTAAGAAATCTAAAGAGATAGAAAAAGATTTGAGGGTTGATAATGATATCTTAAAAAATAATAACTTGAGGCTTAAAAATGATTTGGACTCACTTAAGGAAAATTGGAAGACTCTCACTTTGAATCCAAAGCCAAAACCTAGGTAGATGCATTATAAATCAAACCATTTAAGAAATCCTTTTCCTGGAGTTAGATGTTTCTCTTGTGGCATGCTAGGACACATCTCACACACTTGCACTGTTCACCGTAGTACATATTGGGTGTGGAGACCTAAGGTACATGATTCACAGCATACCACACATGCATTGTATTCTACTTTTCCTAAGAAGGGACCCAAACTAGTTTGGGTTCCTAAATTTGACTGTTAGTTTTGCAGGTGTGCTCTCACCAAAGACCTCATGGGAGCATAAGATAATTGGACATATGGAGGCTCGCAGCTCATAATTGCTTAAACTTGCTGCTTCATAATTTCTTGAAATGTTTTTTAATTAGTTTTGTGTTATTTTTTGTTGTGTGCTAGCTTTTTGTTGTTCTTAATTGTTTTGTTTTCGCTTTGCTTTTATGATTGGTTTTCTATATGATTATTTTTTAAGCTTTTAGATTTTGGAGATTTAAAGCCATTGATTATCATATCTAAATCGGATAAAGGGAGAAATACCGTTGATGGTTTCCCTACCTCTTACCTCTTTTAGTGACATAATTTTCTTTTCTAGACAAAAGTCTATCTCATATTGACAACTAGTTTTTGAAACTAATATTCTTTTTATCTTGCTACAATAATCTATCTTGTGCATAATATCCAAAGTTCTTATATATCTTTCAAGTTAATTAAAATATTGCCATTGCATTTATCGCATGATTATGATTTTGAGGCTTGTTCTTCCCTGTGTTAGAGAGAAAGCTCCTATTCTCTAATATTTGGAGGATATACTCACAACTAAGGTTCTTTTTAGGTGTTTTTATTAAGAGATTTTAGTGGAAAGAATTAAGATGAAAAGTGGAAAAGATGCAAATTTGAAATGAAAAATATATATACACAAATGTGTATCAAAAATCAAGATGCTCAAAGAGCCAAATCAAAGATACAAGAGGCATAAAATGAGCCCACTAAATACAAGCTATTATCTCTTTTCTGAACTCTTAAAACTTAGAGAACTCATTGGTTATTTGATGCTTTCAAATGCTTGATTTCAAAATTCCATGATTGAGACAAATTACTTTGTTATATTATTTATAAGATATTTTCTTTGTAACCAAGTTTTGATTGGATCTTATTTTTACCCAGTAAAGTTTTTCTGAGTTAGACCTTTTATTTAAAAAAAATAATTTATTGCCCTGAAAGAAGTCCGAGCTAGGGATTAACAAGATCGGATATTCTACCTTTTTCAGATTTTGACTTGTTAACTCATTGATCTTTTGAATCTCTAAAATTTAATTGTTTGAGAAATTTGTCATATGAATATTTTGCTAAAACAAAAAAAAAATTTAATACCAAAAATAATAAAATTTTTCCTTTCCTTCGTTTCTCTTTTTCTTTCTAGTTTTCTTTAGCCTTTTTTTATTGTTGTTTCTAGCTTTGTATTGTGAGTCATTTATTTTTGAGGGCTTTGATCATCAACATCTTTTCCTTGGATTCAAATTTCTTGTCACATCGTCTTGGCCGATAACTTTATCGTCCTGGATGATAGGATAATTACTCTTCAAATTTTCACCTGCTGAACTTTTCTGTGCTTGTTGTAATTCGTCCTGGACGATAATTTATCCTCCTGGACGATTTGATCGAATTCTGTTGCAATCATGTTGATAGTCTTGGCTGATAACATATTTCATCCTGGCCGATACATTTTATGGTCATCGTCCCGGCCGATACACTAGATCGTCCTGGACGATCCACGTGTCAGCACATTTAAATCTTTAAAATTGGCCCCGGATGATCCATTATTGGACAATTGTCCTGGCCGATCCACTGTTCGTCCTGGACGATACACGTGGCACAGATTTAAAATGTTTTAACTTCGGTCGGTACAATCAATTATTGTGCATCGTCCTGGACGATACACCTAATCGGCCCGGACGATCTACTTTTTCAACGGTCGTCCGGCTTGACTCCTCGGGACGATCGTTTGTGTCTAATTGTCCTAGCCGATATCTGATCGGCCCGGCCGATCGGACCGCCTTTTTGACCAATCAGCCTGTACGTAATAATTGAACCAAATCGTCATGGACGATTCTGCGATCGTCCTGGACGATATGGCCGTTTCTTTAAAATTCAGACCATTCCAGCCATTATTTTCACCTCAACCTTCTTCTTCTCTTGTGTTTTCTTAACTGATTTCTTGCTATGGCTGGTGGGAAGCGAGTCCGAAAAGCTTCTGGAAGTTCCTCGAGGGCCACTCTGGACCCTCGATTCAGGGAAGTGGAGGATCAAGCAGCTTATCGTCGCTACAAAGAATGTGGCATCACCCTTTCCAGAACAATCAATCCTGCCCACCTTTTATATCCGGTAATGGATCTCTTTGCTCACACTTCTCTCTGTTTCATTCTTACCCTCGCTGTCCCTTTTTCCTCAGAACTTCTGTTAGAATTTTATGCAAATCTTCGTATAAATTCTACTTTCACAGCTCTGACCTCCTATGTGAATCGACGCCCCGTCGAGATTACATATCAGGACTGTGCTAAACTTTCGCAGCTATCCACCACCAGGGATAAGCTGCATATAATCATTTTAGATCCTGATTTTGACTGGTCCACGGCAAATCATTTTCTTCGCCAAACCAACACACCCTTTCATGTTGGAGAGACTAGCTCTTTAGTCAAAGACGCTAGGACAATTCAGCATGTCCTTCACACCTCCATCATTCCAAAAGCCGGGGACCGAATCCACATCACTCCTCTGCTTTCTTTGACTACCTTTTTCCAAGGTTTTCAGAACCGGACCGGACAACAAACCGGAGGAAGGAGAGGTTCACGGTTCGACCAGTCGAACCGGATGACGTAATAAATCATAATATTATTTAAAAAATAAAATAAAAATCAAATTTTCCTGTAATTCATTCATTCAACATTCTATTTTCATAGCTCCTAATTAAAATAACATAAACATGACATCAATTAAGTTTATGAAACATAAACAAATAGCATATACTATAAGTGTCTCTTCAAATAAGTCAATAAAACATAAACAAATACATAACTTTTGTCATCACACAAAATGTTCATAATTTCATATGAAGTCAAGCTTCAAAATTCAAACATAAATATCAAAATAAATCTAGAAGTCGTCTTCTAGATTTGAAGCATCAAAAGTTATATCCATAAATCCTTGTTCATCAAAACATTCCCCTCCAAAAGCATCAATATCTTCATTGCCAATTATTTCATTGTCATTTCGAACATCCTCTAGGACATCACCATCTGCATTTTAGGAATATAAAATATTATATATATATTAAACATCTTTTTCAAATGATATAACTTAAACTAATTATGAACTTACTTTGAGGTTCTTTAGTAGAACTAGTATTAAGTTCTTCAGCAACAGGAATAACATCTTCTGTATATATTTCATTCTCTAAATTCTCCAGAATAAGCTCTGAAACCGGTTCTTCATCAAGTACCCAAAAATCTACCATCTTTATGCTTGTATAATCCAAAGGATCGTAGTTTCTTTTTTTTGTTTGTAATCTAAATATAATTAAATGATCATTAAGCCATACAATCATACAGAAATGATCAAATGACATATAAATATAATTAAAAGTTATATATTCATACCTATGCCTTAAATTGAGGTTATACCGAACAAATACTAGATCATTTAGTCTTTGATGCTCTAAATGATTTCTTCTCTTGGTATGAATTTGTTCAAATACACTCCAATTTTTTTCACATCCATAGGATGAAGAAGTTTGGCTAGAATTCTAACAGCCAATTTCTGCAAATTTGGTGCACTTGAGCCAAACATCTTCCACCATTCATCTAAAAAAAGATTAACATTAGTTAATTAATATTTGATATACAAGAAAGACTAAATGCATTCTAACAATTTTATTTCACTTACCAGGCTGCATTTCTTTGGCCATCTTTAGAGCAATTGGTTTGCCAAAGCTTTCCAAATTATCACGAAAAAGCCTAACTTCATTCATTATTGCTGTTGATTTAGGGCATATATTTTTATTTCCAATCATTTCAACTAAACCTAGCATCACTTCAGATTTCATGCAAAAATTCTCTTTATCATATTGAAAATGTGGATTTAGAAAGTAAGCTACACAATGTATGCCTTGTCTTAGTTGACGATCACATCTCCTCTTTATAATGCTTGTGTAAGGTTTGTACAACCTTTTGGAATTTTTAAACATTAACTTGATTGCTCTCCTTGCTCTGTACATTCCATCATAAAGAAATCTCATAGATGGTTTTTCATCAGAATCCACAATTCTCAATAATCGAATTAAAGGCCCAGTCAATTTGGAACTTACCAAACAGTCATTCCAAAATTTTGTATCCAAAATGATCGATGAGACTTCTTGCCCTTTTACTGTTTTGGAGAGCTTTGAATCAAAGAAAGCTTTTCTTGTTAAAAAGCCTGCAAATCAAGCTTGTGTTCATATAAGCTTTTCAAAGTTATGAAAGTTGTAGCAAATCTAGTAGCTCCGGGCCTTATAATTTCTTTCCAACCTTCTCTTTTTCTTAGCCAAGCTAGAATAAAGACATGATTGTAGACAAAAATTGTAATATCAAAAATCTGATCCAGGATCATCCAGGACGATCTGGATCGTCCTGGGACGATTAGTGGAAATTTTGCTCCAGAATTTGCCCAGTTTTGCTCCAGGTGATTTTCTGTACATATCGTCCAGGCCGATTTGGACATCGTCCGGGCCGATTGGCACTGTAGAAAATATCGGCCTGAAAATAGTTCTGGGAATCGTCCAGGACGATCCAAAATGGTCTGATCGTCCTGGGACGATTTGGCGATCGGCCGGGCCGATCTGCGTATTATAAAGCTGATTTCAGTCGTTTTGAAGAGAGAGAGAAATCAAAATTAAAAATTAAAATATCTGAGGAGAGAGAAAGTCGTGGACTTTTGGAGAAAAGTTGATTTTCGGACGACGCGGAGCCGTTTTCGTCCGAAGAGACTGTTCAGAATATTGCTGTACGCAAGGTAAGGCACATTCCGCCTTTCTCAATTTTCAGAACCGTCGAGTTTGGCAGTATTTTCTGTTCGGATTTCATTTTCGTTACTGTTTTTCGTCCGTATCTTTTGATTGGTTCAATTTTTACCGTGTAACTTTCTGTATATTGTTGACGTGCCGAGTGTGCACATTTTGATTATTTTTCGAAGATTTTTGTCCGGGTATTTTTGATTCGGCGGAGTTTTTCGTAGACTACATTTTTCTGTGAAATTGTAAATTCTCTGTGCAGTAGAATAAATGTTCTGGAATGTGATTATCTATATTCTGTGCGAATTTGGTAACTTTTATTTGCAGGAAATTTTGTGTAAATTCTGTCTACTGCCGTTGTGCTGCCCGATTTTTGTCTGATTTCTGATTTGCCCGGATTTCTTCTGAATTGAAATGCTATCTGTATGTGCTATAAAAAGGGAGCTATAAGGGGCCTAAATCCTATGAGATTCAGTTAGTGTCTGGGAAATTTGAAATGAGCTCAAATCTGAAATCTGATATTTGTTCTGTTCCGGATCCGATGAATTCTGTTCTGGTGCTATAAGCACATTTGTTCTGGTGCCGTGAGCACAAAGGGAGGCATAAGGGGCCTGGATCCTATGAGATTCAGTCAGTGTCTGAGAAGGGAGGCATAAGGGGCCGGAATCCGTAGAGATTCCGTCAGTGCAGGGCATTTAGCTATGAATGAAATATTATCTGATATCTGATTTGATATGATTCGGATTTCTGTATATGTTCTGTTTTCTGTATCTGTTCTGTAAGAAATTGTGATTCTGCTATGATCAATTCTGATTTCTGATTACTGTACGATTTTGACTCTGTTGATTTAATCCGTTCTGATTCTGATGTGATCTGTTCGTATCTATTCTGATTTGTTCTGTTTCGTTCTGATATGTCTGAGTGGATATCTGTCTGATTCTGTTCCGATTTCAGATTGGATTTCTGTCTGATGAGTTTGGTTTTGGATTCTGAGAGTTTTGATTGGAGGTTTGTTGCTTTGCTGAGCTGTTGAGCTCACTCTTGTTTTCTGGTGGTTTTCAGGTTCTGGGAAAGGGAAGGAAGTCCAGAAGTAGATTTCTGAGTTCTAATCCGTATAGGTATTGTTTGTACCTTTTGATTTTTTTACAGTCATGGCTTTTCTGTTCTGTCTTTCTTTCTGTTCAAAAGCCATGTACTGTATCTGTAGATGATTATTTTGAGGAAAATGAAAATATAGATGTTTGTTCCGCTGTGATTAATGATAAATAGTAGCTCTGTGTTTGTGTGTCTGTTGAGTTGAGTAATTTGGAAGATTAAGTTCAGGAACCAATTCCAAAGCCAGATCCTGGATAAAAGATTTTATCGCGGCCCGGTGCGAGCGGGGTCCGTCCCGGATCGGGTCGGGTCGTGACAAACTTTAGTGGTATCAGAGCACTGGTTTTGGAAATTGGTTGGATTGTCAGACAGAGCTATAGGAAGTGATCAGTGAGTTTGTCTGGGGGTAGTTTTGGGTCGTTTGGCTTTTTATATGGTGTTGCTTTTGTGTTGTTTTTGTGATAGTCTTCCGGATTTTGGATTTTCTGTATGGATCAGCCAGACCCAGACATGACAGACGGGCAGAGTGCCAGTCAGGTAGCACCAGTGGGGAGTACAGCCCCAGTGGCCGGTGCAGATACATTGTCTCAGTTTGCTATGCTTGTTGCTCAGATGATGAGCGAGACTCAGAGTAGAGCTTCTACTGTCAGATCTGAGGACATTGATAGACATCTGCAGTTATTTTTGAGGTTGAAACCTCCGAGATTTGAGGGCGTTGTTGAGCCCAGAGCAGCCGAGGAGTGGCTGAGGAGATTGGAAAAGACCTTCGATGGAATGCAGTGTCCGTCAGACAGGAAGGTTTCGTTAGCTGTTTTTCTATTGGATGGAGAGGCTGAGCACTGGTGGGAAGGCCAGCAGGCAGCAAGATTTCAGGGCAGGCTGAACTCTTTGATCACCTGGGAAGAGTTCACTGAAGTATTTTGAGACTGGTTTGTTCCCCCTTCTGCACGACAGCAGATGCAGGAGACACGTTGAGACAGCCTCTGATACCATTCAGGATTACTGATTTCTCTGAGCTTGTGGAGCGAGCTCGTCTGATTGAGAATGACCTGATGGCTACTCAGCAGCGGTGGACTGCGAGTAGGAAGAGATTTGGAGGTGAGACTTCTGGCAGTGGTTCCTCTGGGAAGAGGAGATTTATAGCTGGTTCTGGATCCGTTGACTCCAGGAGGAGCGGAGGGTCGTCTGGTACTGCTACCAGTACAACGAGTTCTGGATCTGTCAGTGGGGCACCTGTGTGCCAGAGTTTTGGACGGCGACACCATGGCCAGTGCTACAGGATGGCTGGTCTTTGTTTCAGATGTGGTCAGCCGGGACATAGGATTGCAGAGTGTCCACAGGCTGGATTTGATCGGAGTACTGAGTTCCGATCTAAGGGCTTTGTCAGACCTGTCAGTTCAGCAGGAAGACCGAGGACTGTTCCTCCTCGTCCTGAGGGATTTTCTGGTAGAGGTGGTGGTACTAGTTCTGGACCACGGAGACCACCTACGGCTCCCTCTGAGCAGAGTAGTTCAGTTGCTTCAGCTCCTGCTCCAGTTCAGCCACGAGTTTACAGCTTGAGTCAGCAGGAGGCTCGTGATGCTCCGGATGTTGTGACAGGTACGATTTACATTTCTGATCAGCCCTGTCGTGTTTTGTTTGACTCTGGAGCGAGTCATTCTTTTCTGTCCGAGCGATGTTTTGAGACTTTACATTTGGATTCGATGGTTTTACCGATTTCTTTGTCTGTGATTTTACCGGCTGGAAATCCTTTGATTGCTCGGAAGTTTTGTTTGTGTGAGATTGACATTACTGGCAAGAAGTGGAAATCTAGTTTGATTTTGTTGCCGATTTCTTCGTATGACGTGATTTTGGGCATGGATTGGCTAAGTCGGTATGAGGCTCAGATTGACTGTCTGAAGAAGCAAGTGAGTTTGCTTGTGGCCGGAGAGAGAGTTATATTCCAGGGATTACGAGGTGTTCTTTCCAGTCTGATTTCTGCGTTGGAGGTGAGCAGAATGTGGAGGAAAGGATGCCCAGTGTTTTTGGCTTCGGTGCGGGATCTGAACCTGGAGGTTGGTTCTGTTTCTGAGATCACGGTGGTACGGGAGTTTGCTGGTGTTTTTCCTGAGGAGTTGGTTGGTTTACCTCCGGATAGAGAGGTGGAGTTCTCTATCGATGTTTTTTCGGGTACAGCTCCTATATCAAAAGCTCCGTACAGGATGGCACCGAAAGAACTTTCTGAGTTGAAAGTTCAGCTTCAGGAGTTGGTTGACAGAGGTTTTGTCCGTCCTAGTGTTTTGCCTTGGGGAGCACCTGTTCTGTTTGTGAAGAAGAAGGACGGGACACTCCGTATGTGTGTGGATTACAGAGATTTGAACAAGGTTACGATCAAGAACAAGTATCCTTTGCCTCGGATTGACGACTTGTTTGATCAGCTTTCCGGATCTTCGGTATTTTTGAAGATTGACTTGCGATCCGGCTACTATTAGGTGAAGGTGAAGGAATCTGATGTGGTGAAGACTGTTTTCAGTACTCGGTATGGGCACTACGAGTTTTTGGTTATGCCTTTTGGGGTAACCAATGCGCCTGCTATTTTCATGGATCTGATGAACCGAGTATTCAGGGAGTTTTTGGATCAGTTTGTGATCGTCTTTATTGACGATATTCTGGTATATTCTGCTTCTGAGGATGATCATGCCAGACATTTGAGGATTGTGTTGGAGACTCTGAGGCAGCATCAGCTGTATGCCAAGTTCTCCAAGTGTGAATTCTGGCTGAAGAGTATTTCTTTTCTAGGGCATGTGGTAAGAGGAGAAGGTATTTTTGTGGATCCCCAGAAGATTCAGGCGGTTGCTGATTGGCCAAGGCCGACTACGGTATTTGAGGTACGTAGTTTCTTGGGCATGGCCGGATATTACAGGAAATTTGTGAAGGGATTTTCACATATTTCGACGCCTTTGACGAGACTGACTCAGAAGTCAATAGCTTTTGTTTGGACACCGGAGTGTGAAGCTAGTTTTCAGAGATTGAAGGATTGTCTGACTTCAGCTCCAGTGTTGGCACTTCCGTCAGGTACGGAAGGTTTTCAGGTGTTCAGTGATGCTTCACTGAAAGGACTGGGATGTGTTCTGATGCAGCATGGAAGGGTAATTGCTTATGCTTCGAGACAGTTGAAACCACATGAGAAGAATTACCCGACGCAAGATCTGGAGTTAGCTGCAGTTGTTTTTGCTCTGAAGCTTTGGCGTCATTATCTATATGGCGTCAGATGTGAGATTTTCACTGATCATAAGAGCATGAAATATATTTTCACTCAGAAGGATTTGAATTTGAGACAGAGAAGATGGCTCGAGTTGATGAAGGACTATGATTTGACTATTCAGTATCAGCCTGGGAAGGCTAATGTGGTAGCGGACGATCTGAGCAGAAAGTCTTCTGGATTATCAGGTTTGCAGCTTACTTGTGATGACTTTCTGATTCGAAACATGGAGCGATTGCAGTTGGAGGTGATTTCCTCCAGTGATTTGGATTTGGCTCAGATAAGTATTCAGTCGACTTTGGAAGCACGGATTCAGGAAGCCCAGAAGTCAGATTCTGATTATTCGAAGTTAATTGCTCAGATTGGATCTGGTAAGACTCCTGAACTTCGAATTTCTGATTCTGGTGCTATTTTCTGTAAGAACAGGTTGTGGGTACCTGTGTTCGGAGATTTGAGGCGGGAGATTCTGTATGAATCTCATTTTTCTGGCTACACTGTTCATCCAGGCAGTGGTAAGATGTATGCTGATATGAAGCTTTTGTTCTGGTGGCCTGGGATGAAAAAGGATGTGGCGGAGTTTGTGTCGAGATGCGAGGCCTGTCAGTTGGTGATGGCAGAGCATCAGCGACCAGGTGGACTGTTGCAGTCGTTGCCTATCCCTGAGTGGAAGTGGGAGAAGGTGACAATGGACTTTGCGATGGGTTTTCCTCGATCTAGACAAGGACATGATGCTATTTGGGTAATCGTAGACCGATTGACGAAGTCAGCCCATTTTCTTCCGATCAGATAGATCGATCCGGTGGATCGTTTAGCACAGATTTATGTGAAGGAAATAGTCAGATTGCATGGTGTGTCTCGAGTGATTGTTTCAGATCGAGATGGACGGTTTACTTCCAGACTTTGGAAAGGTATTCAGCAAGGCTTGGGTACGAAACTGCATTTCAGTACAGCCTTTCATCCTCAGACCGATGGGCAGTCTGAGAGGACCATTCAGGTGTTGGAAGATCTGTTGAGGCTTTGTGTTCTGGACTTTGGCGGAAGCTGGGAGGATCATATTCCGCTGATTGAGTTTGCTTATAATAACAGTTTTCAGTCCAGTATTGGTATGGCACCGTACGAGGCTCTGTATGGCAGGAAGTGCCGTACTCCTTTGACTCTGACTGAGATCGGAGATAGACAGGCTTTGGGTGCCACTTTTGTTGAAGAAACTGTTAAGAAGATCAATTTGATAAAAGAAAGATTGAAAGCGGCTCAGGATCGACAGTAGAAATATTATAATTAGAAGCACAGGTTCGTTGAGTTTCAAGTTGGTGACTTTGTGTATGTCAAAGTCAGCCCGATGAAGGGTGTAAGCAGATTTGGTCAGGTGAGTAAGCTGAGTCCAAGGTATGTTAGACCGTTTGAGATTTTGGAAAGAATTGGAAAATCTGCTTACAGACTCTTGCTTTCTGATTCGATGTCTGATGTGCACAACGTGTTTCACGTATCCACTCTGAGGAAGTGGGTTTCAGACTCTGAGAAGAAGCTATCAGCTGACGAAGTTGAGATTCAGGAAAATCTGGCATACAAGGAAGAGCCAGAGTTGATTTTAGCGTACGACGTCCGAAAGTTAAGAAATAAAGAGATTCCGATGGTTAAAGTCCAGTGGAAGCACCGGACTGCACGAGAAGCAACGTGGGAAAAGGAGTCTGACATGAGACGGTCGTACCCGTACTTGTTCTGATTGAGTTTGGATTGGATAATGTCGAGGACGACATTTTTTTTTAAAGTTGGGGAGATTGTAATATCAAAAATCTGCTCCAGGATCGTCCAGGACGATCTGGATCGTCCTGGGACGATCAGTGGAAATTTTGCTCCAGAATTTGCCCAGTTTTGCTCTAGGTGATTTTCTGTACATATCGTCCAGGCCGATTTGGACATCGTCCGGGCCGATTGGCACTGTAGAAAATATCGGCCTGAGAATAGTTCTGGGAACCGTCCAAGACGATCCAAAATGGTCTGATCGTCCTGGGACGATTTGGCGATCGGCCGGGCCGATCTGTGTATTATAAAGCTGATTTCAGTCGTTTTGAAGAGAGAGAAAAATCAAAATTAAAAATTAAAATATCTGAGGAGAGAGAAAGTCATGAACTTTTGGAGAAAAGTTGATTTTCGGACGAAGCGGAGCCGTTTTCGTCCGAAGAGACTGTTCAGAATATTGTTGTACGCAAGGTAAGGCACATTCCGCCTTTCTCAATTTTCAGAACCGTCGAGTTTGGCAGTATTTTCTGTTCGGATTTCGTTTTCGTTACTGTTTTTCGTCCGTATCTTTTGATTGGTTCAGTTTTTACTGTGTAACTTTCTGTATATTGTTGACGTGCCGAGTGTGCACATTTTGATTATTTTCTGAAGATTTTTGTCCGGGTATTTTTGATTCGGCGGAGTTTTTCGTAGACTACATTTTTCTGTGAAATTGTAAATTCTCTGTGCAGTAGAATAAATGTTCTGGAATGTGATTATCTATATTCTGTGCGAATTTGGTAACTTTTAATTGCAGGAAATTTTGTGTAAATTCTGTCTACTGCCGTTGTGCTGCCCGATTTTTGTCTGATTTCTGATTTGCCCGGATTTCTTCTAAATTGAAATGCTATCTGTATGTGCTATAAAAAGGGAGCTATAAGGGGCCTGAATCCTATGAGATTCAGTTAGTGTCTGGGAAATCTGAAATGAGCTTAAATCTGAAATCTGATATTTGTTCTGTTCCGGATCCGATGAATTCTGTTATGGTGCTATAAGCATATTTGTTCTGGTGCCGTGAGCACAAAGGGAGGCATAAGGGGCCTGGATCCTATGAGATTCAGTCAGTGTCTGGGAAGGGAGGCATAAGGGGCCGGAATCTGTAGAGATTCCGTCAGTGTCAGGGCATTTAGCTATGAATGAAATATTATCTGATATCTGATTTGATATGATTCGGATTTCTGTATCTATTCTATTTTCTGTATCTGTTCTGTAAGAAATTGTGATTCTGCTATGATCAATTCTGATTTCTGATTTCTGTATGATTCTGACTCTGTTGATTTAATCCGTTCTGATTCTGATGTGATCTGTCCGTATCTATTCTGATTTGTTCTGTTTCGTTCTGATATGTCTGAGTGGATATCTGTCTGATTCTGTTCCGATTTCAGATTGGATTTCTGTCTGATGAGTTTGGTTTTGGATTCTGAGAGTTTTGATTGGAGGTTTGTTGCTTTGCTGAGCTGTTGAGCTCACTCTTGTTTTCTGGTGGTTTTCAGGTTCTGGGAAAGGGAAGGAAGTCCAGGAGTAGATTTCTGAGTTCTGATCCGTATAGGTATTGTTTGTACCTTTTGATTTTTTTACAGTCATGGCTTTTCTGTTCTGTCTTTCTTTCTGTTCAAAAGTCATGTACTGTATCTGTAGATGATTATTTTGAGGAAAATGAAAATATAGATGTTTGTTCCGCTGTGATTAATGATAAATAGTAGCTCTGTGTTTGTGTGTCTGTTGAGTTGAGTAATTTGGAAGATTAAGTTCAGGAACCAATTCCAAAGCTAGATCCTGGATAAAAGGTTGGGTCGCGGCCCGGTGCGAGCGGGGTCCGTCCCGGATCAGGTCGGGTCGTGACAAAAACTGTAACTTTTGAAGCTCTTTTCGCAAGATCTTGAATATGAGTCATGTTCCCAAAGTCTCTAAGAATAAGATTTAAACAGTGAGCAGATTATGGAGACCAACAAATGTTACCAAACCTTTCATGCAGTAATTCCCCTGCCTTTTTATAATTTGCAGCATTATCTGTTACAAGCTGTACAATATTTTCTGGCCCAACCCATTCAACAACTTCGCAAAATAATGAACATAATGTTTTGGCATCCTTAGTAATATCAGAAGCATCCACAGATTTCAAGAATGCAATGCCCCTTGGACAATATATAATAAATTCACAAATGGAGAAGCTATAGATCTATATAAATTCACAATTATCATCATAATCTATAATAAATTTCATCATAATCTATAAACATTTTTATATAAACATTTCAATCTATAGATTTCACTAGATTGAAGAACATATAACCCTAAACCCAAATACACAAACATTTCAATCTTGGATTTTTCACGCACACTTTCTCAGAATTATTCATGTCAATTCAACAATTAAAACTTCAATGAAATCTTTGTTGTTTGTTAATGATAATTGCGAAGAATATTTAGAATAAGAATCAAAATACTCCTGAAATTTACAAATATAACTCAGCTTCTAACTCAATTGGCATATTTCTCTCTACAATGAAAGAGCACTTGTTTCATCTCTAAATCCAACTATCCTAACATCGCAATAGCTACTTCAAACATTGACAACATCACTCATCATGCAAAGAACAGAAAATATTAAAGACTGCAACAAGCAATATATCCCAATATGTGCTGACAATACAAGAGAGACCATCATTCATGTTTCACTATAAACATTTTAATCTCTATCTATCATATCATCATCTTCTTCCAAATGCCCATAAACACTAACATTAGGGTTACCATAAAGCCACAAAATCTGAACAAATCAAACCAAGCATAAATAGATAAGAAATGTAAGCATGTCGATACGATTTGGACTTTGGAGAATAAATGCAAGCTTAAATGCATAAAAAATAACCAAAAAAAAAAATTTAAGAACCTGCGGCTACGGGGCTGAGCTCGACTGGTCGGGTAGGAGGCCAAAAGCGAGTCTCGTTCGCGGCAGAACCTCCGTCGGGATCGTCCGAGGCTACTGGGAGGTCGGAAGTGGAACCTCCGTCGGGATCATTTGAGGCAGGAGCTCGTTCCGTGACTTCTCACTTCCTGACTTCCTTCGTTCGCGTATGCTAGGGTATACAGGAGACGAGCGCGTAGCGACACTTATACGAGTACCGATACCCAAATATTTTAAGCCGTTGGATCGCAGATCAAGGGTTCAAATTTTAGCTTTAATGGACCGGCCGGTTATTTCATAACCCCCCGGTTCGGCGGTTCAGCGGTTCAACCGGGATTTAAATCGGTTTTTACCCAGTTCTTGAAATAGCCGGTTAATCCTTCTCTCCGGACCGCCTGCCGGACCATTTCGCGGTTGAACCGGTCGAACCGGCCAGTCCGGTTTGATCCTGAAACCTTGCCTTTTTCATCATGGCCCGGAGAGAATTTAATGCTACTGATCTAATCTTTTGATACATTGATCATTTAACAACTATTCGCGATCCAAGCCATAGGAGGAAACCCAACCTTGCTTTAGTACATCTCATAGCCTACATTCTTGAAACCAAATACAATCTTCAATATCCTGCTCGTTACAAACTTAAGCCTCATTGCTACTCAAACAGCTCGTTCAATATCCTTCACAGTACTGGTCTCCACCCAGGGGATGGGGAACCTCAGGGGGCCGAGGAGGAGGAGGCTCCCGCTCCCGTTCCTAATCTTGTTCCTCTTCGCCAGCACTCCCAGTTTGACCAGTTAGTGGAGAGATTTGATCATTAGGAGATTCGTTTCGATGCTTACGTTGCTGCATAGGAGCAGCAACATTCTGAGGATATTGCCCGCTACGAGCAGCACCGTATAGAGGACTTAGCCCATTTTGACAGCTACATTACTCACCAGCAGCAGTGGCATGACCAGGACACCGCCTGGTTTAATGCTCAGTTTACTACGCTAGCTAGCAACTTTCAGCAGCCACCTCCACCACCTCCATCTGATGATCAGGATCCCTCATTTTTCTAGTTTTTATTTTTTGTTTTCTATAGTTTGTCTTAGTTTCTGTTGTATTTTTTTTTCTTTATGTGTGTCTAGGACCCTCTTTTTGTGATGAAAAAAAGGGGGAGTAGGATGTGGTAGGAAGAGTTGATGCTTGCAACTTTGAATTTTAATGAACTGCTGTTTTTACTGAGATTTTCCTACTTGTGTTTGCCATCATCAAAAAGGGGGAGATTGTTGCAAATCTGTTGTTTCATGAATTACACTTTTGATGATTAGCAAACACTATGATTTCCTTTCTTATAACTGACATTTCAGGTCCAAGAAATCAGATGACAAATCAAGCCAGTTCAAGATTGCGTAGGTTAAGGTTGAGTCAGTCTGTATTTTGTTTTTTTTCTTCTTGAGTCAATTTGTAATGTTCAAAGATATTGATGCTAAGTAACCCTACACACACACACTTGAGAGAGTTAAAAATTTTGTTTTTAATCAAATCGGCCAAGATGATATTTACATCGGCCTGGACGATCGGGCTCAAAATAGAAGTTCTAATCAGGGGTTCTTAATTAAGGCAGCCGTCATTAGCCAATCGTCCTGGATGATACTTGTATCGGCCTGGACGATGTGCTCAAAATAGAAAGATATTGCCGCCATAAACAATTAAGGTATTCTGTATTTTTGGCAATCGGCCAGGACAATCTTGGAACGACCTAATCGATATTCACAATTATGCCTTAATTAATCAAACAAATCAAGGAAGTAATTAAGGATAATTGATACAATCACATCATCCTGGACGATCTCAGGATCGGCCAGGACTATCTATTCAAAAACCTTAATTACTTTTGGACGATAAATATCGGCCAGCACCAATTCAGGGCGATGTGCTGGACGATCGGGATCGGACAGCTTGAATTCAGGGTGATGCTCTGGATGATTTTCCTCTGATTTGAACTGATCGACCGGGACGATCGTGATGTCTTCCTGGATGATCAAGCCAATTTTTAAACGTCCAGTTTGCATTCAGGGCGATGCTCTGGTCGATCTCATGGGATTTGTACTGATCGGCTAGGATGATTTTCATATCGTCCTGGACGATATAGTCGGCAACTTGCAATTAATGAGCTCCTTTGAAGCTCTTCTATTTAAGAGCTCTTGTTCAACATTTTTGAACATCCTTGGCTGGTGTCTTGACCTGAGAAAACCTAAAGGAGAGAGAGAGAGAGAGAGGATCTTATGAGGGGGAGCTTGTGAGGGGATTCACAAGGGTTGCTCCAAGCATTGTTCCACTTCTTCTTCTCTAGAGTCTCTTATCCTTGGAAGGGTTGGGAGAGGTAAGTTCCAGCAAGCGATCGAGGTTCTCTGCCTGCTTCAGGAGGAAGCAAAAGGAGAAAGGTTCTCTGCCTTATCGGGTGTGGCAAAAAAGGTGCTTGTAAAGGCTTCTCCGTCTAGCTGTGGGGTTTAAAGGAGAGTCACGATTGTAGTGCAATATTCGGAGGGCGCCTCCGGGAAGTGGACGTAGGTCGAGTTGACCGAACCATTATAAACCCTTATGTTCTGGTTTTTACTGCTTCTGCATTTATTTTCTTCCGCGCTTATTTTTTGTGGTGATTTGGTTTGTATTCGTGCTTTGCCTAAATAATTTTTTAAAATACCAATTCACCCCCCCCCCCCCCCTCTCGGTTAGCCTTGGGCCAGTTCTATAGGGCTTAACATCCCTAACGAGCTTTCACAATTCAATAAGAATTAAAAATTCATCTTCTACTACAATTCCACTAGAGGTATCCT
Source organism: Dendrobium officinale (assembly GCA_019514585.1). NCBI lineage: Eukaryota > Viridiplantae > Streptophyta > Magnoliopsida > Asparagales > Orchidaceae > Dendrobium > Dendrobium officinale. The sequence continues at coordinate 32,662,706 of CM033695.1, read as the reverse complement.
TAAAGTTAACTTCGAGACCCCACTATTGTGTAGTCCTACAAGTTTCATCATAGTTATTATTGGTTACCATTATGTGCTCACTACTAATAGTCTTATAGTAATCATCTAGGATGACAATATGTATCTCATCATTACCAATTTCATTTCCTTCATTCAAATATGGTAATAGATTATTAGCATAATCATAACCCTACTCGCAAGATCCACTACTCATAGTTTTGTAACCATCATCAACAACAAGGAGTGATTGTATTGAAGGGTCAGGATCTTCGTGCCACCGTTGGTTTTGCATATCACTACTGTAATATCCAAAGACCCATTTTTTTCAGGTATGCACTTATATTGTGTGAAGCTTTAAGTAGTAGCTAATAGCTATTTATTTAATTAAAATGATTAATTAAGGATCAATTAAATTGTGGAATTAAAATAATTAATTGAGTTTTTATTTAGCAGCCGAATAGATGCTTTGGGGAGGAAACTATTGGAAGTCCGTTGTAGAGTGGGACCCACTCTTTTATCCATCTATGGAAATCATTCATAGGAAATTGCCGCTGGCTCAGTAAAGGAAATCAGAGAAATCCTGTAGCAAAGTTCGGCATAGTGGTTCCGTTACTGTAGCAAGAGGCGGAGAGTTGGCTTGGTAGCGATAGCATGGAATTACTGTAGGGAAGTTCGGAACTCCCTAGGCAGCATTCCTGCAGTGAAGTGCAACACTTTGAGGAAGGAGTTGGGTAATATTTCCTATGGCAAGATGTTCAAAACATTGTTGGAAGAGTTCTGCGGCAAAAATGCTGAAGGGAAATGGTTGAATTGATAGTACAAGAGGATTTCAACACTATTGACAGGAAGAGAAGTCAGTGAAAGTAGTGTAATTCAAATTTCTGTGCAGTGAAGTGCTTGTGGAGAAGATATTATTAGGTAAGTAAACTTGCGCAAGAATTTATAAGATTTAAATATGATTAATATAGAACTATATGATGAAGTGTAAGTTGATGTAAGTTTTCAAACTAATGATTGAAACAGTGAAGGAAAATTAAGATGTTCGAATTGAAGAGTGACTAAATCTTAGAAGATAGACAAAGGTAAGAATCCTAAATTTCCCTAACTTTTATACTAGTTCAATTCAATAAAGTTCTTATGCAAATCATAATTTAGGGTGATATAGATTATATAGTCTTATGCAAAGAGGAGGCTTTGGAGTGATTTATAATAGAAGAAAAGTAAGAAGTGAAGGTTTGGAAGAAGCAAACCGTCAAGAAGGTAAGTAATGCAAATTAAAAGTATATTGAATATGTAATTCTTGTTACTTTTGCATTATATATTAGTAGTTGAATGAATGCACGAGAAATGTGTATCACAAGTAATTTTCTGCTAAAGAATGTTCCTAACCTTCCATATATGAAAGACCTCTTATATATTTTAATCATGAGACTTCTAAATAAGAGTTGTTATGTTTCATTAAAGATTTTACTAGTTGGAAAGATTTTGAAAAGAATCTCCATTCTTAACATATGGTACATAGTTGCATATAAAGATCTTTATGAAAGCAACAATACAAGTATGAGTTATGTTATAAAAGTATATTGAATATCAATTTAACATAAAGTTTTGCTATATGTATATGTTGTATGATTTACAAGGATAGTTGGGACAAAAGGGTTCCCAAATATATAACTACCTTGTAAGTGGGACAAAAGGGACCCCAAAAGAAATGATACTTGCATAGCAGGTGGGGCAAAAAGGACCCCTAAAGAGGCAAAAGGGACCTCTATGAAATTCAATGGCGATAATACCAGGTTTTTCTGGGCTCCATTGAATTTATTTATGAAAGAATAGCCAAACATTTTAATGAGAAAATTGATATTCAGTATGGATCTAAGATAACAGATAAAGGTAATGTCAAATGAGATGTTTTGTAGTTTCTCTAGTAGTTAAATTTTATTCATGTTTTCCTGCTCTAAATTTTCTATTTATAACTGCATAACTTATTGAGCCTCACAGCTTACCAGTATTTTCATTACTGGCTGTTGTTACAGGAAAAGGTAAAGAAAAAGTGGAGGAAGATTGATAAGTAAGTATTTAAGTTTTATGTCAATGTTTATTTAAATTTTGAAATCTACTATTGAGGTTAATAAACTTGTTTAATGTCGTAATACTTTGAGTTGTTTTGGATTTCATTATTAGCTCTGTATAAAGTCTTGGATGTGATGAAATTTGGAGAATTATTAGATGCTTCCTTTGTTATTCCAAATGACATTTATATGATCTTTTATTTAGATCTGAAATGAACTCATTAGAAATTCGAGGTAAATGATGAAAATGTTATGGTTGTGTATGTAACACTCTACAGTACGGTTAAAGAGTAATGTGGGGTGTTACAACTACATTCAAATCATACATGTTTACTTACAAATCAATGAAAAAGTTAAATATTTGACAATTAATAACATGTTTAATGGGAAACTTTCAGCTCATTTGGCTCTTCTTCTACTTGAAGCCTTGAAGCACCGTCGAGCACTTCAAACCTTTTATAAAGGCTTGAAGAATCATGAATTTGGGAAGTTAGACGCTTAGTATTATTTCTTGTCACGCTCAGCTCTTCAACTTTCACATACAGGATAAGAATTCCAAAGTAGTATGACATAAAACAACTTTGCACACCTCATAATCTTCAATATTTGAAGCAACAAACTCATTCCTCACAGGCACTCGACCAACTAAGTTCATTGAAAACTTAGATACATCATACTTGATTGCTATGAGGATCCTTAAGTAATTATTTAAGTTATGTAGCTAACAATATAGTTATGTATTTATCAATTAAGCCTTTAACATATAATATAAGTTAAAAATAAACATCGGCTAGAGAAGCATCATTAAAATTGAATAAGTAAATAAAAATTTTTATGTAAAAAAATCCTTTAGAGAGTAATTTTAATGATTATAAGAGTTGTCTTTCTACAATACTATCAGATAAATACAAATACAATATCAAATACAATTGTACCAATTTAACACTTTCTTATATATGGAGAAGCTATTGCTAAAATATAATTTAACACTTTCCTAGGATATCAAACTAAACTCTACAAAAATTTAAAATCTAAGAAAGTATATGCAAAATTTGCTGAATTCCCATATTTCCTTTTGCCAAATGAAGCCAACCTCTTAATTGTTTGGCAAAAATCAAAAAAAGAAAAACCGCAAAAAAGCCCTAATCACCAAGTCTTCTTTTTCAATTTCTCTCCACCTTCAAATGTTCTAAGCAAAATACTAAATTTACAACAAATAAATAAAGCTAAACATCTCATTTAAACATTGCTTACTCACCCACTCCCTCTAAGCAACAAAATTTTGGAGCTCGACAGAAGACGAAGGACAAACAACCGAAGGAGGAAGTTGAATCAACAGAGACGAACTCGAAGTAGTGGAATGTGGGTTTTCTACCGAGATTAAAGTTGCCCATTTAATGGGCGACTATGGCTCTACCAAGTCATAAAACCTAGCTATCAGGTATGACAGGTTTGATTAGCCGCCTCAGGCATAAGTTGCCCGTTAAACGGGTAACTTTGCCTATTTTTAAACTTTCTTTTAAACATAGGTAAACTCTTTAATCTATTTTTAATTAGGTCTACTTTAAAATTTTATCTCAATTTCGAGTCGAACCCACCCTGACACCTTGTCTCAGGTAACAGAGATGGGAGCAAGCCATGCTTGAGAGTAGGAGGCATGCAAGTTGAATCACAAGCATAGGAGTTTTATGGATACTAGAGGTATATTGTTGATGTGGTTAAAAGATCTAGTAGTCTCATAGATAAATAATGCAACTTATTTTAGACTGTTGGTTGAAAGTTTTGACTATCAATTAAGAGATCTTGAATTTGAATCTTATATATATATAATATGTATTTGAATTTCACTTAATTGATATAAATGATCAAAATAATAATAATAATAATAATAATAATAATAATAATAAAGTTTAAAAATAAAAGTTAACGCTGTGTGTAAGTCTCCAAATAATAATAATAATAATAATAATAATAATAATACTGTAATCCCCAACCAAACAAACAAGTGAGCGCCTCGTATCCTTCCACCACTACAACATAGATGTCCGTCGCAGTTGGCCTCCTCCCTTGCTCCAAACCACCAACGTTAACGTCCGCCCGAGCTCGGTTGAGCTTCTTGTCATCTACCCACTTTGTTCTTTCTAACCCAAACAACTGCACTCTCGTTTGCCGCTCCTCGCTCGATGCATCCAAGCAACCAGGAGAGCTCGAGCAGAAGTAAATTTTCACCCGCTCTTATTCATTTTTTGCTTAATAAGTAAGCCCCAATGTTCCATCTCATGCTATTTTAGAGTCTCACGATCGATCTTGGTGGAACGATATGAAGATGGAAAGTCAAAGAGGTACTTACTTTCCTCTCTTTCCTTTCTTTCCTCTTCTTCCATTTTACCATTCGGGCTTTCTCGAATGTTAGGGTTTTGGGTTGTTCAAAGATACAAATTATTCAAAAAGTGAAAAATAAAATCTTTTTGCCGTTTAGGTTTTTAGACTTCCCAATCTACAGTGATATTTTTGTATGCTAGATACGTATTGGACACCAATCGGCATCTGCAAAGCTTCTGGGAAGCAGAAGAAAGATTATTGAACAAAGTGCAAGATGATGACTTCTCAAATCTATCTTTTCTTTTGAAAAAATTTGGAGATTTTGTTCTACCTGCATCTTTTCCTGGTAGTTTCCCCAATGCTGCTTGCTAAATTATTTGTTGCATTGTTCATTACTAAATATTTTGACTAGTTTGTTTGATGTTCAGCCAATTATTTGTTCTTGGCAATTTAATTTTGTATTTACTAGGAAAACAAATACTGGTGAAACTGTATGCAATTTTAGTAGATACAAAATTTGTAATATGATTATTTAATTATTTTTTGCAAACCAAATGATGTTTAGGCATGTTATGTTAGTTTATTTGTCTCTATCATGGAGGAGGATGCTTAAACCCTAATTTGTTCTTGAAAAATTAATAAAAATGATAAGATTTGTGGAGTTAAAGCTTGGTTGTTAAAATGGATAAATGCATGAGGCGTATTATGTTATAATATAGTATTATGGAGAGTCACGGTAAAATTCATAAACTGAAAAATCAAATGATATTTAGGTATTGGTTGATTATATATGCGAATGGGGATGCTAAAACCCTTATCGGATTTCATTGTTTCGGCTCCCCTCAAATTTTTGATTTCCAATTTCAAATTTGGTACCCACTCTACTTACCACCGACACATATGCTCTATGGTGTCTTCAACTCCTTCAGTGTTTTTCTGCTAATGGTTTCGTCGGACATCTCACCGGTGCCACTCATCCTACGGACACCTCCAATCCCGACTACAATCTTTGGTGTCTAATCAATCAAAATATGATATTTGCCCTTTTCTCAACTATATTCCCTTCGATCCTCCCTTATGTTCTCCTTCCTCCTCCACGGCTCAAGAAATCTGGTTGGTTCTTGAATGCTGTTTACAACCAACGAATCGCTCTTGGGTGATCCAACTCAAAAACGAGCTCCACAACGTTCAAATGCATCGCTCCATGCAACAATACCTTACCCAAATCAAAACCCTCGTTGATAATACCGCTGCATCTGATTCCAAGATTGATACCGAAGACATTATTCTCTACATTCTTAACGGCCTTCCCTCCACCTACAATTCGGTCAAAACTATTATCCGCACATCCCTCTGCATCCAATCGATCTTGACTTTCTCTACTCTCTACTATGCAGCGAGGAAATCAATCTCCATAATGAACAACAAAAATATTCAAGTTCCTCCTCTGATCAAATTGCTCTCTACACAAATCGTACAAGCAATGCTAAAGGACGTGATTCATCTTGACCTCCCAAAGGACGAAACTTCTCTCCTCGTTCATTTTTTGAACCTACTACACCTTCGTAATCAGCTAACACAAGCTCCTCGCAACCAACATGCCAGATCTGTGGGAAACTTGGTCACTCCACCTTTAATTGCTAGCATAGATGCAACCCAAAATACGTGTCCACCACTTCTTGGACACCACGAGCAATTTTCACTCAACAAATCTCTTCCCCTTCCAATGATTGGGTTCTTGACTCTGGAGCTTCAACTCATCTCACACATGATCTCGCAAATCTGCAGCGATACTCCTCATAGCAAGGTGTCAACTCCGTCTCCATAGCCAACGGCACAACTCTTCTGATCCAAAACACTGGACATGGCCTACTTCCTCTGCCCGATTCAGCTCATATGCTTTATTTGCATAATCTTTTACATGTTACATCTTTGACTCATAATCTTCTTTCAATTTCTAAATTAAATGCGTATAATCAAGTTTCCATTTCCTTTAACACTAATGGTTTTTTCATCACGGATCTTCATGACAACCGTCCCCTTCTTCATGGTCATCTTCGTGACGACCTCTATCAAATTCGGTCCATGCCATCTACCATAATCGCAGGTCTTCAAGCCAATACCACATCCTCTTCAGTCTGGCATTCGCGCCTCGGACATCCTCATCACCAGATTCTCTCTACATTAGCTCATTACATTCAAGATTTATGTACTCCTTTCGTCTACATTTCATGTAATGTGGCCAAGAGCCGCAAACTGCCATTTAATAAAAGTGATTTTGTTTCTTCTCGACCATTTCAAATAATTCACTCTGATGTCTGGAGTTCTGCAGCTCAACAATCTTTAAATGGTTATAAATTTACGTAATTTTCATCGATGATTTCACCAGGTTCCCCTAGCTTCATCTCATGCATTCCAAACAAGAAACTTTTATTAAATTCAAAAAAATATGCTTTCTCATTAAAAATAAGTTTCATACTACTCAAATGTTTCGTTCCGATGGAGGGGGCGAATTTATCAGCAACTCATTCAAGGAATTTCTTCTCTCTAACGGGATAACACACCAAATTAGTTGTCTCCACACCCCTAAATAGAATGGGCTTGCGAAACGAAAGCATCACCACCTTTTGGATATCACTCGAACCCTTCTTCTTGCCTCTAATCTTCCCATTTCCTTTTGGGCTGAAGCTGTGACCACATCCAACTATCTAATAAATCACTTACCTTCCAAATCTATATCCCTCCAAATTCCCTATCAAAAGCTTCATGGCACACCTCCTAACTACACTCATCTTCGTACTTTTGGTTGTCTTTGTTTCCCATGGCTTTTTCCTTACGCTCCTAACAAACTATCGCCTCACTCTCAAACTTGCATCTTTCTTGGATATTCTTCATCTCACAAAGGCTACTACCTATGTAGCACGATACTCCTATTTATGAGGCATGCTGTATCAGACACGTGTCAGATATGGATACGCCTTCGATACGGCACATATATGTGTCGGATACGGCTTTGCCGTGTCCAATTAAAATATTATTTAAATTTGATCGGGCACACGTATCAAATATGCGTGTCCTATTAAAAAACGAAAAAAAAATGGTACCAGAACTCGGTATCGCTCATTACTCGGTACTGCTAGGTACCGCTCGGTACTCGGTACCACTTGATACCGCTAAGTACTCGGTACCACTCGATACTCGGTACCGCTCGGTACTCAGTACCACTCGACACTGCTCGGTACTGCTCGGTACCTCTCGGTATTGCTCGGTACCGCTCGGTACTCGGTACCACTCGGTACTCAGTATTGCTTGGTACCGCTCGGTACTGCTCGGTACCGCTCAATACTTAGTATCACTCGGTACTGCTCAGTACCGCTCCGTACTGGGTACCGCTCGATACTCAGTACTGCTCGGTACCATTCAGTACCTCTCCGCAACGCTTAGTACCATTCTCAGTATGAATGCTCGGTACTGCTTGGAACTGAGGGGTACGAATGGACCCCCGACATATCTGCGACATATCTACATTTTTACTTAAAATTTTTTATGTTTCAAATTCATGTGGTTTAATTTGTGTCAATACATTGTAGGATGAGCTCTGGTGGCGTAGGAATTGGATCTGATGATAGTCTATCAGAGACAAATTCAAATTTTTTTGTCATTTCAAATATTACGCTTTGATTACTTTCTTAATTTTTATGTATGATTTATATATTATAATGTCGTATCCACGCTATATCCGTATCATGTATTTTTAAGAATTGACATGTTCCATATCTGTATCGTGTTGTATCCGTGTCGCCGTATCCGTATCGGTGCAACATAGTCTACCACTGTCTCAAAATTCAAACCAAACAAATTCATATTTCTCGGCATGTCGTTTCCACGAACACAGCTTCCCATCTAAACCAACTGACCCGGTCCCTTCCTCAACCCCTTCCTCAATCAACTCTTCCCCTCTTCTTCTTGATACAACTTCTATCTTCTCCTCTACTCCCACTCAATTTCCCACTCCAATCATTACCTCTTCCACCAATCACACTACCTCCTCTCAACTGCCCACATCCATCTCTTCACCCACACCACCATCGACAAACCTTGTCCCTACCTCAACCTTCTAACCCTCTCACTCAACTCACCCCATGCAAACCAGACTAAAATATGGTATTTCAAGACCTAAGCAAATTTTCAATCTCTCGGTTACCCACCCTACTCCTGCCATTCCTACTTCCTACACTCAAGCAGCAAAATCACCTTAATGGTGATCCGCCATGTCCTCAAAATTTCTTGCTCTCCAGCAGCAAGGAACCAAGTCAGTAGTCTCTCCACCACCTAACCAACTAATTCTAGGCTGCAAATAGACATTTTGTATCAAAACTCACCCTAATGGCCACATTGAAAGATACAAAGCTCGCTTCGTCGCTCAAGGCTTCACTCATGACTCAACAATTCTGCATAAACTATAATAAAACATTCAGTCCAGTGGCCAAAATGCCAACCATTCATATCCTTCTCACGTTGGCTCTTCATAGTTAATGGCCCGTCCATCAACTGGATGTCTCCAACGCCTTCCTTCATGAAGATCTTCAAGAAGAAGTCTATATGCGGCAGCCGCAAGGCTTTACTGATGCTCAATATCCGAACCACTTTTGTAAACTCCATAAGTCACTATATGGCCTCAAGCAAGCTCTTCCTTAGCGGTTTAATAAACTCACCACATTTCTTCAAAATTTCGACTTTGGGTTTAGTCATTCCGGTCCTTCTCTCCTCTTATATCATCATAAACATATTTAATTACACATTCTAATTTATGTTGACGATCTCTTAGTTACAAGTAATGATACCGCCACCATTCAGAAGTTGTTCGATCAATTATAATTGAAGTTCATACTCAAACAAATGGGAGCAGATCATCCGCACACCCACTGGATTCTTCCTTATTCAACAACACTACACCAACAATCTGCTTCAAACAGCTAGATTCACTGATTGCAAACCTGCTCCAACTCATATCACACCAAAATCTACCTCCTCGCAATCCTCCAATCAGCTTTACACAGACCCGCAGCGTTACCGCAAATTGGCTGGCTTACTTCAGTACCTCTCATTCACCAGACCTGATATTGCCTTCTCTACAAACTACATCTGCCAACACATGCATTCTTCAACAATTCATGACTTCCAAGCTCTCCAATGACTCCTCCATTACATCAAAGGCACTTCTCACTTCGGTCTTCCACTTACCATCGGCGATCTTCAACTTTGCACCTATGCGGATGCGGACTGGGCAGCAGATTCCCAAGATAGGAAATCCATTTCCGGATGTTGCACCTTTCTCGGTAACACTCTCATCTCGTGGTCAGTTAAGAAGTTGCAATTGCCATGTCCACCGCAGAAGCTGAATATCGTCCACTCTTTTCTGCTACCACCGATGCTCTCTAGCTCCGACGTGTCGTAGCCAAATTTCAAATTCCCCAAACCTCTCCTACCGTCATCTACTACGACAACACCTCGAGCATTGCGCTCACCAATAATCCGGTCTTCCACGCACGAACAAAGCACATCGAAATCGACTTTCATTTCATCCTCGAGCATATGAAAGCTGGAGCCATTTCCATTTCCCATCTCAGCTCAACTGATCAACTTGCAGACATTCTTACTAAAACTCTTTCGGGAGCCAGATTTAACGATCTCCGCTCCAAATTAACCATTTAACAAATGAATGTCTAATTTGAGGGGGCCTGTTAGCACCGTCCACCTCAGCTGCCTACGTGTCGTTATTTAATTAATTTCTTGTATCACATTGTTATCTCCATAGTTATATATGCATGTATTCCCTGTACAAGATATATACAATATAATACAGCTGTTCTTCTTTAATCCTCTCTTTACTCCTTTCTTCATCTCTACAACGGGTCTCTCAATAACCTATTAAGTTAAAACTTGGTGTTTTAATGAGTTCTGATGTGACAAAATTCATCACGGGTGGTTTGAACAATGCTGTAAAACGATAATATAACTTCTTATACTATTATATGATGTAGTGCGGGGAAATAAAGAAATCATGAATAAGAAATTGATTGTGCAGGAAAAGACAATAGACTTGGATGGTTTGGGCATGTCCAATGGAGAGCAAAAGATGCAATAATAAAGTGTGGTGGAGAGAAGTGATGTGAGAGAAATATGAAGAAATAAAGGCTTGAAAAGATATGATTAGAAGTTAGGAAAAGAACTTATACTTCGTGGAGCCTCAAAATAATAATAAATGGCAAATAGGATGCATATAGTAGTTTGTATAATTTTGATATGGCTAATAATGCTGATCATGAACTCTAATGTTGCACATACCCTTTGATTGAATGAGCAAAGCTAAAAAAATGAATTGAACAAACTTTTGTTAAAAACTTTTGACTAAGCATATAAGATTAAAGTATGACGACATGTTGCATGATATGGAGGCACCTACATTGTGCTAGTTTGTTTGAATGTATGAATTCAATTTGATCTTTGATCAAAAGTTAGATTAAATTTGTTTTTTTTCTCACCACAGCCACAGCTTTTTGGCCGCTACTTGCCAATCAAAGAAAAAGCGATGACTCTTTTATTTTGAAATATTATGTAAGTATATCCATCCTTTATTTGGTGGAGTAGTAGGAACATGACGAGTTATTATAGCCATTGCTTTACCCCCTTTACTTACACCCTCCTATCCACCACTACTATTGCATACTTTACACCTAGGGGAATCCCCACAATAAAAAATATTTATTTCTTAGACAAATTGTTCCATATTTTGTGTTATAGCTTTCTAACGGGTATTGGAAAATAATTCATAAATAATTATCTTTGTGAGGCCTTACTCCAACTGTATAAGAGTTTTAATATGCTATTTATGCTTATTTATGTCATTTCACTAGTGCAAATATGTATTTTTTAAAACCCCTTCTTTGTCAGGCCTTCTCACGAAAAATAAGCCTATGTGACTTAAATTATTATATTTTTGTTGTTACAAGACCATTAGATTCCTCTTTCAGTATTGTAAGATTGATGCATCATGTTATTATTATGGTTATGATATTAGATATATTTAAGAGCAATTACTATGAAACATAGACTCATCACAGTTAAACAAAAAGACTCATCACAGTTATCTCTATCTCTTTTTTTTTTTTTTCTTTTTGCTAGAATTTGTTTTATTTGTTATTTGATTTATCATATCTACTAGTCATAAGAATGAGTTATATTTTTAAAAAACCCAGTGAAGGTCATCTAATCCATTATTGGCAAAAACAACAGCTTGCCAAAGTGCAATAAGGGATACCTCGTCGAACCCTAGATTGAAAATGTTGGTTGGTTCCAACAATGCATTTCATTGTTGTATGCGTTTTGGACATCAAAACATAATCAATTTGTTTTGACACTGCATGCTGATGTAGGCAAGGGGGGGGGGGGGGGGGGGGGTCAAATCAAATCCTAATATTTGATTTTTGACTTCTCTAGCTCATTAATGTCAAGTAGTGGTGAAGCTCATTATGAGCTGATTTTTTAGTTCATTTATGGAACTAAAAAATCAGCTCATTAATTTTTTAACTTGGCTTTTCTCCTTCCCCCCCTTTATTCTTCTCATTTCTCTGTAATTTCACTTGCCTTTTCCTCTTCATGTTGCCTCTTGGATTGCTGCGATTTTCTGCTGGTTTTCCTCCCATGGGTTGCTTCGGTTTCTCTGTCCCGTGGTCCCCCTTTTACCGAAATTAATTGAGGCTTTTTTGTCCCTGTGCTTGGCTGCTGGGATCCGTGAGTTACCTGCTGGAACCGTGGCCTCCTTCTCTGTTTTTTGCTGTGCCGTTTGGGATTTCAGTAAAAAGGACTGTTGGCCTTTCATTCCCTCATTTATTTGAGTATATGAAGAGATTTTGGGGCTGTTTTTGTACAGAATTTGAACAGTTTTATGGGGACTGTTTGGTGGCTGTTTTGGGGAGAATTCCAAGAGACTTACAGATTTCTGGACAGATTTCTATTGCAGTTTTTAGGTGCCTTTTGGCCTTATATTTTCAGCTTTTAATTAATATTTTGGGGCTGTTTGTATTCCTCTTTTATGCCTATATATATAGAAGATGTTTGTGGCTGTTTTAGGAGGTGAAAAATGTTATTTTTGGAGTAAGAAAACCTGAGGGTTTCTTGGAAAAAGCTTGAGAGCTTTGTTCCACTTCTTCTACTTCTATGGAAATCTTGCGATCTCTTTCCAACCTTCGTCTTGGCTTCTAATCTCTTTCTTCTATCCGCAAGTGTCATTCCATCTGTATCTTTCTTCTCTAAGTGAAGCAACTATAGGGTGTCTTGTTTGAGTCGTTTGTAGGGTGTTTGTATTTCTAAGTGTCTTGTAAGCATCTTTAATGTTATGTCAAAAGTTTGTAAGTCCTTTTATATGATATAAAAAGTTTGTGTTTGTTTTAATTTGTCTAGTTTCTATGAGTTCTTTATAGAAAACGGTCTTGTTTTTATTATAAAAAATTTAGGTCCCTTCCCAAATTTTTGATTGCATCAATTTTGGTATCAGAGCAAGTTTGGAAGTCCTAGGATTTGGTTGTCAAAATTTGGTTGTCAAATTTAGTTTGTCAAGTCAAGTCTTGTCGTGTAAGTCTTGTCGTGAGTCCTTTTTGTGAGTCTAAGTTTTTTAGGTTGAGTCTTTCTTTAAGTCTTTTTTTTTTGAGTTGTCTAAAAAAATGGAAAAAGACAAAAATAGTAATCCAATGGAAGAAAGCAATCCAGAAAAAGTTGAAGATCCTCTTTCGATGGACAGATGGATTCCGTCAGAATCAACAGATCCACTACAGTATGAACTGTACAAACTTCAATCATGGATGCATTTGTGTACAAAAAGATACATGAAGAAGAAGCAACATTTACAAGATCAGTTTCTGCAAGAACGAGAAGAGATCCTGAAGAAATATGAAGCTAAGATCAAAGAGCTAGATGATCAGTATGCACCTCCTCGAAAGAAACCAAGAACTGACTCATCGGGAGCTGAGTCCTCAAGAAGGGGAGTCTGATGTAGGCAGGGGGGGTCAAATCAAATCCTAATATTTGTTTTTTGACTTCTCTAGCTCATTAATGTCAAGTAGTGGTGAAGCTCATTATGAGCTGATTTTTTAGTTCATTTATGGAACTAAAAAATTAGCTCATTAATTTTTAAACTTAGCTTTTCTCCTTCCCCCCCCTTTATTATTCTCATTTCTCTATAATTTCACTTGCCTTTTCCTCTTCCTATTGCCTCTTGGACTGCTGCGAGTTTATGCTGGTTTTCCTCCCATGGGTTGCTTCGGTTTCTCTGTCCCGTGGTATCTTCTTTGTTGAAAATTTAATCCAACAACATACCGAACTAACTCTGTAAATCTTTCTTATACATGTTTCCAATCACATCCAGTTAGAAAGGCTCCTGCTAAGTCATTGTATTCTCATCGCCTCTATATGTAGTGTCAACTCTGTTAGTTACTGACAGAAGATCGATGTTCAAGTAAGTTGTATGCTTTTATTAATGAATTTCCCTTTTTTATAGACCTTGAAGGCATAACATGAACGTATAAAACAAATATCACAGTCGATACCGCGACCGTATATTTGTTTGATGGTTCGAGCTGTGTCGACTCGTATCTACCTGCATAGAAGGATCGAGCTCGAACTTGGGTTTATTGTCTGACCCGCGCAACATCCCTAGACGTCACGTGTGTGCTCATAACACGCTCGTCGGGGCTCATGTGGGTGTATGATTGTATATGCATTTTTGGTGTTTATGTTTATACATATTGTAGTACATTTGTGAAGGCATTTTTTTGAATATTTCAGTTGTGCGGGCAACTATCGTCTGAGTGTGCGCAACATTCTACTTGAGAGCTTATGTATGCCTTAAGTTCGCTTGTATGAGTGTTGCAGATCCGGTGGCGTAGCGTCGCATTATGGTCATTTGTCCGTTTCATACAGGTAGACTGTCGTGCACTACTAGTCGCTTTCTGCAAGTAGATCATTATGCACTAACTAATCTCCTGTTATTATTCGTAGGTAATTGCATTCTCCGCAATTCTCTTGTACCACTCACATAGTTTATTGAGTGTATAACTTGCCTTATACAACGACCTGTAGGGTCTTGTATTTGTTGTAATATTGCAGCATATCTACTATCGCGGCCTGCAAGTTTTTGTGCATTTGCCTTCTATTGGATAGTTGTTTTGGTTATAAAGATGCTTCGGTATCCTTGCTACAATAGCTCGTAGTACTTTGCATACGCTAGAGGTTTCCCTACAATGATTCGCAGGAGCTCACATCTGTTATTTATCTTTCCCCACATACGACTATGAGAACATTTATACAATCATTGCATGCTAATCACCATGACTTGTATATGTATGGTGTGTTTTCTTATGTCCTTTTTAATTCTCGTAGCAACTGCCGCTTGTAGTCGAGTGAATGTATTTATTTGTATATTGGTACTTGGCAATAGGATTGAGTTGCATCAACGTTAATTTCCCCATTCATATTTTTAGGAGGATTCATCTTACTTGCAACATACCCAGTACTATGACTTGTAAGCACAATCGCTTTATCCATTACAAGTCTTCTGTTATCCACGGGCGAGATGCATTTAATGCAAATCTTCTAGCACCGCTCGTATGTGTTCATACTTATCACGTTTCTTATGTATTTTGCTTTTGATGTGTATGAGGGATCTTCTATAGTGATTCGTAGGAGCCTGTACGTGTCATAGTCCTGCATTTTGTTCATCGTCACTTGTAAGTAGATTATCGTGTGCATGACAAGACTTCTACATTGGTCTGCAAATATCCAACACATTGTAGATTTTTGTCTTTGCTTGCAATTCGTAGTATTATTTAGATGCTTTGCACATTTGTTTGCAATCAAATTTCCCCTTATTTTATTGCTTGTACGGTTGAATATTATTGCTTGTATTTTGATGTCAATTGTAGGACACATTAACAATCATTGCATGTCTATCATCATTGCTTGTAAGTAGACCAGCATGTACAATTATCAATTGATTGTCATTGAGTGTAGGTAGACTACACTGTTCATAACTTGTATGTTGTCATTCCTTCGTTACCGAATCAATGCCTTTATTCTATCAGCTAACCACTGTTGATTGTAAGCTAGCTAATATGACTGTAGGGATGTCATGGCATTCTCTGCATGTCTCTTTGAGTGCATTCGTGAGGTTGTTTGCATGGTCGAATTGCCATTATTATTTATTGGCATTTGTATTCTGACAGATATGACCATTGAAAATGAACTGCGACATCTGTTGAAGCTTTCATATCATTGCTTATGAGCATATCGCCACATTCTCTTGAAGGTCGCTTGTAGCTTGTATGACTGATGTAAATGTCATATATCACCGGTCATTATTTGTAGGTGAAATGCTTTGCCAAGGGTTTTATACATTCGCTTGCAATCAAGCTACACATTATTTTTGATTTCCATTGCTTGCAGGTTTCAATATATTCTCTTGCAATCAATGCCATACGCTCGTACTATTTGCTTGCTTGCCGGTGAAATGCTGGAATTTTATTTAACATCAATCATTAATTGCTTATAAATGCTCATTTGAAACTTTAGCGCAAGTCCCCTGTTTTATTGATTGATGTTTATTTGGATGACCCGGATTTATCACTTAGCAATTGTATTTTCAATCTTGATTGTATTTTTATTAACTTAAAGTTTGGTTCCTTGTATTTTAGTTTAGATTAATTTCCATATAGTTTGTGCTGAAATTCAAGTTCAAATTCAAATTCAGATCATCGTCATATGGTTCAAGTCCAGGTCCTCATCATTTGATTTAAATTTAGGTTATTCTTAATTGTTCAAATTATGTTCAGGTCCTCTATTTTTGTTCAAGTTCTAAGCGTCTTTAGATGGAATTTCGACAGCCTCCCGGCACAGGAGTCTGGATTTTGGGTCGTGAGCTTTGCGGCTAGGGCAGAGGAGGAAGATGTCGGGTGTGGCATCCGACTTCGGCACAGGAAGGCACGGCCGGATGCGACCTGGTTGGCGAGGGTTTGGGAGGTCAGAGGGGTGAAGTCGTGAAAGCTGCGGGAGGAAAAGGATCGCAAGAGGAAGTTCGTGCAAGTTTGGGTGTGGAAAGAAGAAATGAGGGCCTCGTCTACCCTCTCATTTTAATGACATTGAATAGTAGCGATCGAGGCACGCGTGAGATGACTGCAACGGCGCCAAATGCAGTGGTATGGGCGACTACAGCTAGTAATAGGATGTGATACGAGCAGGATTTGGCTGGTGTGTTTTATATAAATTTCTTTTGGGTACTACTTAGAGGTCAGCATTGTCTTTGCCAAAAATGGGTACCCTTCACTAACTTTCTTAAAAATATGACTCCTTATGGCTAGTAGATATGATAAAACTAAGACAAATTGTAACAAAATAGAACTAAGAAGAGCGAGAGGTAACTGTGGTGAGTATATATTTCATAGTAATTGCACATAAATAGACCTAATGTTAGTTCAAATTTAAGCACAATAATGACATATTCTTAAAGAAGAACCTAATGCATTAATGATTTGTCACATACAAACTAATTTGTCCTGAGAAGTTTAGATATCCACAATCACCAACTGCATTGAATTCTTCTTTTAGGGTCATAATGTCTGTCAAACATGACATCAACAAAGGCTGCCTAAGTATGTAAAAGTGGGTCTGCAATTACTAATGATTTGTCATATCAATTAAATTCACTTTATTTTACATTGTATACAAAATAAAAATTAAAGTTAACAAGTTCTAGATTAATCAATTATTTATATTTTTATATCTTTAATTAAATATTATTTTTAGAAATTTAAGCAAACATTAATAAATGTTAAATTTAAACATGATAATGTTTAAGTTATTTATTTAGTACATTATATATATATATATATATATATATATATATATATATATATATATATATAATATTTTTTTAAACTTTTTCAGTTATTAAAAATTATAAAACAATTAGAAAAAAAATAGCAGCATATATATAATTTTAATTTATTTTAAATATTAACTATTTCTTCCTTTTCATATAATAATATTTAAATTAATTATTTAATAAATCTTAATTTAAACATTATATGTATAATTATATTTTAAAAATCCGTGAGTTATTAAAAATTATAATACATGTTTTTCAAGAATTAACCAAGATATATATAATTTTTTAATTTATTTTAGTATTATTTATTTTTAAATTTAAACATAATAATATTATATTTAATTGTTTTAAATTTAAATTAAATATATTTATAATTATATTTTTTTTGAAACTTGAATTATTAAAAATTATAATACATATTTTTAAAATTTTAAATATGATATATATCTTCTTTAATTAATAAATATATATCTCCTTTTCCTGAATAATTGCTGATTAGGCTATTTTAACTTAATTAATTTCAAAATACGCTCCTAAAAAATGGCCTTTATTTGGATTCATCACATTGTTCATAAATAAAATACCTCATTTTGGCAACTTTGAATAGTATTGATAAACAAAGTATGACATTCTAATGATTTTAGCTGAAGTTAGTATATTTCATAATCTAAATATCATCCGTGACTGTATATAGTTATTCCTTTCTTCATGACGTTGTTATTTATTGTTATTTTAAAAAAATTTGCAGCTTCTGTATCAGATGATTACTTGGATTACATGCTTTTGCAATTTCCGACAAATGTAACAGGATGGATTTGCCATACATTAGTTACTTCTAGTCTTCTTAAGGTAAGTAGTTCTGAATTTCTTTGATTTCAAGAAAAGATGTAACGTATCTGCATGGAATATTTACTAAAAGAGGGTTTTAACATATATTACAGTGTGATGTAAGTTTTTTTGTCATGAAAAACTTTTATGATCACTTTATGGATTTCTTTGTTGGCGTGAACATCAATATGCTGCATATAATGTGTCCCCAGGCTGTAGGTGTTGGCTCCTTTTCACAAACCGATGTTGCTGCTTCTACTGCTGCCATCCAGTAATCTCATCTACATTTTCTGTCCGTTTCTTTATCCTTATCACGAGCATTTGAACTTTCCTCAACTTAATAGGCATTTTTACCACACATATATTTACATATTTATATGTTATTTATTTCAAGTAGATTATAAAGAAATATAAATTAAAGTTTCAGTTGGGATAGCTTTTGACCATTGATTTTTTACTACTTTCAAAAAAAAATTTGTACTACAAAACTGTTTTAAAAAGCAGTAAGAAAACTATCTCAAATGAAACCGAAAACTCGAAGGTCTTATTCTTGTTCAAAGTATTGTTTTCCATGCATGCCATAGATTCTATACATATATACATATTCTCTAAGTGAGATGAGATTAAAGTGACTTGAGATGGCAAGAGCAACATAAGGCAAAACAAATGGATTACATGTTCTTACATGACGCCCTCCATATAAGAGAAACTTGCTTATGATTATTTGTGAGACCTCGTTTGTTTAAATTTTGTTTGAGTGACAATAGGCATGCCATAGGGACTCTCTTGCAATTTCATTTTAAGTATATTATCTTAGGGATTTTTACATATATAACACCTCAAACTATTAAAAATATATATTAAACACACAAACTTTCATATTTACTTATATACCACCTAAACAACATTCCAAGTATTTGAAATGAAATTCCGTAACGTTCCGTCAAAACACGAAACGCCACTTCTCCGAGCCGCTGATTTTTCCTGCGTGAAAGGTTCTGCGACGAACCGTCGCCTATTCTTTGCTAGATCAGGTAGTCGTTGTGGCTCTCCCTTTGCACTCTCCTTCTCACATAAGAACTAATACAGTAGAACAAAATTATAAGCTAGAAACTGTGCTTCAGAAGCATTCTTTTTCTTCCACCAATACTATGAGAATGGACTCTTCTTTCATATAGATTTACAAAACTTCTGTTCGTCACAACTAGGTTCAAATATTTGATATTCATCATGTTTAGATTTTCCAATCAAGTCAAAAAATTTTGAAAACCTAATCTTTCTTCCACAATGTCATCTCAAAGTTCTTTGCAGCATTGCGATTATTTGTTCCTCCCTTAGGAAAGGAAAAATAGTAAGACCTACAGCTAATCCACGCCACCACAACATTTCATTGTCACCATTACCTTCCAATCTATTTCACTTCGATGATATACTTCCCAGGCATCTGTGGTTGACCCTTCACTTTCTTAAACTTTTTTATGTTTTGCTCCACATCACTCAGCTTCCTTAAATTTTTTGTCAAAGCATATAACTTGACTAACAAATATAGTTCGTACATTGTAAAATTTTTTATCTAAAAGATAAGTTTAACTTTTAGGAATGCATAATTCAGAGATAAAAAAAAAATCTCGGAGAATGTTGGCAATTATGCACTTTTTCACTATTGCTAAATCCATAATTATTCACATAAACAAAAATGGATTAGAGTAATTTTTACTTCACTCTAATTTGGTGGATATTGGAGTGAAGTGCATGGTTAGAGTTGAACAAAGTATGTGATGAGGTCATCGACAGACATTTTAGGCAGGTCTACCGGCGAAGGAATCGTAGATCGACGGCTACGATTGGGAGCTTATATTTCTGATGTTGCCATGTCATTTTATGTTATTTTTCTATGTATCTTTTATTTCAAGCCGTAGTTTACTATTTTCCCTATATGAAGGTTTAGTCTTTGTTGTAGCCCGGTGGGCATTTGAGTCATGTTATTTTCTGTCATTGAGGCCTTTATAAAGAGGTCTCATCCTATTATATGAGCTTAATGTTGGATTAATAAAATTTCTGAGATTTTCCTTTGTCTTCTTGCTTGAGAGTTTGAGAGAAAGAGAGGAGACCTAGGAGAGGCTCCACCCGAAATACCCAACAGCCCACCTCGGTGAGCTCTTGATTTTACTTGTGTTTTTGTTGTTTTCTTCTTTCCCCACCACCTTCCCCATACACCCGTCCCCCTTCCCCTTGCCCTTTGCCCGTTTTTCCCTTCCCTCTGTAGCCGCTCCAAAAATTTCCCACCCCCCACCCAGATCCCGCCGACTCAACCCCCATTCCTCGCCGCCGGCCCAGCCAGCCCACCGCCTCCCTTAGCCCAGCCCTCCTCTTCCCTCGTAAAATCCCGTCGCCCCCTTCCTCTTGAAATTTGAATTTCATGATTTAATTCCTTCATTACTTCTTTCCTAAAATAACACCCTACATTTAGGAATAGATTTAAATGAAATCCTATCTGTTTTGAATTCAAATTTCAAATCTCTCTGATTGATTAAAATCTGAAAATTGAAATCAGGTTTTAATTAGCCCCATGGGCCCCACTAATTAATCAAATTCCCTCTCTTTTTTTTTCTTGCTTGGCCGGCCCCTCATCTAGCCTATTCTCTCTCCACTTGCCACCTAAGCATCCACTTATTAACCTCTTAATTTCCCCCCTAATAGCCGCCCCTCTCTCTAGCCTAATTTAGGGAGATTTTAATGACAAATAATCTCTCCCTCCAGTCCAAGAAAATCTGAAATTCAAATTCAGATTTTCTCCAAGAAGGATCTCTATCCAAATCCCTCTCCCTAGCTCACGGCCCAACTCCTCCTCCTTTCTTTTCTTCTTCCCCTCCCCACTTCAATGTTGAATGGCGGATCCCGAATTCGAGTGGGGGCTTGTGTTCAACGCCGACGGTAGTCTCAACATCCTACGATCCCCGTTCTTCGACGCGGGGTTTGAGCACGAAGACACAGTTGGTGAATACTTGGAGCGAATCCTCCCATCACGTGCGCATCATCGACCGCCAATTTCAAGACTACGATTTGACAATCACCAGGCGCCATCCACCACCTCCTCCACCGGCGGCTACCTCTCCGGTAACAAAGTCCTTCGTCTCCTTTTCCGTAGTGGTGCTCTCCATCTTCGCGTGGTTTCTTCTTCTCCGCTAAAAGCCAAAGAGTGGTTGAGTGAGAAGATGCTCGAGGTGAATTTTCTCACTGTTAATCGTGGGATTTTGTTATGAGCATTTAAGTAGTTCTTTTATCTTTGAAAATTTATGAATTGTTTGGTTATCTCAAAGCAACTCTTCGCCTAAGCAAGTTGATTACCTAGAATACATTTAATCCTTTATTTTATTGTTGATAAATATGTGTTGGCAATGCTTTAATTACTTTCATCTTAATTTTCGCAAGCAACTCCTGTTTGATTCACATCAGTATGTGGATGGAAGTCAGAAAACCTTAAAGCTTTAAAGAGATGAAATCAATTTAATGTTGCTAAAAGAACGAGTTGAAGCACTTTGTCATCGGCTACGGGGTCAACCATTTGACTTACACTATCATGTTAATGGGACATCACCTAAGAATTACATGTTGGTTTCAAGCGATGCAAATGTAGTTGACATGCTTAGCGGTTCTTATGAAATGAATAGAATTGAGGTGACGGTTGCAATGAAATATCACAAGGAAGATATCTCACAAAACAATCAAACTGAAATGCGTTAGTTTAGCTCAAAGATTAGGGATATAATGATATTGTTGTAGATGATCTGTGCGATGATTTCTTTATACCCTAAATTAATGAGGCAAACAGTCTATGTGTTTGTTCACGGTTTGAAAATGCTTAGAGTTTGAAGCAAGCAGTTAGGTCTAATGCAATTTTAAAGAATTATGCTATAAAGATAAAGGCTAGTGACAAATCCAGAGTCATAGTTACTTGCGCATATAGAGATTGTCCATGGAGAGTACATGCATCATTATCTCCTGATGGTTACTCATTCAAAGTTAGGAAAATAGAATCAACTCATTTATGCCCTGGGGTCAATAAAGCAGGAAACAAGCAAGCTACTACTAGTTGGGTAGCTCATAAAATCAAGGACATTGTAAAGAAAAATCCTGATATCACACCAAAAGATATTAGCAATAACTTGGAGACAACTTACGAATTATCATTGTCATATATGAATATTTGGAGATCAAGAGAGTTAGCAAGAGATGTAATGTTTGGCTATGTTGACGATAACTATATGTGGGTGCCTATGCTGAGGTCAGAGTTAATCAACAGGAATCCTGGTTCTCACATTACATACATGTGTGAAAGTAAAAGGAATTCATTTAAGCGATTCTTTGTTAGCTTCAAAGTATATATTTACGGTTTCATTGCTGGATGTAGATTTTTAATTGGGGTTGATGCTTTCCACCTCAAATCAAAGTATCTTGGCGTATTGCTATCCACCAATTGTTTGGATGGAAATAATGGTTTGTTCACAATAGCGTATGCTGTTGCAAAAATCAGAATCTAAGAAATCTTGGAAGTGGTTGATGAGGAACTAGTTCGAAAGTTTTGGTTGTGAAATTGAATATTTAGCCTTCATGTTTGACATGGAAAAGGGCCTTGGTGAAGCTATAAAACTTATTTTCTCAAATGCTGAGCATAGAGTGTGCATGAGACACCTGTGGAAGAATATAAAAAAAATATTTCGTTGCGAAGATGGCATCAAGCTTCAGAATTTGATTTGGACGGCAACAAACACTTATAACCTAAATGTTTTGCATATGAAAGTTGAGGAGATCTTTAAAATCAGTCAACAAATGTACTCTTACTTGAATTCTTTGTCGTGCAAGTGGTCTAAGGCGACGTTCTCAAAGCACATTAAAAATTACTACAATACAAACAACATGTCAGAATCGTTTAATGCATGGGTTGAAAAAGCTAGAAGTAAGTCAGTCGTTGATTTGGTCGACATGATTAGGGCAAAGGTTATTGAACAGCGCTCGTCAAGAAATATAATTTCCTCCTCTTGGAGAGGTCAACTAGTTCCTCATGTGGAAGAGTACATTAGGGACATCACAACTAGGAAAGAGCATTTTATCATTCGCCAGTCAACATCGAGTAGAGCTGAAGTTGAGGGTCTTCATGAAAGGCACGCGGTCGACTTAGAAAAGATGGATTGTACTTGTGGATTCTCGCAATTAAGCGGTATACCATGTATACACAGTACTGCATTCATTGGCACTACACAACATTCTTTATGTTATACATATGTTGATGATCACTACCATGCGTATATGTTGGTTTTCTAAATTTTTTTTCCTAAATGATTAGATACAAAATGGCATATGATGGTGCAATTTCGACCATACCAGGGAAGGAGATGTGGGCTGCAGTTAGTGATGGTGAGGTAGTTACAACGCCACTTTCACTACGACCATGTGGTAGACCCAAAAAAAAAGGCGTATTAAGAATTTCTTAGAAACAGGGAAGAAAACAAAACTTGGACACATGTGTAGTCGCTATAATTTATGCGGCCATCATAGAAGTACTTGTAAAAATCCATTAAATGTGGAAGGTGAAGAGATTGGTACTGAGATTACACATGAAGATCAACATCCTAGTTCATCGACTGCTCATGCCAAATTGACTATACGCCGTCCAAACTGAAGATCTGATGTTGTGTTGGAATAGAGCTATTTATGTTCAGTTTTGTCTTTTGAATGCCTACAGATTTTTGGGAATTCTAATTCTATTAGGGTATTCATCGCCTAAAACAAGAAGTTAATTCAACCATATGTATTTCTTGTAGCCCCTGCCTAAAATTCAGATGGATACTTTCAATCCGATACTTTCAATATGATACTTTCAATCCACGACATATTCAACACATATTCTACCGAACATTCAATCTAATATTGAAACAGCATGGAACAAAGAAACATATGTTAACCACAGTGAACATTCAACTCATCTTGAAACCAAATTACATAAACATAGTCAATGTTACAATCAACAGTTATAATTATAGCTCGTGAGGATATATCTAACAGTTATAATTACAATCAAACTTAGGATTACCAGGATCACCAACAAGATTTTTATCTGCAAAAGTTCACCTCTAACTGACACAACATCAGTTTGGCTAGCTTCGAAAACTTTAGCAGTAGTATATGAATTCATATCGTGCGGTGAATTATTGACTTCATCACTCCAACGAAAAAAAAACTACAATCGTCTTATGATCGGTTCTGGGAGCATCTGTATAATTTTTTTCCATTGCTATGCGACTTTTATGACGTATATATTGTACATTGCAAATTGCAATGACAATATATTTGATTATTTGGGTTTTTTATTGGCGCCGCTGAGGAGCTCGAACTCATTGTTTATATGTAAAATTTTAAACAAGATTATTATATGTAAAAGTTTAAACAATGAAGACACTTTAGACATTAAATAGAACCTAACGCCAAACAGATTATACAATGTAATCAAAATTTGTGGCTGTCAAGTTTCTTGCCGACCACGGATAACGAAGAATATCCATTCAAATGGTGAAAACAAAAACAATATGCTGAATGTGCAAATGGATTTTACAATGCAACCCATCCTCTGCAATGCCGACGTGGAGAAAACAAAGAACGATTGGTTGGAGAAGACGAAGAGCAAACAACAACTCAGACATTCAAATGGGGAAAAAAACATCTAAACCTTCCGTCGTTCACGAAATGGAGATCAGGAAAGGAAAAACCGCGCCGATAAAGCCAAGGGAAGACGGGGCGTGTGAAAATCTTCAAACGCGATGGAGAAGACCCGCTCTCGCTCGACTGAAGGGGAGCCAACGTGCGGTTAGGGCTTTTTGACGGGTGCTTAAACGGAGTGATAGATTAGATAAAACTAGGGATTTTAGGTGCTATATAGTAAATATTGAAGTTAAGTGTTGAATATGTATTTTAAATAGTTTGAGGTGTTATGTATGTAAAAATTCCATTATCTTAAATATCTTGCTTGTTCATGTTTTTTTTATTTTTTTAATGAATTTTCTATCTTCAAGATGAAGATAAGGTGCTTGATATTACTAGTAGAAATGAATTGAACCTTTTTCTGATATTAAAACTAGCCTCCAAGATGAATCTGGAATTTTGATCATGTCTGGTGCATTGTAATGTGAGTTTAAGTTTATATGCCTAATTAAATCATATTTTTAAGGACTTAGCATGGAGATTCTAGTTTGCTTCTGCACATCATCAACTCATGAGTTTTGTGATTTATAGAATTTTATTTCCACTTTACTCCTACAAAGTTATTGTGACAAAGTAGGTTTAGAAGTTAATTTTTTGTATGTTATGCATGTATTTGAACAGGATTATTAACTGTCCAATCTCAAGCCAACCTGAATCTTGATCAAATGGGTGCAAAGTAATTTGTTCAATCTCAAGCCTAGCAATGTCTAGCTCCATCTGATCTCAATTCAAGCTAAAAATGGCATGTTATGTTTGATTTGATCTCAATTCAAGCCAAAAGTCAATTTGATTTCGACCAACTTCATTTTGAGATAAATTCGTAGCCTAACAAAATACACAATCGATGCATCTAAATTTCAATATGATCTTGAGCTAAGCTTAATTCAATCTATATTCAACTCTCTTTAAGTTTGATTCAAGCAAATCTAGCTCATTGAGCTCAGTGCAAGCCAAAAACAGTTCCAATTTTTAAAATGTCTTTGTTCTCAAGTAAAATACGACTCTATCCAAGAGTTCTAGTTGCACATTTTGATATTAGGAATTTCAATGAAGATCATGCACCACTTTAAGGTCTATTTTGCGCTAATTGCCGTTTTCAGGCAACAGCCACTCTTTTTTCATTTGCATCTAGGTCACTATTATAGATCCTCAGTCTAAAAAGGCTTTAGCCCTTGTTTTCACATTTAATGGATCTTTTAGTGTATCTTGTGTTACTATTCTGATAATATTACTTAAGTTCTTTTAGAGTGTTGTATTTACATCAAATTTACCCGAATTAATGTTTTCTTTATTGCATTGTAGTTATTTTATGGTAATTCTTTCTTTTTATTGTCCTTATTTAAAATTTCTTTGAGATGCAAAATTCATCCTGCTGATTTACCTAAAGAGATCCCAATCTAAACTGTTTTGAATGTTGGTTCCATTTTTTTGTGCGCCTTTTCACAAATTGCTTGCAAGTGCATAAGAACTATCTTCCTTGGCCAATATTAACACAAGGAGAAAATGATCAAAATTGTCCCTTTGAGTTTTTATGAAATATCAAAATGGTCCCCAACTATATTAAATGACCATTTTGGTCCCTCAAAATTTTCCTTTTGAGTCTTCATGGGACTATTTTGATTCATTTTTAAAAACATGAGGGACCAAAATGGTTCTTTAATATAATTGAGGATCATTTTGATCATTTTTCTTATAACACAAATATAGTGCATCTTTTGTCTGTATAGTGTTTACCTGGTCTAATATCTTTTTCATTATCTATAATTGGTAGTTTCCCCAATAAAAACCATGCTTGATCATTGTGATAACATTAGCATTAGCTTCATTTCCGGGAAATAGCAATCCATTTAAAAGCAATTGGGAAGTTGACAGAGTGCGAAGGCTTATTTAGGTTATTGTCATGAAACTCATGTTATCTTTTAATCGTAATCTGGTATATTACTGAGGAATGTTTAAATAGTTGATCATATTATTGAAGAATGTTTACATGATCAATTGTTTAGCCATAATTCTGAAATCTTGCCATGCCTGTTTGGATTTTGGTTTTTGTCACTTTATGATTCTCAAACACATTTGTTTGAGTTACAATTATTTATTTTTCAGATGGGTATCAAAAGATGGCTTAGGTGCGATTGGACGTCTTTTCATTGGTACGAACTAGATTTTAAAAAGTAAAACCACAACTATTTCTCTCAATGGTAATGATTTATCTCATAGGTGGACGCTATGGTTACCTTTTTGATGATGATCCAAGACAATGGAGGATGTATGCGGATATTATTGGAAGTGCTGGGAGGTTTATATTTTTCCTTGACCAATATTGTTCTCATTTAATTAACGATACTTTTGATTGATTGGCCCCTTTTGCAGTGTCTTTGAGCTTACCACGCAACTATATCCTGCATATTTTCTTCCACTTGCTTCATTAGGGAACTTAATGAAGGTAATCAAATATTAACGTGCTTTTGTTTTGGATACTATGATTTATTTCTGATTTAGCTAATTAGTTTTTTTTTTTTGGGTCACCAATATTTTTTTGTCATGTATAATAATGAATGGAGTCGCCATAGATGGTTTGGTCACATTAAATGGAGGCCTTCTGATGACCCAATTAGGGAAGTTGATGTATTAGATTTGACTGTTAAGAAAGATAGAGGTAGACCTAAAAAGATTTGATTAGAAAATGTTAAAAAGGATCTTTCTTTATTAGATTTAAATGAGAATTTGATTTTTAACAGGACATAATGACGAAAAAGGATTCATGTAGCCAACCCCAGGCTTTTTTTTTTTTTTTTTTTTTTTATAGTGGGACAAAGGCTTGATGATGTTGTTGTTGCATAATAATGAATGGATAGCCAAATGGTATTTAAGAAATAGAATCCGGAATTATACCTACTATATATGGTATTTATTTAGCCAATATTTTTATGCCACCAATTATAGTATGATTTATTCCAGATTTTTTCAATTATTATTATCTTGGACACCAATAGTTTTTTCTTGTATACCGAATGGATAACCAAATGTTACTTTATGTTCCCTGCATTTATTTTACATTCCATTCTACCTTTTCAACATTTGCTTACAATGTTGACAAAACTAGCAGGCTAACATGATGTTTGAGGATCTATACAATTATCATGCATTTAAGTTGTACAGTTGGTTGAAATATTTCCCTGCTCTGGTCTGGTGTGGCATAAATGTCAACCAAACTAAATGAGATGTACATTTTACTTTTCCTCAACAGCTCTTTGGATTTCTAAGACAAAGCTGTGTACACAGGCCATAGCAAGAGGGCTGAAGGATCCTTCATTTCGTGTAATTCAGAATCATTTTGCTATCTCTGCAAATCTGGGAGAAGTAGCTGCGAAGGTACTATAAGCTTATACAACAAGCATTACAAAATTATTTACTAGATCACTTAAATGTCATCAAGCAACTCGTACTGTTAAGAGAAACGGGATATTCTCTTCGAATTGTATTCTAAATAAAAATGACTTCACCTCCCAGTTAGGATGGCATGGATGTATAGACAATAATATAGACGTTCAGTATCTCATTTATTGTTGTCTTCTGGTCATTGTGATCCTCTATTCTCTTGATTTAAGTGAGGCATTCATGTTGTAAGAACAATAACTTCGAAGGTTTGAAAATTGTTTTCTTCTTTTTGATGGGGAATAGAATTAGGTAAAGTGTTGCTGTTTTGATTCATGGTCCATTTAAATAGTTGCAGCAGTTTGTAGAAATAGTTGTTGAATTTTTGTGATAAAAAAAGATTTTTTAAAGCTTTCGTGATTATTATAATTTTTTTACTGTTTAACAGCAGCTCTAATTTGTAGGACACTAGTAGATCTAGTTGCAAAAAGATGCTTTTCAGCAACAAGATGGTTATAGTCAAACAGAAGTATGATAATAGTGTAAAAAGTAATGCATAGAAAAACTACCTCAAATAGACCCTTAGTTTGTTCATCGTCTAAGTTCTCTCATTTTGTTGCCCCTATTTGGTCAATCAGAGAAACTTTGTGAGTAAAATATGGAGAATAAACTTTCACTTTGTGAATCTCCGGACACAACTATAGGAAGAAAGGAGAGAGATTCTCATGATGTAATCACTTTTTGCTTCTACCTAGTGTCTTATGGGTCACCATTGAAGACTTTTATAAGATTTAGGCTTCGTTTGGGACGGCTTTCTTACTGCTTCCTAAATCAACTTTTTAGTACAAAAATTAAAACTTTTGTATTAGAAAGCAGCTTTAAGTAGTAAGAAAGCCGTCCCAAACGAAGTCTTAGTTTATTTCAGGCTGCTGCACAAGCTCAGCATTGATCTAGGAAGATGCATCATTTCTTTCAACTTATTGTAGGATGCTACTATATGAGTTATTGATGTGCTTATAGTACCACATCCTGGTATATTACCATGCCATGAACTATGATATTACCCGGAACTGTATTAGGGTCGAAATAAATGGCAGATCAAATTCAACCAAACCTGTCCAAATTTGGTTGAGTCCATTTTTTTTAAATAGGGACAGTATCACTGAGAGATGTATGACCAGTTGTTGAAAGTTTTGATGGCGAAATAATGGTGGAATACTGATTAGCCCTATTCCTAGTAATTTTGAACTAGTAGAGCTATTCGACCTTTTGGGTTTACATCATCACGAAGCATGGGAAAAGTTGGTGATCAAATTTTATTGTTCAAATTGTTATGAACTTGTAAATGCCCAATCATTTGTTAAAAAACACCATCTACATACAGTGGTAGAGCTAGGAATATTTTTTTAATAGAGGAATAAATTGACTTTTTTATTATCTATGCTTCTATTAATTATTATGATAAAATTTTGATTATATTATAATATTGCAGTTTATTTCCATATAAAAATCAAAGCTACTAGGAGATATAAAGGATAAAAATGATTAACTATACTTCTATTTTAATATTTTAAAAAAGAATAAATAATAATAATATAAAAAATAGTATAATTCCCTTCCTACTTCAAGCTTGCAACACGATCCGTGTATATCATCGTAGACGGAATGATGATGTGAAAGGTAAGTATTAGCTAGCTAAACAGTCAAATATACAACATAGTATCTGTTGTACATATATGAAGGTGACATGATATGATGGATCTCATTTTGAAGCTCGTAACAAACTTGAAGTATACTTTGACGTCCTACAAGGATGATATTTAGCATGGAAAAGTGGAGATACTTTCTATGATCACTCATAGATAATGGCATCGAAGGTCGATGGTAAAGGCATTAGGAAACTTCTTGCACAATGGGGACTAATGGCGCTTCTCAAGAGCATCCCTACTGACTGGGAAGTAAACTTATTGGGGTTGTATAAGGCTAGTATATATCTAGAAGTGGATCCATTCAAGTTAGTAGGAGATTAGTACAAGCTACACTTATCTAGAATCCAAACTGACAGGCCACAGGGTAGTGCTGAAGCTGCTCGACACGAAGACATGGTACCTTGTAGTACTGTCAAAATCGGGTCACGAGTCGGGTCCAACCTAAAACTGACCTGACCCCAACCTGACCCATTTTTTAAAACATGTCATTTTCTCGGACCCAAACCCGACCAGCTTCGTACCTGGGTTAACTTGACATGACCCACCAACCTGTCTTTGTTTTTACTTCCGATCTAACCAAACGACGAGCTGCTAATGGAGGCGAGAAAGATAAGCCAAAAAGGTTGAGGAGGCGGCACCGTCCATCTTCGCCAGTGGCAGTGAGGGCTTCACAACAGAACTTGGGATTGACTTCGAAAACGCCGCGGGAGATGAGTGACAGAGACTTCGGATGTCGATAGATGCAACAGACAGCTTGTTCTAGTGTGTAGGAGGCGAGGAAGATAAGGCTAGTGTTCAAACTTTGGAGTTTTGAAACAGGTCGATTTGGTGAACCCGAACCTTACCTGTTTGACAAACGGGTTGACCCTAACCCAAAATTTTTGGGTCAGGCTTTCAGGTCGTGTCAAATATTGACACTCTTAGTAACTTGGTGCTCAAGTGTTATGAGATCACTATGGTTACTAGCCTGGGCAGATACGAGTAGAACATAAGAGGTGGCACTCATCATACAAGAGGACAATATTCTTGGTAATCAATGGCGAGATGCACATGACATCAACCTGATTGGTTGTACCTATAGTTGATATCACTAACAAATAAGATATGAAGTAGTAAGATTTTGCATTTGCTTCAATTTTTATGTCAAGCTCCTAAATGCAAAATCTGAGAATGCTTTGCGAAGTAGCT
This sequence comes from Dendrobium officinale, assembly GCA_019514585.1. Classification (NCBI taxonomy): domain Eukaryota; kingdom Viridiplantae; phylum Streptophyta; class Magnoliopsida; order Asparagales; family Orchidaceae; genus Dendrobium; species Dendrobium officinale. The sequence goes on along the minus strand of CM033695.1, from coordinate 32,631,519 downwards.
AAAAGTGTTCAAACACCCCTACAATAGCTCTGATCTATATGTTAAATTATGTTCTGTAGGTGCTTTGTCTTTATATCAAGCTCCTAAATGCGAAAACTGAGAATGCTTTATGAATGGGCTAAAACTCATACACTTCGATGATAGCAGCGTTGATAGAAAATTTTAATCAGAAAGAGCTATTCAATTTTAAAAAAGCCCTTAAAACTGTAAAATCATTCATTCAAAATCTAAACTCAAACCATATTAAAAGCCTAAATCCTTAAAATAAAATATGTCACAAAAAACTTAAAACTAAAATCCATCCACACTTCGCAATGGTTTGACGAGAATGTGAATTAAAGAATAACTTCAGCTCACAAAGAGCAGTTGCTTTGTGGAATGTATTACTACAATTCATTCTCAAATAATTTACCGCCAGCGGGAATGTAACACGTGCCCTCATATTGGGTGCACTACAGGAAATTCTTCAAATACTGGCGGCCTGTACCGGCGGTTGTCTAGCCGCCGGTACTAACGGCGGTTTACCCGGCGGTTAGGCCGCCGGTTAATACTGGCGGCCAAACCGGCCGTTTGGCAAGTTTATGCCGCCGGAAATAGCGGCGGTCACAAAATCGCCGGGTATACCGCTTTCCCTTAAACTTATCGGCGCTATACCGGCAGCCAAAACCGCCGGTGTTAAGTAATTTTATTACCGGCGGTATGAGCCGCCGGTAAAAGCCCTAAGATGAACCAGCCCGAGCCTCCCATTTCATTTCATCTCGTGCTCTCTCTCCCTCTCTTCGGCTTCGCTCGCCCCCTCTCCTCCGCCCGCCCTCTCGTGCGACCGAGATCATTTAGGCCGCTGACGAGCTGTCTCCGGCCGCTGACGAGGTCCCTCTGGCCGTCGACGAACTCCCCATTGCAAGGCCGAAGTTCTCTCCCAACTCCCGTGCACAACGCCGCCTCCGAGGTGAGCGTTTTTAATTTTATTTTTATGTTTTTTATTATTACAGTTGGTTTACATCAAGGAACAAAGTCTAAGTCCATATCTTTTTGCTTTAGTCATGGATGTTCTCACTAGACATTTGCTAGAGGATGTACCTTGTTGTATGCTTTTTGTTGATTATATTTTACTTGTTGAATTTTGTTATTTGGGTTAGATTACATCAAGGATCAGTCTTAATTCAATATATTTTTGCTTTAGTCATGGATGTTCTCACTAGACATTTGCGAGAGGAATGAACCCAATATTTTTTTTTGCTTTAGTCATGAATTTTCTAAGTAGACCTTTGCTAGAGGATGTACCTAGTTGTATGCTTTTTGTTGATGATATTCTACATGTTGATAAGACTAGAGAGGGAGTTGAAGGTAAACTCGAATTCTGGAGGTCAACTATACATTCTAAAGGTTTTCTCTTAAGTAGATCTAAAATTGAATATATGGGGTGTAATTTTAGTAGCAATAGACCTAGTGAGCGGTTTGTGACTTTGGGCGATCAAGTAATTAATAAAAGTACACGTTTTAGATATCTTGGATCATTTGTTTAGAGTGATGGTGAAATAAAAGGGGATATTATCAGCACAATTCAAGTTGGATGGTTGAAATGGAGGAATGAATCGGGCTTGTTGTGTGATAGAAAAGTTCCCCTCAAACTTTAGGGAAAATTCTATAAGATGGTGGTGAGATCTGCAATGCTTTATGGTGCCAAATCTTGGTCAATAAAAGAGAAGCATAATACTAAGTTAAGTGTTGCAGAGATGAGGGTGCTTAGGTGGATGAGTGGCTTTACCCCTAGAGATAGAATATGGAATGAGCATATACATGAAAATGTTGGAGTACCTCCAATGGATGATGAGATTAGATAGTGTCGCCTTAGATGGTTTGGTCTAGGGGTGTAAACGAGTCGAGTCGAGTCGAGTTTTAGCATTATCGAGCTCAGCTCGTTACTTGGAAAACGAGTGTTGACCTTCATGTTCTACCCAGGAGATCAAAAGAGAAAAAAAAAAAAACGAAAATCCCACGTACAAATCGCATACCTATCGGATCCTTGAATCCAGCCGCGATACCTTGCCGAAATCTAGCTGCAAACGGCGCCGCTCCAGTCGATTCTCCGCAAATCCTGCGACGTTGCCTCGATCGAGAGCCCAAACGCGTCGTTAAATACCGAACCTCCACTGCTTCTTTGGACACTTCGCATACACCGATTCTCCCTCTGTTTCCACGCACACAGCAAGCTCCAGTCGCTGCTTCCTTCTGCTCTCCACGCTCTTCGACTCTCGACTCTCCCGATTTTCCCTCTCCAACCTCTACTTCCACATCCCGCAAGCTTCTCTCCCCCGACGTCAACCCAGTCTCCGATCCCACTCTCGACTTCCTGTTCTCTTCCGACCACAGCCCACGGCCTCCCCAATCCCGCTCTCACTCTGTTTCCCGTAGCCGACTTCTCCTCTCCATCCCGACGTCCAAGCCTTTGTCCGATCCAGCCCAGGAAGCCGCCGCCCTCTCTACCTGTACCGATCCCCAGAGATGAGAGAGAGAGAGAGAGAGAGAGAGAGAGAGAGAGAGAGAGAGAGAGAGAGAGAGAGAGAGAGAGAGAGAGAGAGAGAGAGAGAGAGAGAGAGAGACTTACCCGATTCCTCCCTTGTCCGATCGAGCTCCATTCATACGCCTTCTCTTCTCCTCTTGCCCGATCTCCTCTAGCCGATCCTCCCCTTCACACCTCTTAGTTTAGGTATTTTAATATATTGTTAATAATAATAATAATATTATTATTATTATTATTATTAATGATCATTAGTATTTTTATTATTACTTTTTGTTATTTATTTTATTTATTATTTATTTGAGATTATTTATAATTAATTTATAATTAATCTCAAATTAAATTAATTTAATTTATAATTAATATTAAATTAAAATATAATTAGTTATTCATTAAATATAACTAATTGTAATTAATTTATAATTAATTATAAGCTAAATATGATTAATTTATAATTAATCTTAAGTTAAGTATAATTAATTATATGATAAATGTAATTAATTATAATTAATTTTTAATTAATTATAAATTATGTTTAATTAATTTGTAATTAATTTTAAGTTAAATACAATTAGTTGTAATTTAAATATAACTAATTATATTTAATTTATCACTAATTAAAAAAAAAAAAAAAACAAAAATGAGAGAAGGTTCTTTTCTCGATGTTTGCGACGGGCCGGCAAACCCCCGAGGCGCTCACGTAGCGTTTAGGGTGGGAAACCGGTGCGATGCTTGCGACGAGATAAGGATCCCTCTTCAATGCTAGCAACGAGCCGGCAAACCCCCGAGGCGCTCAAGTAGCGTTTAGGGTGGGAAACCGGTGCGACGCTTGCGGCGAAGGGGATAAAAAATGTGTTCTTTATTTTCATATAAGTACCCCCGAACGCCCACGTGGTGCAGAGGGGGGAAATCTATGTTTTCTCTAACGTCTGTTTTCTTCTTATAATCAACAAACATAAAAACCCTTAAATGCTCACGTAGCAGGCGGGGATAAAAAAATTTCATTCGCGACCGCGGTGTCATTTTTGACACCTACCTGAAGCGCTCACGTAGCGTCGAGGGGAATGGTTGCCTCTTGGTTTTTCCCCTAAACGGGGGAGACGCCGGGAGGCTGCCGAAATTTGGATTGAAAATCCAAGGACTAAAAAATGTTGGATCTTATTTGAACACTCATTTGGACATCATTCGAACTTGGATAACTAAATAAATGACTTAAAAAAAAATTCAAGCAAGAGAAATTTGATTTTGTACATCGAACTATACATGAACTCTACAAGGATCACATAGGACTTTGATTCGGACTTGAACAATAGAACAGAGAGATCAAATTCAAATGAGCCTGAACTCAAATGAACTCAATCAAAACTTGAATTTTTGGACTCAAGAAGATCACAAGGAACTCAATTTGAACTCATACATGAACTCAAGAAGAACAAACTGAACTCAAGCTCGCACAAATTTAGACAACTACAGTGGACTTGATTTGAGCATTAACTTGAGATTAATTTGGACACTAATTAAGCATGTTCAAATATGTTTTGAACTCAAAAGACTACCAAGGATCTTATTTGAATAATTTGAACAAGGACTTAAGCTTGCTAGTTGATCATTCAAACTTGATTTGAACATTACATGAGCTTGAACTCATATTGGATTTGAGTCTGATCTTGGACTCATATGACATTGAATCTGCAAGCATCAAGCTCAAACTTGAATAAGCTTGAGCTCTAAAGAATTTGAACAAGGCCAAGTGGACTTAAATAGCTAATATGAATGTGAAGAACTCTGATCCGACCTGAAGGAGTTTGTGAGGTTGGGTTAGAATGAAATAGTTCATTGAAAGCCAAAGCTCATGATCATAGAAAATTAATCCCTATAGCAATTAAATGTCTCGATCATGCAAATATTTGATATGTAATGAAGATAGGGATATGATATACTCAAATACATTCAGCGGAATATGCATGGATGTCAACAAATAGATGAGAAATTCATGACACATAAAGGATACAATGAATGTGATTTATCCATAAAGAGAAAGATCAGTTGGGAGGATACAACAATATGTCTGCAATCAATCTACAAGATTTAAATAGCAAGAAGTCATCATATTGGTTGGAATACTAATTGACAACCAATAACAATGTAGATGCTATCATTCACACTACAAATCAAATGGTGATTGATCCATGGTATTTATCCTAATCATCCAAATGAAGGTAAACATATGAGCAAGAAATGTAAGGCCAATGAGGAACAAATTCTTAAAGGTTACACAAATAAAGAATGACAAAGTTTAGATACCTCAGATCATTCAAATGAGATAGTATCCAAGAATGACCAAAGATTAGAATATGCAATAAATGCCAGATGTTTATGTCATCAATAACACTGTAACATAGACATGTACATTCAATTCTATGATCAATGGAATGAATTCAAAGCATACACAACGACTCTATCCACAACAAGTGCCGAAGGATGTCATGCCGGATATGAAGGTCATTTATGAATACAAAATATATATACATCAAACTATTAATGAATGATGATGAGGTGGGGTCCAATGAATGCTACATCAACTTAATAATCAATTACTAATCAATATTAAGCAACTATATTGATATGTTAAGAGCAAAGGGTTATGATACTACAACAAATACAGACCTTTGTGATCAAGGCAGGAGATTAGTTAGTGCACTATGACCCGCCTACGAAAATCAACAAATAGTGCACGACAGTCTACCTGTACGAAGCAGCGAACAAGTCTATTCAGAAGCTGCTACGCCACGCCACCGGATCTGCAGCATTCGTACAAGCAGACAGAAGGCGTCTATTCCAAAAATACCCCTGCACGTGCACTATAATTTGTATACACATAGGTACACTAAAAAGGGGTAAAATACAATTCTAAACCCGCATGGGCCCCGGCGAGCGTGTTATTGGTACACACGTGACGTCTAGGGATGCTGCGCGGGTTGACAAGTGAATTCTAGTTCGAACCCGATCCTCCTATACGGGTCAATAGGAGTCGACAAGGTTCGAACTCTCAAACAAATATACGATGCTACGACCGATATATTTGTATTAATACATTCGTACTAGGCTTTCAAGGCCTATAACAATAAGAATTCACTATATAGGGTATAAAGCCTACGAAACCCGATCCTCTGTCGACAACCCGATAGAGTTGACAAGGTTCAATCCATAAAGAGAAATGACCCCGAACACCCCGATGATGACCGTGTTGAATGCATATCTCAACCGGAGGGGTTCCCAAATACTTTCAAATATCTCCCAAAAGTCCACACAAAATCCAAAGCTCCACCCAAAAAAATCTCAAAAACCCAAAATCCCAGAAAACTCCACAAAAATCCCAAAAATCCAAAAATATTTAAATTTGAAATTCAACCCATTAACCACTTAAAGCAAAATCCCGTCCACCCTCCGCAACAGTTTGTCGAGGCGGACAAATTAAAATTTACTCTAGCTCACAAAAGAGCCAAATGCCTAGTCGAAAATATCACTAGGATCCATTCTCAAACAATATATTGCCAGTAAGGACGTGGTACGTGTCCTCTAACCGGCAGTTTCGCCGCCAAATGGCACTGCAGATAGCGGTTATGGCCAGAGCCAATACGCTCCTTAATGGCGCGTTAAATCCTTGAGATATGAATCAATAGGATATGATCGATAGGGCATAAAGCCCTCTGTAAGCTAAGGTGGATTTAAATTTGTCCCCTTAGACAAACACCAACCCCCGGTCTACAAGGTTCCCTTGGACGAAGCAACCCATGGCTGCCGACAAGGATCCTTCTGTCAGGTTGGGTCGACTACCTCCTCTGACTAAGTAGACCAGGGACCATGATGGCCCGGGATGACGGAACCATGGGATCTTGATCGGGTCCATCATCATCCATTCCCCCACCATCCGCTTTAAGTGCAAGAGGGTGCAAATTTCTACTTTTAAATATCAAAATCTTCAAATCTTCCAAGCTCAATTCTTCAATTTCCAAACTTCCAAACCTCCAAATCCAACCTATATGCTGCTACTATATGCCAGATACCACGTATATTCTACGTATCTGATTGACGACTAGCCTTAATCGAAAGTTCTCTCTCGTGATCGGGAGGGGTAATTAACTATAGGGGCTTGCGCCTATAGGAAACCAGAACTCAGATCATAAAGTCCTCACCAAATGAGGGTGAAATCTCTGGGTAGTGTCTTATCTACAAACCCATCTGCCTTCCAAAATTTACCTCGGAACTTAGTTCGTTAAAACTCCCTCGCCGAATAAAGAAGAGAGAGCGGCGAGGCCGAGGCCGAATTTTCGGAGCCCACAGATTTCTGGCGACTCCGCTGGGGGATTGGTTTCTCTTTCCATCTCTGGCTAGTCATTCATAAGCTATAGTAGCAGCAATTATTTCAATTCATACTCAAGATTTTGAGTCTTTCAAAATGATCGTTTAATAATTCAAAACTCTGAATTTTCTAAAATGGTCATTTGACAAATTTATTTGGCATTCAATAGAGTTTTAAAATTATTTTTATTGCTTGTTTATGCTAATCATTTTTGTCTATTTCTGTTTTTGTGTTCTGTGCAAGTCTCTGCATTTTGAAAGTGCGGGGTGATGTATCAGATTCTGATTACTAACCCTTGCCTTTCATTTATGCAGATGGATCTACAGAACACCCCAATGACTGTCCAGCTGGGACAAGGAGCCAGAATCCAACTGGCTAATGCTATTATTGAGACTGGAAATGCCGGAGCTACCATCCAGTTTGGTAGCGTTGACTTCCCGGCGATTGCTGCAAGGAGTGCCGCCATTCCTATGAATGGTAGGAATGCTGAGAAGTCTGCCAGGAGATTCAATGCTGATGAAGCTCCTATCCGTCGTGTGCATCTGCCGGCACAACGACCTGTTGCTGAAAATTCTCGTGGGAGAATTTCTGTGTTTGAGAGGCTGTCACAGCCTGAGGCCCTGACCACCAGGAGAACTGTGAATGGTGGAAGAATCTCCGTGGTGACTGCAAACACCACCACTCTGTCAACCAGGTTATCTGCACCTGAAAAATACGATGTTGAGGCCTCCTCATCTGGAGGAAAGCCTACGAGAAGGCAAAGAAGGAAGATGAATGCTGAGCTCCGAGCTCAACATCAACAACTCCCGATCCATCCTTCCAATCTGTCGGCCCAAGAGCCTGAAGCCAATGTTCCCACTCGGAACAAGTTTACTGACCTGAAATGGGTCAAAAGGAATAGCTCTACTGGAGAGCTAAAGAAATCTTTTTGGGATCGACGGCCTGAAGCCCCAATCCCTCCAAAGAAGAAAGAGCCCGAAACTCTGTCTGCTCGAGTATACAGAGTCCTGAAGACTGTAAAGGAGAAGGGGCTGAAGAAAAAGAAGTTCCAACGGCCTTTGGTGATCGAGGCTAGGAGAACCCCGCCAAAGGAGCGTCTGTCCTTTGCTACAGAAAGAAGAGAAAGACAGTATGTTTCACGCGGTGAACATCGGGGCGTGACACCTGAATTACAGATTCAGGGATCCGCCGCTGAAAGGTCCCGGTGGAAAGGGAAACAAGTCTGGAGGCCAAAGCCTCGAAGAAATGAGAAAGATAGAAGAGAAAGGAGGATTGATCTGGGCGTGACATCCGGTGAGACTTCCCGGAGATCCGCCCCCATCTACGAACAACGTCAGAAGTGGGCCCCAAAAAGGACCCATAATGACATTCCTCCAGACGGTAGACACCTTGGAGAACCCTCCAGGGGATCCCGTCGTCCTCCATCTCCTCCAAAGGAAGAGACTAACTTCGATCGCAGCCCACTGATCGAAGAAGTCCCCATGCCTAATCAAGAACCGGAAATCCAATGGCGTCGTCGTTCGGAGATCCGAGTATTGGAGGAAAATATAGATGATCAAAATATGGAGGGAGAAGAATTCCTTGAAGGAGAAGAAAATATTGAAGAAAACACTGATGAATTTATGGAGGAAAATTTAGAAGAAAATATTGATGAATTTCTAAATGAAAATTTAGAAGAAGAAATTCAAGAAACAAATGACACTTTGGATATGGAAGTTGTTTATATGGTGACACATATAGACATCGATGATGGTGTCAATTATGATAACGATGAAGATGAAGAACGTTGGCAACCTCCACCAAGGCAAGTATACCATCGTCGTCGTAGAGAAGGGTCCACCACTGGCAGAAGTCGTCATTCTCAAGAAGAAGAAGAAGTGGAAGAAGTAGATGAAAACCCTTCTGAGGCCGAAAATGTCACGCTCGCTGAAATGCGGCGACAAATGAGGCGACAGATGAGAGCCAAAGATAGAGAAATCTCTCAGTTAAATGAGAAGATGACTGAGATGATGGCTCAGATGGGAGCGATGATGCAGATGATGCAAAGAACTGCCGCTGTTGGTGCCATGCCCAATCCTCCTGCTGATCCTCCAAATTTTCAAATACCTCAAGTCTCGGGAGTACGAGGTATTCCTGAAGGTGGTCACGACGCTCATAATGTCATCCGTCAGCCCACTCCACAAAATGTTGCAAGTACTTCTGAACCTGTGACCGCTGCACAATTGGAAGGAATAATCACAGAAAGGATCAGGGCCATCATAGCCGTTGATCAAGCAGAAAAGTTGGTGGGCAAAGGTCGTCCTTATCCTGCTGAATACGACCAAGTACCATATCCAAAAGGGTATTCTGTACCAAAGTTCAATACTTTCAACGGTACTAATAACCCCAGGCAGCACCTGGCACAGTTTAAAGCCACCTGTGGGAATACAGGAGGAAATGACGCCCTACTCTTCCGACAGTTCATTAGTAGTTTAACAGCGACTGCTTTCGAATGGTATGCTGAACTGCCGAATGATTCTGTGAAAACCTTCGCAGAATTAGAAAATATGTTCGTGAAGAGGTTCGCCAGTGCAACTGAGAAGATCACGATCGCTGATCTTGCTTTGGATAAAAGAAAAAGAGAAGAATCAGTGACTAAATATATCACTCGCTGGCGAAATTTAAGCATGAAATGTGAGCAGCAGTTAGAAGAAGAGCATGCCGTGCAGTTGTTAATGGGAAACATTGACGACAAGATGCAACCCTTCCTGTGCATGGCTACGATAAACACATTTCAAGACTTGCTCGACAGAGTGGCCAAATTTGAGAAGTTGAATTTCTCCAGATCAGAAAATCACTCTGATAAGCCCAAAAAGGCTAAAGCCCCGGGTGCTAGAAGAGGTGAAGCCGACTCTACATTCTTCTCCAGAGCTGATAGAGAAAAGCAGGTGATTTATAATGTAGACAAGGGCAAACAACCGATGCAATATCAAGAAAAGCCCAAACAGGTCTACAACTCCAACCCCCAACAAAAGCTGATATTAGGGGGAAATGATAAGCCACGGACTTATCAGGCTGGAGGCCAGAGACAGGCAATAGGAACTGGTGACAGAACGTTCCAATCCCTCAAAGATAAAATGAATAAAGAATATTCATTCAAAAGGGAGAGTGTCGCCAAATTATTTCGACAAGTGTTGAAATCGGGTTTAGAACTGCCTGAATGCAAGAGACCCGAAGAGTCGAAGCACACTGGTGACCCAAATTATTGCCCATATCATCGGGTGCTCAGCCATCCTATTGAAGATTGCTACATCTTCAAGGATTGGCTTGAAAGAAAATATCAAAAAGGGGAACTCACATTGTCTGACAATGTGTTGTCACACCCTAGAAAGGAATCAACTCGGGTGGTCACGTCCTCTTCCGTACCCCTGGTTGAAGAAAGAAGAAATGAAAAGAAGCCAATTCAAGAAGAAAAGTGGGAGACTGCGGTTTCCAAGAAGACTGTGAAAATGTTGAAGCAACTCGAAGGAGTTTCAGGTGTAAAGTGGAAGTCTCCTATTGAGCCAATGATAGATTTGAAGGCACTGCCAGTGGTACGACCTTCTACTTCAAAACAGTTTTCCAACCAAGTTGGTTCTTCAAAGACTGAAAAGAAGAAATCATCCAAGAAGAAAACCAAGTTGAAAAAGCCTAAGGAGAAGATGACCGCAACTCAGAGGGTTATTGACAGTTTGGATGAATACTATCAGACTGTGAGGCGACCTATCAAGCTCGCTGACTTTATGGCGGAGCTTAAAATGGGTGAGGCTGAAGAAGGAGATGAAAATTCTCTTCCCAAAGAAGTATGTCGGGTCATCTCAGTGGCGCCGAGTACCTCAGTAAAAGAAGAATACACAGAAGTACCCTCTGAATCCTGTATGATGGTTTTGCCAATGGATTACAGTTCGGAGGAGGATTTGTATTTTCCAGAGGGAGACGAATCAGACCCTAGCATAGCGTCTCGGATGGGACATGTAAACCTGGGTGGTGATTCTGAATCAACAGATGAGTCCCTAGATGCAACAATGGCTGATTCTGAAGAAAATACTCCATTAAATGACTCTGAACCGGAGGAGATTGCTCAAGTGCAGTTAAGAAGCGGAAAAAAAATACTACCGCCTCCACCGAAGAAGAAGGGGTCTCCAATAAAGATAAGGAAAAAGAAATAGTTATCAACGATGACATTATCCCTGAAGATCCTAAGAAAAAGAAGACTTCAGCCAATGGGATAGATTATAATATCTTATCCCATCTAAGAAAAATTCCAGCACAACTCAGCATATACGATGCCCTGGTAATGTCTAAAGACCTTCGGGAGACTCTGATTCAGGCTCTCAAAGATCCCGAAAGATACGAGGCATATTTTGCTGAACGTAGTTTGACTGAGGTTCTGCAAGCTCGAAATGAGCCATTCATTACTTTCTCCGAAGAGGACATGATGCTCGGAACTGCAGACCATAATCGTCCTCTGTACGTTACTGCAGAGAGCGATAAGCTGATTATCAGTCGAATCCTAATCGATCCTGGATCCTCCATAAATCTGATAAGCTTGAAAGCACTGAGATCCCTCTGCCTTGATGTGGAACACCTCGGGTCAGATAAGTTAATGGTGCATGGTTTCAACGAAAAAGGACAGAAAACCCTCGGATCATTTATGCTCCCTCTTGTATTTGGAGAGCTCCATACAGAAGCTAAGTTTCATGTAATTGATGCGGATACTTCGTTCAAGGCGCTGCTAAGTCGTCCCTGGTTGCACGAATATGGCATTGTCCCGTCAACATTACACCAGTGTATGAAATATCTCAAAGATGGAGAAGAATTCAGGATCTCTGGTGACATTCAGCCTTTCACAGTTCATGAAGCAACAATTTATGAAGATGCACGATATTTCATGCCAAAGAAGTAAAAGTCTTCGAGCTCTCTCGAGGCTAGAGCATCAAACTCAAAGGCTACAAAGCGACCTGAACGAGAAGGTGAGAAGAAGCAGGTGGGGAGAAAGAAGGCAGTGCCGATTCTTCCCAAAGCGCCGACCATTCCAAAAGAAAAGAAATTTGTACCTCATCTTGGGAGTGACACAGATGAAGATGATGTTACTCCTGCCAAATCTCGAAGAGTATGCCAGTCCACAGACAAATGGAGTAGGCATGTTGAATTTTCAAATGATGATTATGACTACGATTCTATCTATATGAACACGGTGCAGAATGTGTTCTCTAGAAGAATTGACAGCCTATCAATTTCAAATAGTGTACTCGTAGTCACACGTGTTCCCTTGCAACACTTCAAAGAAATCATCTCACGCGAGGTGCATAAGGTTGAAGAACTCGCTACTCTCTATCTGCCTCCCCGTAAAAATGGAACTGTGCCAAAGAATGTGCTATATTCCACGGGAGTTCGTGAAGAGGAGAATCATGACTGGGATTGCATGATCCTCGACTCCGAAGAATTATTTCCTACGAGGCTACCAAGGTTCAATACCAAAAATATCCAGAGAATGCTACGAAAACAAGTCAATATTCCTACCACCAAGCGACAACTTCGCACAAGCTTGGGCCTTTGGTATGGAAGGATTCCGCGCCCGTTACGGCAGAATGATACAGATGCATATAAAGGTATTGGATTCATCAAAAGAAAATTCCTCCGGAAAGAGATTTGTCGCGCCATCACATGCGTGGAAATTGAATCCGAAGATGGTGATGCTGAAGAGATATACGAAGCTGATGATTATGATGAACAGCCCGTAGAAGCTGAACCTGCACCAGAAGAGCTTGAAGATGGTGGACAGGCGGCCACTATGGATGAACTAAAAGAAGTCAACTTGGGGACTGAGGAGGATCCTCGCCCAACATTCATTAGTTCTCTTCTACCCGAAGAACAAATAGAAGAAATAAAAGAACTTCTCTGTGAATTCAGGGACTGCTTTGCCTGGACATATGCTGAGATGCCTGGCTTATCCCCTGACGTAGCAGTTCACAGATTAGCAATCAAGTCGGATGTAGCACCCGTCAAACAAGCTCCAAGAAGAATGAGACTGGAGATTGAAGAACAGGTGATCGCAGAAACGAAGAAGCTAATAGATGCAGGATTCATCCGAGAAGAAAAGTACGCTGACTGGATTGCTAATATCGTCCCAGTGAAGAAGAAGAACGGCCAGATTCGTGTCTGTATTGACTTCAGGGACCTCAACAAGGCGTGCCCAAAAGACGATTTTCCACTTCCTGTATCCGAACTCCTGGTGGACAATACGTCCAACTACGACATGTTCTCCTTTATGGATGGATCGTCAGGATACAATCAAATCAAAATGGCGCCCGAAGATGAAAAACATACATCGTTCAGGACGCCCATCGGCATTTTCTGCTACACAGTCATGCCCTTTGGCCTGAAGAACGCTGGTGCCACCTACCAGCGGGCGATGACTCACATATTCGATGATTTGATACATCAGAAGGTCGAGTGTTATGTAGATGACCTTGTTGTCAAAAGTCTTGGCCGAAATGATCACTTAAAAGATCTCAGAATCGTATTTGAGAGAATCAGAAAGTTTGATCTGAAGATGAATCCTCTCAAATGTGCTTTTGGGGTTTCCTCCGGCAAATTTCTGGGGTATGTTGTTCGTCATCGAGGAATAGAGATCGATCCCAACAAAATTAAGGCAATCACGGAGATGCCACCACCAAGGAACCTTCGACAGCTTCGCTCGTTGCAAGGACAACTGGCTTTCATTCAGAGATTCATATCAAATCTATCGGGTAGGTGCCAGCCATTTTCAAAGTTAATGAAGAAAGATGTCCGTTTCAAATGGGATGCAGAATGTCAGGAGGCGTTTGATAGCATCAAGAGATATCTGTTGAATCCTCCCATTCTAGCAGCGCCAATTCCAGGGAAGCCTCTCATACTGTATACGGCTGCATTAGAAGAGTCCCTCGGAGCACTATTGGCCCAGAATAATGAAGATGGAAAAGAAAATGCGCTCTACTATATCAGTCGGAGATTGATTGGAGCAGAAAGCCGTTATTCTCCTATTGAAAAGCATTGCCTGGCGCTGATTTTTGCAGTTCAGAAACTCCGCCACTATATGCTATCCCACAAAATCACACTGATTTCAAAGATCGATCCGCTGAAGTTCTTGATGACAAGACCAGCGTTGACAGGTCGCCTAGCCAGGTGGGCAGTATTGTTATTGCAGTTTGAAATCATATACATGCCACAGAAGGCGGTGAAAGGACAGGCCTTGGCAGATTTTCTTGCTGTACACCCAATCCCAGCCGATTCTCCGCTAAATGATGATTTGCCCGATGAGCAGATTATGCAGGTCAAGGAGGATGAAAAGCTACCATTTTGGGAGATGTACTTTGATGGGGCATCATCTATCAGACCTGTCCGACCTCCAAATATTGCAAGAGCCCGAGCCGGCATCGGTCTCATTTTCGTAGCACCTGAGGGAGGTATAATGAGATTTTCATTCAGCTTGACTGAACCTCGGACCAATAACGAAGCCGAGTACGAAGCTCTATTAGCAGGGTTGGAGATTGCGATCGATGTCAGAATCCAACATCTCCAAATCTTCGGTGATTCTCAGCTCGTGATAAATCAAGTCCTCGGTATCTATAAAGTTGGCAAAGTTGAATTAGCCCACTATCACCGACGAGCCCTCGAGCTTCTGAAACAAGTACCAAATGTAAAAATGGCTCGAGTTCCTTGAGGACAGAATGCTAAAGCAGATTGTCTGGCCAAATTAGCCAAAGAAATGACAAACATCAATGAGGAGAGTCCTATATTCATCGGGGTTTACACTCGTAGGGTCTTGGAACCTGCTCTACTACAATTCCCGAGGGCAGAAGGAATTCCAGATTCGAGTAAACAGGATGAAACTCTAGTTGACCCTCAACCTCTCCATCAGATCGTTATGGAGAATTATCCAGAAGAATATCATATGGCCAAGAGACGTAAAGCTAGTCAAGCTTCAGAATCGTGATGGCATTGTTTAGATATTGAAGTCGAAAATGATTGGAGACAGCCATTCATTGACTACTTCAAGGAAAACAAACTCCCGACAGAAAAGTCTATGGCCGCACAAATTCGAAAAAGGGCGTTGAGATACGCATTTGTCAATGACATGTTGTACAGACGAGCCTTTGATCAAATGTGGCTAAGGTGCCTAGGGACCAAGGAAGCTGATAAAGTGGTAGTAGAAGTCCACGAAGGGCTTTGCGGAGCACATCAGTCAGGTCCCAAAATGGCCGCTAAAATTAAGAGAATTGGTTATTATTGGCCAACTATGGTTAGAGACTGTATTGACCACGCAAAGAGGTGCCACGAATGTCAAATCCACGGTGATGTTATACATCAACCGCCAAATCCTCTGCATCCAACAATAGCATCCTGGCCATTTGAATGCTGGGGTACTGATATAATCGGACCAATAGATCCGCCGTCTTCAGCGGGACATCGATTCATTCTAGCGGCGACGGACTACTTTTCCAAGTGGGCAGAAGCAGCTCCATTCAGAGAGGTCACATCCGATCATGTGATCAACTTTTTCACACACAATGTCGTCTACAGATTCGGTGTGCCACGCCGAATAATCTCAGACAATGGTACTGCATTTAAGAGTACAAAAATTTACAAGTTCGTTGATCGGCACAAAATCGATTGGCGGTATTCATCCATATACAATCCAAGAGCAAATGGATTGGCAGAAGCCTTCAACAAGACGCTGGTGAAGCTGTTGAAGAAGATCCTCACAAAGAACAAAAGGGAGTGGCATACGAAAATGGCAGAGGCACTGTGGGCGTATCGTACAACCTATAAAACACCAACCAAAGCCACTCCTTACTCTCTAGTGTTCGGTGTTGAAGCCATATTGCCATTAGAGATTGAATTACCGTCACTCCGGGTAGCAATTCAGAATGATCTCACTCAAGAGCAAAATGCCCGCCTCAGAATGGAAGAGCTCGATGCACTTGATGAACGCAGGTTACAAGCCCAATAAAATTTGGAAATCTACCGAGGAAGAATGGCGAAGTCCTTTGACCGAATGGTGCGTCCTCGATCATTTCAGGAAGGGGAATTGGTCCTGGTGCTGAGAAGACCAATCATCCCACACAGAAAAATTGGTGGCAAATTCGTATCTAATTGGGAAGGCCCCTTCGTCATCGAGAAAGTATACCAAGGATGAGCATATCAGTTGATCGATTTGAACGGTCAGAGGCCTATGCCGCCAATCAACGGTCGACATTTAAAGAAATATCACGCATAAAAAATTTCATATCTGATATATTTTGTGATAATCAAAATTATATATGCATATTTATCAATGCATGTTTACTTATATTTTGAAATTCTCTTGTATAGCAAGAACGCATTTCAAAATCCCCCATCAGACTGGGGGCATTTTAAATATTTATTTGGGTCGACATCGCGCTGCGTGCCGAGATCCCCAAATAAATATTTAAAATCTCAAAGACAAAAAGCCTATCCAAAATGTCCCTGCAAGACAGGGGGCATTTTAAATATTCATTTGGGTCAACATCGTGCTATACGCCAAGATCCCCAAATGAATATTTAAAATCTTATATTCCAAATCTATTCCATGCTGAAATGTCCCTGCGAGACAGGGGGCATTTTAAATATTTATTCGGGTCGACATCGCGCTGCATGCCGAGATCCCCGAATAAATATTTAAAATTATCAATCCATATATTCTTTTGTGCTAAAGAATACAAATATTTGTTTTCCAGAGTATATGCAGGTGGTCTTTCAAGAGTTAGAGACACCGTCTTCTCCAACAAACCAAGACTTAAAGGTCAAGAAAGAGACTTTTGTGGCTACACACTCTACAAAATTGAGCCGAAGAAGCTTGAAGTCTTTCGACAGCCTGAAGCTTAAGGTTCGAATGGGTGTAAAAGGTCGGATCCAACACGCCCAAATATGGCCGGATCGCTGGCAGCTCTGTCTACTCAACACGTCACAAGAAAGGCCGTAGTAGCGGAACCCCCACTTCGTCAACCCGTCAGTAAGGACTGTAGGAAGTACGAAGGCGAATTTGACTCGACAAGTTAAAGTGATCGTAGTCTGCAAAATTCTCCTAAGTGACTGGAGAATCAAAGTTCCAGTAGAAGGATGAGTCTCGAACAACTACTGAAGGTTCGTAGGCTCCAAAATCTTCAACCACAAAGGATGACTCCAAATCTGTCAACTCCAGCGAAATCAGCATTGGGGAGCACAATTCCCATAGCTCAAGTCTGAAGCCTGAATGGGTGTAAGAGGTCGGATCCAACAAGCCCAAATATGGCCGGATCGCTGGCAGCTCCATCTACTCAACAAGCCATAAGAAAGGCCGTGGTAGAGGAACCCCCATCTCAGCAACCAGAGGACAAAGAGCTATCAAATTCTAGCTCTCCCGATCTGATGAACTCAAGTGATTCAGATTAAAGTTTTCTCAAGTGGTTAAGGATCAAGATACTACCTACGTTCGGTATTATCATTTGAATCCAGAACCTGCAAATCCTTCGACAAATCCGTAAAGCACAAAGCGAGGATCGAAGGAATCTTTCTTTAACAAGTCCGCCAAAGCACAAAGCAAAGGACCGAAGAAAATCATCCCAAAGTTCACACAAAGCTCAAGGCTGAACTAAGTGGATTCCGTCATCAACAAGTCCGCTATGCACAAAGCTCTGGACCGATGACTTTTCGCCATCGACCTAAAACAAACCTAAGGGTTTAGGTCATCGGCATCTACTCCTTCATCAAGCCCGCCAAAGCTAGAAGCATAGGGCCGAAGGTACAAAAATCATTTGACAAGTCAACAAAGACAAATCGGGTAATTCTCCATCAATGTCCGTAGCACAAAGCATAGGACAAAAGAAATCAGTATCTCAATCATCTATTGATACATTCAAGAGATCTATGGAGAAGGAAAGTTTTAGTGTGACATCCAATCAAAAAATTTGGAGATCCACTAAAGGAAAATCGTAGTGTGACATCCAAACAAATTTTTGGAGATCCACTAAATGAAAATCTCTGTGTGATATCTAGAATAAATATCTAGAGATCCACAAGGTCAATCAGCATACAACAAATGTGATTCGCTTTGGACGCGTACCACATTTGTTGGGGGGCATTTGTTGACCTTCATGTTCTACCCAGGAGATCAAAAGAGAAAAAAAAAAAAAACAAAAATCCCACGTACAAATCGCATACCTATCGGATCCTTGAATCCAGCCGCGATACCTTGCCGAAATCTAGCTGCAAACGGCGCCGCTCCAGTCGATTCTCCGCAAATCCTGCGACGTTGCCTCGATCGAGAGCCCAAACGCGTCGTTAAATACCGAACCTCCACTGCTTCTTTGGACACTTCGCATACACCGATTCTCCCTCTGTTTCCACGCACACAGCAAGCTCCAGTCGCTGCTTCCTTCTGCTCTCCACGCTCTTCGACTCTCGACTCTCCCGATTTCCCTCTCCAACCTCTACTTCCACATCCCGCAAGCTTCTCTCCCCCGACGTCAACCCAGTCTCCGATCCCACTCTCGACTTCCTGTTCTCTTCCGACCACAGCCCACGGCCTCCCCAATCCCGCTCTCACTCTGTTTCCCGTAGCCGACTTCTCCTCTCCATCCCGACGTCCAAGCCTTTGTCCGATCCAGCCCAGGAAGCCGCCGCCCTCTCTACCTGTACCGATCCCAAGCCGAGAGAGAGAGAGAGAGAGAGAGAGAGAGAGAGAGAGAGAGAGAGAGAGAGAGAGAGAGAGAGAGAGAGAGACTTACCCGATTCCTCCCTTGTCCGATCGAGCTCCATTCATACGCCTTCTCTTCTCCTCTTGCCCGATCTCCTCTAGCCGATCCTCCCCTTCACACCTCTTAGTTTAGGTATTTTAATATATTGTTAATAATAATAATAATATTATTATTATTATTATTATTAATGATCATTAGTATTTTTATTATTACTTTTTGTTATTTATTTTATTTATTATTTATTTGAGATTATTTATAATTAATTTATAATTAATCTCAAATTAAATTAATTTAATTTATAATTAATATTAAATTAAAATATAATTAGTTATTCATTAAATATAACTAATTATAATTAATTTATAATTAATTATAAGCTAAATATGATTAATTTATAATTAATCTTAAGTTAAGTATAATTAATTATATGATAAATGTAATTAATTATAATTAATTTTTAATTAATTATAAATTATGTTTAATTAATTTGTAATTAATTTTAAGTTAAATACAATTAGTTGTAATTTAAATATAACTAATTATATTTAATTTATCACTAATTAAAAAAAAAAAAAAACAAAAATGAGAAGGTTCTTTTCTCGATGTTTGCGACGGGCCGGCAAACCCCCGAGGCGCTCACGTAGCGTTTAGGGTGGGAAACCGGTGCGATGCTTGCGACGAGATAAGGATCCCTCTTCAATGCTAGCAACGAGCCGGCAAACCCCCGAGGCGCTCAAGTAGCGTTTAGGGTGGGAAACCGGTGCGACGCTTGCGGCGAAGGGGATAAAAAATGTGTTCTTTATTTTCATATAAGTACCCCCGAACGCCCACGTGGTGCAGAGGGGGGAAATCTATGTTTTCTCTAACGTCTGTTTTCTTCTTATAATCAACAAACATAAAAACCCTTAAATGCTCACGTAGCAGGCGGGGATAAAAAAATTTCATTCGCGACCGCGGTGTCATTTTTGACACCTACCTGAAGCGCTCACGTAGCGTCGAGGGGAATGGTTGCCTCTTGGTTTTTCCCCTAAACGGGGGAGACGCCGGGAGGCTGCCGAAATTTGGATTGAAAATCCAAGGACTAAAAAATGTTGGATCTTATTTGAACACTCATTTGGACATCATTCGAACTTGGATAACTAAATAAATGACTTAAAAAAAATTCAAGCAAGAGAAATTTGATTTTGTACATCGAACTATACATGAACTCTACAAGGATCACATAGGACTTTGATTCGGACTTGAACAATAGAACAGAGAGATCAAATTCAAATGAGCCTGAACTCAAATGAACTCAATCAAAACTTGAATTTTTGGACTCAAGAAGATCACAAGGAACTCAATTTGAACTCATACATGAACTCAAGAAGAACAAACTGAACTCAAGCTCGCACAAATTTAGACAACTACAGTGGACTTGATTTGAGCATTAACTTGAGATTAATTTGGACACTAATTAAGCATGTTCAAATATGTTTTGAACTCAAAAGACTACCAAGGATCTTATTTGAATAATTTGAACAAGGACTTAAGCTTGCTAGTTGATCATTCAAACTTGATTTGAACATTACATGAGCTTGAACTCATATTGGATTTGAGTCTGATCTTGGACTCATATGACATTGAATCTGCAAGCATCAAGCTCAAACTTGAATAAGCTTGAGCTCTAAAGAATTTGAACAAGGCCAAGTGGACTTAAATAGCTAATATGAATGTGAAGAACTCTGATCCGACCTGAAGGAGTTTGTGAGGTTGGGTTAGAATGAAATAGTTCATTGAAAGCCAAAGCTCATGATCATAGAAAAAATTAATCCCTATAGCAATTAAATGTCTCGATCATGCAAATATTTGATATGTAATGAAGATAGGGATATGATATACTCAAATACATTCAGCGGAATATGCATGGATGTCAACAAATAGATGAGAAATTCATGACACATAAAGGATACAATGAATGTGATTTATCCATAAAGAGAAAGATCAGTTGGGAGGATACAACAATATGTCTGCAATCAATCTACAAGATTTAAATAGCAAGAAGTCATCATATTGGTTGGAATACTAATTGACAACCAATAACAATGTAGATGCTATCATTCACACTACAAATCAAATGGTGATTGATCCATGGTATTTATCCTAATCATCCAAATGAAGGTAAACATATGAGCAAGAAATGTAAGGCCAATGAGGAACAAATTCTTAAAGGTTACACAAATAAAGAATGACAAAGTTTAGATACCTCAGATCATTCAAATGAGATAGTATCCAAGAATGACCAAAGATTAGAATATGCAATAAATGCCAGATGTTTATGTCATCAATAACACTGTAACATAGACATGTACATTCAATTCTATGATCAATGGAATGAATTCAAAGCATACACAACGACTCTATCCACAACAAGTGCCGAAGGATGTCATGCCGGATATGAAGGTCATTTATGAATACAAATATATACATCAAACTATTAATGAATGATGATGAGGTGGGGTCCAATGAATGCTACATCAACTTAATAATCAATTACTAATCAATATTAAGCAACTATATTGATATGTTAAGAGCAAAGGGTTATGATACTACAACAAATACAGACCTTTGTGATCAAGGCAGGAGATTAGTTAGTGCACTATGACCCGCCTACGAAAATCAACAAATAGTGCACGACAGTCTACCTGTACGAAGCAGCGAACAAGTCTATTCAGAAGCTGCTACGCCACGCCACCGGATCTGCAGCATTCGTACAAGCAGACAGAAGGCGTCTATTCCAAAAATACCCCTGCACGTGCACTATAATTTGTATACACATAGGTACACTAAAAAGGGGTAAAATACAATTCTAAACCCGCATGGGCCCCGGCGAGCGTGTTATTGGTACACACGTGACGTCTAGGGATGCTGCGCGGGTTGACAAGTGAATTCTAGTTCGAACCCGATCCTCCTATACGGGTCAATAGGAGTCGACAAGGTTCGAACTCTCAAACAAATATACGATGCTACGACCGATATATTTGTATTAATACATTCGTACTAGGCTTTCAAGGCCTATAACAATAAGAATTCACTATATAGGGTATAAAGCCTACGAAACCCGATCCTCTGTCGACAACCCGATAGAGTTGACAAGGTTCAATCCATAAAGAGAAATGACCCCGAACACCCCGATGATGACCGTGTTGAATGCATATCTCAACCGGAGGGGTTCCCAAATACTTTCAAATATCTCCCAAAAGTCCACACAAAATCCAAAGCTCCACCCAAAAAAAATCTCAAAAACCCAAAATCCCAGAAAACTCCACAAAAATCCCAAAAATCCAAAAATATTTAAATTTGAAATTAAACCCATTAACCACTTAAAGCAAAATCCGTCCACCCTCCGCAACAGTTTGTCGAGGCGGACAAATTAAAATTTACTCTAGCTCACAAAAGAGCCAAATGCCTAGTCGAAAATATCACTAGGATCCATTCTCAAACAATATATTGCCAGTAAGGACGTGGTACGTGTCCTCTAACCGGCAGTTTCGCCGCCAAATGACACTGCAGATAGCGGTTATGGCCAGAGCCAATACGCTCCTTAATGGCGTTAAATCCTTGAGATATGAATCAATAGGATATGATCGATAGGGCATAAAGCCCTCTGTAAGCTAAGGTGGATTTAAATTTGTCCCCTTAGACAAACACCAACCCCGGTCTACAAGGTTCCCTTGGACGAAGCAACCCATGGCTGCCGACAAGGATCCTTCTGTCAGGTTGGGTCGACTACCTCCTCTGACTAAGTAGACCAGGGACCATGATGGCCCGGGATGACGGAACCATGGGATCTTGATCGGGTCCATCATCCATTCCCCCACCATCCGCTTTAAGTGCAAGAGGGTGCAATTTCTACTTTTAAATATCAAAATCTTCAAATCTTCCAAGCTCAATTCTTCAATTTCCAAACTTCCAAACCTCCAAATCCAACCTATGCTGCTACTATATGCCAGATACCACGTATATTCTACGTATCTGATTGACGACTAGCCTTAATCGAAAGTTCTCTCTCGTGATCGGGAGGGGTAATTAACTATAGGGGCTTGCGCCTATAGGAAACCAGAACTCAGATCATAAAGTCCTCACCAAATGAGGGCGAAATCTCTGGGTAGTGTCTTATCTACAAACCCATCTGCCTTCCAAAATTTACCTCGGAACTTAGTTCGTTAAAACTCCCTCGCCGAATAAAGAAGAGCGAGCGGAGGCCGAGGCCGAATTTTCGGAGCCCACAACGAGCTCGAACTCGAGCTCGAGCTCGAGTTGAGCTCAG
Organism: Dendrobium officinale; assembly: GCA_019514585.1. NCBI lineage: Eukaryota > Viridiplantae > Streptophyta > Magnoliopsida > Asparagales > Orchidaceae > Dendrobium > Dendrobium officinale. Next base: position 32,608,567 of record CM033695.1, on the reverse strand, counting down.
AAAACGAGCTCGAGCTCGAGCTCGTTAAACTATAAACGAGCTCGAGCCGGCTCGCGAGCCGCTCGATTTCTCATCCATCAGATTTTTTAATTTTTCGGCCACCTTTTTTTCCCGCCTATGAATGGCGCCCTGCCATGTTTTTTTTTATTTTTTTTTTGAAAAGGCTGTCATATTAAAAAGCTGTCATAATGAAAAGTTGCAAAGGACACTTTGCATTTAATAAAAATCAGCTTTCACTTGAAACGATGCAATGAATTTATATAAATTAACATTAAAAGCAACATTTAACATTAAAAGCAAAGTTTGAATCTCATATTATATGCCGGCTGTCATATATTTTATAAAATACCCTAAATATTATTGTTTCGAGCCGGCTCGCGAGCTCACGAGTCGAGCCACGTCAAGCTCGAACTCGAGCTCGATTGATAAACGAGCTCGATTTTGAGCTCGAGCTCGAGCTCGGGGCTCGATAAGCTCGGCTCGCGAGCTCGTTAACGAGTCGAGCTCGAGCCAGCTCGCGAGCCGGCTCGGCTCACTTACACCCCTAGTTTGGTCACATAAAACGACAGCCTTCAGATGACCTGGTTAAGAAAGTGGACTTATTAGATTTGACTTATATTAAGAAAGGTAGAGATAGACCTAAGCATCCTCATCTCTGCAATACTTAACTTAGTATTATGCTTCTCTTTTAATGTCAAACATTTGGCACCATAACATTTTGAACTCTTTTTTGCTTGGGTGGATGAGCGGCTTGACCTTAGAGATAGATAGGACACGAAGTGAGCATGTACGTGATAAGGTTGGAGTAGCTCCAGTGGAAGATAAGATTAGAGAGAGTCGCCTTAGATTGTTTGGTCACATAAAAAGGCGGCCTTCCGATGACCCGGTTAGGTGAGTAGAGATATTAGATTTGACTTGTGTTAAGAAAGGTAGGGGTAGACCTAAAAAGACTTGGTTAGAAAATATTATGAATGACCTTTCTTTATTAGATTTAAACGAGAATTTGACTTTAATAGGACACAATGGAGAAAAAGGATTCATGTAGTCGACCCCACGTAGTGGGAAAAAGGCTTGATGTTGTTGTTGTTGTATCATAGGTAAATATGTGAGTGTTTTAGGAATCAATGACACTTATTTAGATTATGAGTGGTGGAAATATCTAGTTCAATACGTAGTGCTTGTAGGAAGAGGCGGTAGTGATGGTTAAAGGCATTATTATCTCATGCAATTCAGTTCCATTAGTGATGTCTAGTGGTGCCACAATGGAGAGCAACACTATTAAGTGCTAATAATGTGGAATGGCATTTGCAATTTGACAAAGAGATGTTGTAAGATAAATAAGAAGGCATAGTCAATAAAGAAAGACGAGAGGGGTTTCCGCTTAGTGGATGGAAGAAAAAGATGATAACATGATAGAGATGCATGTAATGGAGGGATATTACAAGTAGTGCATGGAGCTTGAAACAATGTGGTTCACAACATTTTTTTTATTTAACGATGTTCTTTTGCTTGACAGAGAGATGGAGTTGATGATGATAATCTCAATTAGGCAAGGATGAATTAGTTGATGATGACAAGGAATTGAAGTCACCGATGCATGCAGTCGTCAATGGTAGCATGGTGATCAGGAATGTGAAACTTAGAAGAATGATCGTGACCAAGGATGTCAAAGGCTAAGTAATGGTGGTGGGAGACCTCTTAGTGAGATTGGTTGCTAGAAATTTTTATGGATATTTATTTTAATATGTGAGGATGTGATTTTAAGCCTTTGGTAGGAAAGTGAGGTCCTTAGAGGGGTATGGTAGATGGAATACCAAGACTAGTTCATATTGGACAAGTTTGAGTTGATTTATAATATCTTTTTAAGAAATGAGTTTGGAGTTGTTTAAATGGAAGGGAAATAATAGTGGAGGGGTTAGTTTGAGGTGCAAACTTATGATTTGAATTTTGTGAGGTTTAAGACGTCATCATGGTGTGGAGAACAAGACAAGGTAATTGTTCATTTAGATTAATTCAAGGGCTAAACAAGCAGTTTTAGGGTGGTTTTGAGGGATGGAATGGTTATAGTTGCTGACTGCTGCTAGATGATAAGTGATGAGATGCTCATTCATTTTCTTAAATAAGGCATTAGCAATTGAAAAATTATAAACTAAACAAAAATCTAATATGATCTTGCCACCTTCATTCGTCGTTCCAAATCCATAGCCACCATGAATGTTTTTAAAATCATCTACCTCTCTACCAACATGTCCATTTAAATCTCCTCCAATAAAAACTCTTTCTTGAAGTGATGATATCTTTTATATTAATTCTTCTAAGTCATTACAAAAATTTAATTTAAAACTCATATCCAAACCTACCTGAGGAGCATAAGCACTTATAATATTAACAATCTTATCCTCAACAACAATCTTTAAAGCTATAATTGTATCTCCAATCCTATTAATTTTTATAACATTATCCTTTAAACTCTTATCTATAATAACACCTACACCATTTCTAGTACGACTCCTACCCAAATACCAAAGTTTAAATCCTAAACTATCAATTTCCTTAGCCTTCTCTCCAACCCACTTAGTTTCCTGAATGCACAAAATATTTAACTTCCTATGAATCATAATATCTATTAATTCCATTAATTTTCCTGTAAGGGAACCTATATTCCAAGTTCTTACCCTAATTTTAGTTTCATGGACTAGCTTCTTTGCCCACATCCATCCTTGATGTGGGAACCCTTGCCTATTTAACACTGCACCCGGGCGCCGCTGCAGCGGCCCTTGCACACTTGTCACTGTATTCAGGCCATCGCGCAGGGGACGCCCTAGCATTAACACAATTTCTTAAAGGATTCATGTCATTATTATTCGACAAGTTTTACGCTGGCTGTCGACTACCTAACACAACCCTCCACTTTTCTCATCCAAGACTTGGGACCTGGCAACGGCAGTGTCACTGTATTTACCTATGATAATAGATCAAATTTCCTCTTCGATTAAGAGAGCATGCCCATTAACATGCTCATCCTCGGAGTTTGCATATCTTATGTCAATGTCTACTTGATTGCTATCCTCTTCTGCTCTTTCCTCTATGACCAGCATGGAATCCACTCTTGTCTCATCCTTGCCCTCAAAATACCTCATCCTAATTGGACACACTAGCTTGATCATCTGTAGAGAACTCTTGATTATATGGAGTTCTTTTAACTCTAAGTGCTTGTTTGCCTTCCCATCGGCCAAGATTGTTAGTCTTAAAGTAGGCTTCCATGCAAACCTTCTTGGACGTTCCAGTCTTTGATATCTCGTTATCAGCTTCTACACAGCATTTCTTAAAATAAACTCTATCATACACCATATGCTTCATAGCAACATTTGCTTGTTGATTGTCTCACCTCACCATCGACACCATGTCATTTTGCCGGCAACTCCAAGGATGCTTCTATGTTATGGTCATCTTCTATAACATCATCGCCCAACGATTGGCACTTTAGTGATATCTTCATCGATACCTTCATTGATGGTCTTTGTCAATATCTCTTTCGATACCTGTGTTTATAACTTTGTAGACACCACGGTGATATCAAAGTTTGTTTCCAATAATCTAGTTCACAAACATAGTTTTCTGGTGAAAATGCCATGAACAATTCCTCTACACATCTCAATGTTGCCTCTATCATTCATGCTTGCCCTTTTTTGTTTATGAATGATGTCAGAGTTAGTTTGTTTCCAATAATCTAGCTCACAAACATATTTTGCTTGTGAAAATGCCATGAACAATTCCTCCACACATCTCAATGTCTCCTCTATCATTCATGCTTGCCCTTTTTTGTTCATGAATCTTTGAATCTTGCCCATCTGAATTTCTAGATTGTTACTCCATAGCTTCTATTTTGTTTGCAAACCCTCGATTGATGATCCCCCTTTTTTTTTTTTTCTCCCCCACACAACTAATATCTGTTCTCTATTGCTTGTGAAGTCAAGCATTTGCTTTTCTTTAACTGTGATCTCCTTCGTCACTTAGCCTATGAGTAACCTTATGGGTTCCTCTTGGTGAAATTACCAACCGTCAAACCTCCTTATTACACACACTCATTTTATCATAATCATCATAGCCTTACCCTTCATCATAGTAAGCACATGCCATGCCATGCTCATGTCTATTTCTCTACTACTTGATAACCTCATCAGGACCGCTATTACACCTCCAATCACCCACCCGCCTTCTAAGTTGTTACTGGCATCATAGCGCTATCCACTCATGAATTGTGCACGGTTGCTGAAGAACATTGTGACCTCTAAACTCTGTAAAAGTACACCCAAAACAATCTTCTTTTATAAATGGCTTTTATCTTTTATGTCGATGCACTCTATTAATATCTCCATCAACTTTGTATTGATATTTTTTAAGGATTTTATCCATGTCTTCTCTGTCGAGGAACTTGTTGACAACTCTTTATATCCAATTCACAGGTCTCCCTTTTTCACAAATCAGTGACACTTCACTTGAAACGCTCTCAAACTTTCGCTGTAAAATCTTTGACCACTTGATCTCGCCTATTATTTCCAAACTCAAATTGACATATCCTGCTATTGCCATGTTTAAATGGTCACGTGTGCTAATTTATTTAGAGGAGTATGTGCTATTTATTATTTTAATATTTTCTCATTAGGATATTCTCTTTCATTGTACCTTCTTTGATTGTTCTTATCTCTTGCAAATACATAAGCATATATATATTTGGTACTAGCAAAACAATTCAGTAAATATATACTTTCCAATTCTCACCCTTATAGTAACTTCAAATGAACAATTCAGTAAATTTGAAGAAAAGTTCAAAAGTTCTGATACCAACAACATCAATTGGCTAAAGAAAGTAAAACTTCAACCCAGAATTCTTTTTTTCTGGTGGAGACTTGGAAAAGATGCACTTCCTACCAACAGTTGGCTTAATCATAGGAATTTACTAAATTCAAACCTTCGTCCGAGAGGTTGTCTTCTAGGGTAAAATATTCTTCATATTACGATTTCATGCAAAAAACTTTTAAGTGTTTATTGTTCTTAATAAGTGGGGAGTTCAAATTCCATCTTTCAGTTCAGTTTCGATGTGGCAGCAACTTCTCTCTTTGTCAAAAAAAAAATCCAGTTCTGGTTAGAATTTACTGCTCTTCTGTTTTCTATTGTTGGAAAGACAGGAATTGTATCAAGCATGGAAAACCTTCTTCTTCCTCTACATTTATTTCAGCTGAAGTTCTATCAGTTTCTATTAAGCCTTCTCTAAATCCTATTTTGAATAACTGGGGTGCTAATCGGTTCTCAGAGCTGAATTGTAAATTTTGGCATCCTCTACCTTCAAAATGGATTAAAGTAAATGTAGATGCTTCTCTTCTTTGTTCCAATTGTGCAGAAATTGTTAGTATAATAAGAGATGATAAAGAAAGATTTATATCAGCTTTTGAAAAGCAATTATATCATTGAGATATAGCTCAACTTGAAAGCATTGCTATCCTTTCTTTAAAGGATATTCTTGAAGAATGGATGATTGAATTTGAAGGCATTTGGATTAAAGAAGATAACGCCAATGTTATTAAGTTTTTTCAAAGATCTTGGACTTCTCAATTTCGGAAAGATGCAAATTCTACCTCTTTAGACTTATCTTTTTATATGATTTTAAGCATATCATTTTTAATTGTATTTCTACAAAGAAAAATAAGATTGCGGACTTTTGTGCAACCTATGCCTTAAATGATAGTTTCTTTTGTGACTTTTTTCATAATAATCTTCCTTCCTTGTTTATTTCTTTGTTGAAGGAATAATGTGATAGGTCACCTATCATTTAGTTGTAATTTTCTTTTTTAGTAAGAAATTTGCTATTTGTATTGTTTCAAAAAAAAAAATTATATGGTGGGGAAAATATTGTATATGCAGACTGTACTAATCTCCATCTGGGTGAGTAGTTTTTAGATTGAGTTCTCAAAATTAAGTCTTCTGAAGAAAGCTTCACTATCAGAGTTTAAGTAGGTATCAATTATAGGCGATAACTTTTAGTAAGGTCACTGTATTAATTGGTAATGCATACGTCTCTATTTGGCCAAAAAATTAAAGAACTCCAATGTACATTGATCATGTTATTGGATGTTTGAATTTTGTATCAGTTGCTGGTAGAACTTGGAGAAGTGACCTGTAATCTTAGGACACATTCGGCATATAATTTGCTATGACTAGTAAAAACATTTTTTGAAGAGTTAAAGGCGTTTTGAGATTTCTATTAACAGTTTCTAAAATATGAATAATTTTAATTTGCTATTTAACTTTTAAATGTTGAAATAAATCCCTAGTAAGTATATAAAGGTTAATATGCATCAGCGCCTTTTTTTGTTTTAGTATGATTTTAGTGGTGTATCCTTTTCTTATTTTAAATTTTACAAATACTATTTCAGGAGGAAGTATGGGAAGTAGCCGCTCAACTGGTGGGACTTGCTCTTGGCATACTCATCATGGTAAACATGTTTCTTCAGGGACCTTAATTTAATGCATCTGCCTATTTTTTGTTTTCTAAATATCAGAAAAATCATGCAGGATGCACCTGGATTAAGAGAATCATATTCTATGCATGCTTTCACATGGTTGAGCGTGCGCCTTCTGCACCTCTGGTTGCGTTATCAGTCACTATCAGTACTGAAGTTTCCCTCAGTAAGTTCAGAAACATGAAAAAATATTCGTGATTTCAAAGTATAATTTGCAATTTCATTTATATGTGCAATTTCTCCATTGTTTGCTTGTCCTTCTCCCAAATTCTCATATCTTTACTATATTTTACTATTTTTTGGCAGATAAACCTCAAGCGTGCTCGCATTCTTGTGAATTCACATGTTTTATATAACACGGTTCCAGGTGCATATTTGACCATATTGTGATTTGGGATTTCTTGTTTGTGTTTCTTGACTAAGTTATTGAACTCTTTATAGGGTATATTGACGTCAATAAAGATGAGAAACTTCTAGCTTGGGAGCATTTTCTCCAACCAAGAATTACATTTGGTGTTCCATTGAAGAGCATGATTCCTGAGCGTGATTTCAGCCACGTGGTATGTTCAGTTGAGTTTGTATGATTACTGAAATTTAATTAAAATTTCATGTGTTTGTTGATTCAGGTAAGAATCCCTATAGAAAAATCGCGAATTACTGGCGGATTTTCCTGCGAAAAATTCTGAATTTTCGGGTGGATTTCGAAATTTCTCGGTAGATTTCTGACGAATATGTTTTCGACAGTAAATCAAGCGTCGGTAAACTGTTCCGTCAAAAAAAATTAAAAAAAAAAACGCCAAAAAAAATTTCCGGCAACAAAAGTCTATCGGCAATGTCTGGCGGAAAAACTCCGCCAGATTAACTAAAAAACATTTTTAAAAAAGCTCGCCTGCATAGCTTGGCCCGCCCCGCTCGTGCAAGCTCATAGCCTAGCCCCGGCCCGCCCCGCTCGTGCAAGCTCATAGCCTAGCCCCGGCCCGCCGGCGCAAGCTCTGCCCGCTTAGCCTGGACCTGCCCGCGCAAGTCCGCTTGCATAGCGGGCCCCACGCCCACGCTGGCCCTCCTGCGACTGCCATGGGATTCGAAGAGTGTACCTACGTTTTCCAAAAACTCAACCACTTTGCTGTATAGGCAAAGCTGTCATATAACGTACTCTTTTATTATTAAATAAAATATTATGAAATTTTATATTTAAAATAAATTAAAATAAAATATTAAAATTAATAAATAATTTAACTAAGTTATTCAATTAATAATTAAGTAAGATAAGTTATTAATTTTATATTAAATTAATTATTATTTTAATAACTTTTTATATTATTTAAAAATACTTTAAAATAAAATATTAAAGTTAGTAATAAATTTTAATTTATTATTTTAATTCTTAATTAAAATAATTTATTACATTAAAAATTAATTATAATAATTTATCAAATTAATAATTAATTAAAATATATTATTAAATTTATAATTAATTAAAATAAGTTGTAAAATTATTAATTTGAAATATATGTTTTTTCCAGAAAATTTAAAATCCACCGGAAAGTCTGCCTGAAAATTAGTCAAAAAAATTTCATCGTTATCCGTCGGAAATCCGCCTGAAAATCCATCGGTAAATGTTCCGTCAGAAATTCTGCTGGTAATCGACGATTTTCCTGTTGTGTATACCTTCGTTTTTTATGCCATTTGATTCCATTTTTTATTAGTTTGGGGTGAGACTATTTTGGTCTCTATTTAAAGATGCTGAGAATTAAATTGAAATTTTTATATAGTCTCAGATCATTTTAATATTGCATTCATAGTTGGGCGAGTATTTTAGTCCATTTCTCATTTAAATATTACTTATAAGATAAAATAAAATCAAATTGAAATCAAATCCTATTAATCCTAAATAATTTAAAGGTAAAATTGTATTATCCATTTACTCTAATTTTTAACTAAAATAAGTCCAAATTCATGATAGACTGAATTAAAACATAAACCTAATTTCTTCTACTGCAAAGATTCCCTTCCATGAATAGTTGCGGAGAAAACCTTGCTTGAGAATTTTGACGGCTACGATGCTGGAAGTGGTGGAACTATTGCATATACATTCCTTAAGTCATCTTTGGAGACATTAAGATAAACACTAATTTATAAGTAGAATTAGGGGTGTCAATATTTGACACGACCCGAAAACCCGACCTGAAAATTTTGGGTTCGTGTTGACCTGAACCCGAAACGGGTCAGGTTCGGGTTAAGGATTTCGACCCGATTGTAAAACCGGGTCGGGTTCGAGTTGACCCGGAAACCCGATAGTAACCCGTTTTGACCCGTTTGTAAAACAGTTTCCCACTCATTCGTGTCCATCTGTCGCATCTCGTCATTTGTCGCATCAGAACTCAGATGGCAGACGCCAGTGCCAAGTCGCGTCCGCCATCTGTCGTCATCTGTCCGGGACAAGGGCGTCGCTGCATCAGGACTCAGGCGCGTCATCCGTGACCGTGAGGTCTGTCAGCGACTGCGTCAACGCCGGATTGACGCACAGTCCATGCTTAAACGTCTTAGGCACAGACGCACAATCCATTCTCCCGTCTAGACCCGTCGTTAGAACTTACATGTTCGTCGTTCTCTTCAAGCAGCAGCCGCCGCCGCCACAGCTTTTACCGGATTGACGCCTCTGCAGCCGCAGCTCGTGTCGGACCTCCACCGCCGCCACTATCGACTTTCCGCCATTGCAGTCGTTGCTGCCATCCCGCACTACACTTTCCACCTCAGTCCGTCAGACGTAAGCTACTAACGCCAATCAGCCGGGTCGGGTCGGGTTGACCCGAACCCGAAACGGGTCGGGTTCGGGTTTGAAAAACTGACCCGTTTCTAAAAACGGGTCAGGTTCAGGTTGACCCGAATAATGCCGGGTTAGTTCCGGGTTCGACCTGAACCCGACCCGTGACCCGAAATTGACACCCCTAAGTAGAATATTAATAGATTCGCAAATTGCTAAAAGTTACCTTTGATTTGGGATGCATAATTTGAGTTCTTCACATTGCATATCTATGGGCAGTGAAAGCATAAACTCAATAGCCAATATTAAAGAATGAAATTGAATTGTCAACTATGGATTATCCTCTACTGTAATCTGAGCTACCCTCAATAGTAGTAATGATCTCTGTAAGTGGTGCAAATATAGGCTCATTCTTAGGAGAGATTATTACGTACGGAGTTCAGATCAGAGAACCGTCCGATTTTTATGAGTGTGTACAGTAAAATCACAATTACTATTCACCATTGTGCATTTATTACGCTTTTGCTATGCCACTCACAAAAACCAAAAGCAATTTCGGAGCTGAAAAAGCCTTTCACTTGCATGATAACTCATCTATAATCTTGATTATTACAATATTTAAACTTTAATTATAATCTTCATAGATTAACTTGAACCATTAGGGTTTGAGATATTGCATGATGATTAAATCATATGAAAGTAATTATCTAGAATTTTTTTTTCCAATCTTCTTGATCCATGTATAAATCATATTCAAAATGTGTCTCCACTAATAAGCTATGCATCTTGAACAAATCCTTAGCTGTACTGATATCATGACATCATATGAAGAAGTCTAGAAAGATCAACTCCATAGTTTATGAATTGATAAAGTAAATTGTTTTAGAGGCCAAATATTGATTTTTATAAGTTCAAACTAAATTGAATTCATTTTTTCTATAATCATAAGTTCTAAGTTCAAACCAAAATGGATAGTTTATTCTAATTAAAAATTAAAATAAATTTAGACATCATAAAAATGCTATAATAAATCCTAAACCAAATTTTTATGTTGCATTACTTATAAGTAAATTTTATAAAAAAAATTGAAATCTGATATATAGTTTACTATTGGGTGATAAACTATCAAATAATCAAGTCTTGGGAATACACCAATGCTATGATGTATATGCAGTGAAACATGAAAAGAAATATTGAGAACTGCTTATATGATGACTATGAATCAACATTTGTTGAAGCTTAGGAAAAAGATATTAAACTGGTGGTATGCGCACATTTAATGAGGAAGAAGATGCACACTTATTAAATACAAATCAAATATTATCCAAATTGATGGTTTATTCTAATTTAAAACTAAAATAAATATAAACATCATAATAAACTGAAATAAATCCTAAATCGGATTTTTATCTTGCATAACTTATAGATAAATTTTGATGGTTATATAGATTTTATTGTTGGGAGATAGACAATTTGATAATCGAGTGTGGTGAATGCGTGAATATCAAGATGAATGCGCATCAAAACATTAAAAAGAAATATTGAGAGCAATTTAGATGATGATCGTAAATGTTACACTTATAGAAACTTAGGAGGGAAGGATTAAACCGGTGATTTGTGCACATTTAATGAGGGGAAGAATATGCACTAATAAAATGGTTAAACAAAAAGTAACGTTGACGGATTAGGAAGGAAGATGGGTAAAAAATGGTAGCATGGATTGATTTTGTGTACTTTTTTTGTTCTCTTCTTGCAAAGTATATTTAATAATAACTTAAGTAGCACTCAAATAGAATGTATGAAGAATGATAGATTAGTCATAAAGTAGACCTAAATTGTTTGGATAAGGCTTAGGAGGAGGATGATGGTTATATGCATGCATATAATTTATATATCATTGAACTTTCCTCCATGGAAGAAAATGTTTTTCTCTTTAAATTTAGTTGTTATGACCTTCAAATGCAAGATGAAGGCTGTTAATTATCTTTATCATTAAAACTTGTGGCATATGTGAATAAAAAACTTTTTAAGATAAAATTAATGAAATGCATCCAAATTCTCACAATAGATAGTTTCGATTTTATAAGAAAATTGCAATTTTCAATGTGTAGATTATTTCCAATGTTCTTGAATTAAACATGATTTTTTAAGTGGGATTATTATTGGTTATTTATACTTTTTTTTCCATATGGTTGATGAATTGCTAAATAAGTATAATAATTTATTTAATCAGTCAATTAGTAATTTTCATGACTTTGATGAAAATGAATGCTATATACCGTTAATTTTCTATGGAAATGGCTTTGACGAACAAGCGATTACATTCTTTTTTATATTTAGCACGATTTAACCCCAGGTTTATCACTATGATTGTTTAGCCATGCATTAAAGAAGTGATATTTGTGTGGAAATTCTATTGCATGAAATATGTGATTCTTGAAGAAAAAGGTTTTACAAATTATCGAAACTATATATAAACCTTTTTTTATTGCATAGCATGCTTAATAGGTTTGATTCTTGGAGAAATAGTAGTGTTGTTTTGTGGAGATATTATGTTGGATCCAATGTTTATGTGTGGACTTTCATCAAGATCTTACTCTAGAGAGAGAGAGAGAGAGAGAGAGAGAGAGAGAGAGAGGGATTATGGGTTCAGACATTATGTTTACTTGAATTGGAATTACAGTTGATAAGGTTGACCCCTTAAAGATTGAAAGGGGTGTGGGCAAACCTAGTTTAATAAGAAATTTAAATAGAGAAGTTTTGAGAAAAGCCTGGGAAAAGAGTTTTGCCTAAAAGGTACAAAATTTAGTGAGCCTATATTCATAGGTGAGAATTATGGTCCATGGCACATGATGTGTTATATGAGAAAATAATAAGAAAATTTTATAAGTAGACTTTATGTAGTCATTTTTTGTAACAAGTTTCTTTGCTAACTATCCACTAGGCGGAAAGTTCAGATAACTTCTAGTTAAAAGGCGAGTATCCTTAATGAGTTCTTCTAACAAGAACCCTAAGCGAGTTCTGGCGAGAACTCCTAGTTTGTAGGAGAATATTTTAGTGTAGTCGTGATATTCAGGAAAGTAGCCTGGCAACTTTGTCGCATTTCCCTAGAAGAGTTTATGAGTTTTAGTTTTAGTGATTAGAGATTTCAGATGACTTAAAGCTTAACAATTCCTGAGTTACAGGCGACTTGATCAATTTTATGATCAACAAGTTTCTATATTTGGCACAAGCTTGATTAACTTGACTGATGCGAATCAAATATAAGTTTTCATATTAAACACCATAGATAATTTAAGTAAAATGTTTGATTTTACATTTGAAGGTTATTGGATATTGTAGGCTGAAAAGGCAGATTTAGGCGGAGAATCGTTCTACGTTAAGATATGACTAAGTATCTCGGTAGTCATTACTAAATACCTTTATGAATTTATGTTTGTATGATGTACATACAATGAGTTTTAAGAAGCAATAAAAAAATCGTTTCATACGAAGACTAAGCATCTCGGTTGTCATTACCGAATACCTTTATGAATTTATGTTTGTATAATGTACATTGCTTCAGAACCTGACCCAAGTTTTACAGCAGATCACAATGTTTTCTTACCCTCTACTGGTTTTCGATGAAGGTTAAGGCAGTTCTGGAACTTTACGTGCAAGAAAAACATGTTCTCTTTGTCAACAGGCATGGATCAAAAGTGCTAAACTACTACATAACATACAAGGTTCTTTTCTATTGGCTATTTTTTCAATTTGCAGTTTTTTATTGTTATTTGAGCTAGACAAGAAAGTTTTTCAAAGAGGTTTCAAATTCTTGATATATTTTAAAATAAATATAATCCATTTTTTTCTCTTTCTGATGATTTGAACAAACTTGATAATCCTTAGGTTGGCGCCACAAGCCTATCAGTTCTGAAGAGTTTATGGCAAGTGTATTGGTTGCATAACCACCATAAGGAACTTGACAGGGATGATGTACTTGGTTGGCTCAATGAAAGCCTCCTGAAAGTAGAAGCCAGATTTACAGATTTTTTAAAACAGTTAGAAGAAGCTGGATGGCAGAAAGACCAGATCAGTCTCAAGGTACCTAAGCATCTGCTTTTTGAAGAAGCAGATTCACTTGCAGAGCTTGGATAAATCATTTTGGTTACTGCTTCTATATATAGATTGGTGTAGAGCTATAAAATATTGTATGTGCATATATTTGAAGACAATTTTAATTTGAAATTGACTGATTTTGGGTGACCTATCTTAGCATCAAAGCATAATATTTTAGAAACAATTTATATCATTTCATATCTATCAATGCTAGAATTGTTATTCAGTACCTTAGTACCTTAAATATGCTTGTTTAGTATGCTTTTAATTTTTTTAATTTTTTATTTTAAAATATTAATTAAATTATTTTAAAAATATTCAAAATAAAAATTTGAAGTATTTTGAATGTTTTGAATATATATCACCATCTCTGATAAAGAGTGTCATCATCATTATTGTAATCATATGAATTATTTTGATTGATATTCGATAAAAAAAATAACATATTTTTAAATGATAAATATATTTTATTTCATTTAAAAATAAATAGAATAAAATAAAATAATAAAAAGATCACAAACAAGCTTTTTAACATATTCTAGTATTTCTTTTCATGAGTTCTAACATTTTAAAGTAAAGTTTTCTCATTTTCATGTATATGTGGGCTCCGAAAATTTGTGACTCGACCTCTCCATGTTTTTGGGGGAGTTTTAATGAATTAATTTACGTAATAAATTTTGAAAAGATAGATTGAGTTTGTAGATAAAGACATTACAAAGATATTTCACCCTCATTATTTTAGGACTTTAGATCTAAGTTCTGGTTTTTTATAGGCGCAAGCCTTTATAGTTAATTACCCATCCAGATAATAAGAATGAACTTTTGATTAAGGCTAGTCGTCGATCAGATACATAGGGAATACATGTTATTTGTCATATAGTACCGCATTGATTTTGAGTGTTTGAAGATTTGATATTTAAAATTGAAAATTTCACCATCTTGTACTTAAAGTAGATGGTGGGGAATGGTTGATGGACTCGATCAAGATCTAATGGTTCCGTTGTCCTGGGTAAATATAGTCCTTGGTCTACTTAGTCAAAGGAGGTAGTCGACCTAGCCTGACCGAAGGATCCTTGATGGCAGTCATGGGTTGCTTCATCCAATGGTACCTAGTAGACTTTGGGTAGATATTTGTTTAAAGGGATAAATTTGAGTCCATCTTAATTAACAGAGGGTTTTGTGCCCTATCGATTATATCCTATTGATTTATAAAGGATTTGATGCCATTGGAGAGCTTATGGGCTCTAGCCATAATCGTAGTTTGGTGGTGCCATTTGGCGGCAAAGCACCCGGTTCAAAGGGTCATGGTCATAATTGTATACCTGCGGTGCCATTAGGTGGCAAAACCGTCGATTAGTTGACATGTGCCACATCCTTACTGGTAAGAAATTATTTTAGAATGAATTCTAATTATATTCTCGACCAAATATCAGCTCTTTGTGAGCTGATAAGATATTTTCAAATTTGTCCACCTCGACAAACTGTTACGGATGATGGATGAATTTTGCACTGTAAATATTTGGTGATTTAGAGGTTCTGACCGTGGAAGAAAAAAAAAACTAATATTTTAACGATGACAGAAACATTTGTCTGAGGTAATCTGCTGGATTTATGGGGTATTTTGACGAGATATCTAGGAATTGATCGGAGTTCATAGCAAAATATCTAAGGATGAAATGATCTGAATTAATTTTGGATTTGACATAAATTTTGACTTTCAAATTAATCTAATTAATAACATTGATAATAGTTTAAAATTATTATTAATATTACTAATTTGGAATGGCTAGCATGCGTCTATTAACCAAAATTGTTTAGATTTATCTGATTTCTTAAAATTCATACATTTCGCCTTGGAATGTGTGACTATCATTGGACAATTTTAAAATGCATTTTGGGTATTAATGACGTTCCAAATGTAATGGCAAAGTCTGTTTTGCGATTGGATGTCATTTGGGCAGCATCGTGCTCTAATTTCTTTAATTTGCATATAATTTTCTCGAGCTGCATGTCAACCTCCTCGCACATCTTTTAATTAATCTAAATGGATTTCAATTTTGAGTAGTGAGGATATTCTGGACGTAATAGCGAAGTCTGTTTCATGATCGGGCGTCATTTAGATGACATCACGTGCTAATTTATTAAATTTACATGTTATTACCTTAGGATTCATGGCACCGCCTCGTACGTTCCCTATTGAATGAATAAAATGTATTTTTTGGAAGTCAATGACATTTCGAATGCAACAACAAAATCCGTTCTATAATCGGACATCATTTGGGCGGTGTTGCGTACCAGCTTCCTCAATTTGTGCATCGTCACCTCGAGATTCATGTCACCATCTGGGTCGATCCCAATTGATCGAATAAAATATAGTTCTTAAGTGATGATGATGTTCCGAACCAAATGATGAAAATCATTTTTTGATCGGATGTCATTTAAACGACATCAATTGCCAATTTTGGGTGTCAGTGGTCCCTTTGGATCGATCTCATCCTATTTGAATTCGAGGGGTACCACTTTGGTGAACTCAATATCCTGGTTGCAACGTTGTAGTTTGTTTGGCAATTGGAGGTCATTTGATCTTTCAAGTGGCACATCACACTGACGCGTGCATTGCTTGTTTCATCATTTTTGCTCTCTTTGCATGGAACTTTTATTTTATCCAGTGAACGTACGCTCCTCTACGTTCGGATCTAGGCAAAAAAAGCGCAATACCGAGTACCGAGTACCGAGTTGTACCGAGTTTTTTAAAAAAACTCAGTATTGCGCTGTTTTAGTCTAAAACCGAACGTAAAGGAGCGTACGTTCACTGGATGTAATAAAAGTTCCTTTGCATGTGGTTTGATATGTGAAGGTCAACAAATGTGGTACACGCCTAGAGTGAACCACGTTTGTTATAGGCTGATTGATCCTTTAGATCTTCAATTATTTGTTATGGATGTTACATCAAGTGCTTTCATTTTTTAGATCTCCAAGAAATTGTTTGAATTTTATGCTGAATGTCTTTCTTGGCTAGCCTCCATTTGTATATAGGGATATTGATGCTCAAGAGCCAAGTGTTAAATTCGAACATATTCCTGCTCAATAGATGATAGTTTGTTGAGTCAAAAGCTGTTGTCATTAGTCTTATGTTTTATCTTGAAGAGATTTATTGATGCCAAATTCTTTTGATAAATGTGAGTGTTCCTTCGACCTTAGCTTTGTGATTATACAAATTTGATGAAAGAATTTTACTTGAATTCTCTTTTTTTTTTTTACTTGTTAAATACATGGATTGTCTTGTCTAACTTATTAGGGTTTGAATATGCCTTCTTCCCCGTGCTTCTTAGTTTGACGAGATTGATGAAGGAGTGGATGCCAGTGGCCTAAAGCCTTTAGGTTTATATCAGGTCATTTGCGATGATTCATTGGTCCATAGCTTTATGAAAACAGACTTGTTAATGACAAAATCATCTTAGTTCAGCATTAATCTTTATGTGAACTTTGGGATAATTTCGTTGGTCCATTGCTTTGTTCTTTCATGTACTTTTTGAAGAAAAATTCCTTCGATCCTTACTTTGTGCTTTATAGATTTGTTGAAGGATTTGAAATTACTAGATGGACAAGAGGGAGGTGAATTGTGAAAGATTTATAGCAATAAATATAACCTAAACATGAGTTCTAATATTTTTGATATTTTTAAGGTTTTAACATGAAAATAAAGTGCAACAAAGGAATCCTGTTCAATCACAATATTTCACCAAGCAAATATACTGAAAATGAAAAATGCACACAAGAATAAAAAACAATAAGGAAAAAGCACACCGAATTTTTATAGTGGTTCAGTCAAACCATGACCTACGTCCACTCCCCGGAGTCCCCCGCTCCGGGAATTTCACTACAAGCAATAGCTCACCTTTTGCCCCCCTTGGCAAGGCGGAGAAGCCCTTACAATACTCCCTTTCACCAACCCGGCATGGCAGAGTGCCAAACTCTGTTTTCACCCTCCTGGCGACGGCAGAGAACCTTCTCATTTTTCTCCCTCCTGGAGAAGGCAGAGAACCTCGAGGTCGCGGATGTAGAAGAGTCTCCCCCCCAGAGAACCTCCCACAAGTTCTTCTCAGGCCACAGGAGGAGCAAGATGCAGCAAGATCGGAGCAATCGTGTGATCTCCCTCACACCTCTTCTCCCTCACCAAGCTCACCTTCTCCTTCCTCTCTCAACCCCACGGAACTTCTCAAGAGCTCTCCCAAGGATTTCCTGTCTAATCACGTTCTCCTCTCTGGTTCACTCTCAGAAAACATAACTATTTTGACAACTAAAAACGGGCTCCAAAATCCCTAAAATTTCAAAGTAGCCGTTACTATCATACAGTATGATTTCTCATCGTACAGTACGATATGTATACCAAGCTTCGTCCTGGTATGAAGATGTACGAACAGTTCAAAATCAATCATGCAGTACGATAATGAATCGTACGATACGATCCTCAACATTATTGATCGTACAGGACGATAGCCGGGGTGATCAAATGTCGTCTCTGTTCATCGTATTGTACGATACATATCATACATTATGAATGGTCAAAATCAAGGCATCGTCCAAGACGAATTCCGGGACGATCGAGAGTCATCTCTGTTCATCATATAGTACGATCTACATCGTACTGTACGATGAGGCAAAAATAATGGATCGTCCAGGACGATCTCCGGGACGATCAGAATTTCTCTGTTCAACGTATTGTACGAACTGGTTCGTACAGTATGATATTAAATTTGAAATTAAGCCTTGAATTATTCCACTAATCACGGGTTAATTTAAGTAAGTATTTAAAATAAATCGTACAACACGAAATACTTCGGACAGTACGAACGGCGGAGAAAAACTTACTTAAGTTAATTTGACTGCTAGGGTTTTGGATTTGAATATGTCATACATTATGATTTTGATTCGTACGGTATGATTTATTCACAGAATCGTCCTATAAGCTCAGATCGTACGGTACGAAATAACGTCATACAGTACGATCTACAGAGAAAGAAAATCTCCAAATTTTTCTTTTAAAAAATCCTCTCCCCCTGTGTGTGCATGGTTACTCAGACTTTTATGCATTTTATGGCCAGACTCAAGAAAATAAAAATAAAATAAATAACAAAATACATTGTCATACTCATACTCCTAATCTACCCATTCTTGAGTCTTCCTATCATCCTGAGTAGCTTGTGATCTTCCTGAAATGTTAGTACTCACGGACAATAGCAAACAAAATAATATTCAATGAATAGATAATTCAGATGACATTATTTTTCATCATCAAAATCTCAAACTCGGGGTCATGGGTTGCAACAGGATTTGTATATTTTGGATTTAGTTGATAGTAACATGTGTAGGTAGTATCTTGATTCTTAACAAGTTGGAGAGACTTCAATTCGAGTCAGTTAAGCTCATTAGTTTAGGTGAGCTACGATTTCATAGCTTTTCATCCTCTTATTTCTGAAATGAGGGTTCCTCTACTGCAACATTTCTTATGGCACATTGAGTAGATGAAATTTCCATTGATCTGATCATATTTTGGTATGTTAGATCCGACATTTTACAGTAATTCAGGATTCATACTTGAGCTATGGGAAATGCACTTCCCAATATTGAATCTATTGAAGTTGGTAGATTTGAAGTCATCCTTTGTGGTTAAAGATTTGGAGCCTACACACATTCGATAGTTTCTCATGACTTATCCTTCCCACTAAATTTTTTTATTTTCCAGTCAATTCGAAGAATCTTGTGGCCTACGACTACTTGAACTTGTCAAGTCGAATTAGCCTTCATGCTCTTATAGTCCTTACTGATGGGTTAACGAAGTGGGGGTTTCTCTACTATGGTCTTTCTTAAAGCACGTTGAGTAGATGGAGCTACCAAGAATGCGATCATATTTAGGCTTGTTGGATCTGACCTCTTATACCCATTTGAATCTTAAGGTTCAGGCTATAGAAAGTCTTCAAGCTACTCTGACTCAACTTGTTGGAGTATGTAGTCACAAAAGTCTCTTTCTTGACTTCTGAATCTTTGTACATTGGAGAAGGTGGAGTCCCAAACTAATCGAAAGATCACCTGTGTATGCATTGATAGAGAAAATTGTTGAATTCTAATTTGAATGAATGTTTGTAATTGATGATTTTAAATGTTTATACAAGGATTTTGACACACGGTGTAATATTGACCCAAATAAATATTTAAAATACCCCTATCTGATAGTGAGATTTTAACATATAACAAATCTTGAAATAATTTAGGATTTTAAATATTTACAAAGGGATCTCGATGCCCATAACATGATATCAACCCAAATAAATATCAAAAGACTCTTTATTTTGTAGGAAAATTTTAAAATGAAATTAATTTGGCATTTTAGAGTTTTAAACATTTAATCAAGGATCTCGGCACGCCACACGATGTTGACCTAAATAAATATTAAAAGACCCATAACCTCGCAGAGAGATTCTAAAATAAAATAAATTTGGCATTTCAAAGTTTTAAATATTTATTCATAGATCTAGTCATGCGACACAATATAGACCCAAATAAATATTTAAAATGCCCATAGATTTCTTTTTTTTTTTAAATGCATTCTTGTAGTACAAGAGATTTTTGAAATGTACGTCATACATATGTTAGCATATACATATGAAGTATATAATAAAATTTTAAATACATATTTATCCCTTTACATGATCCCTTTTCAGGTATTGATTATTGATTTTTAATGACAAGGGGTCATCGAGTTGGATATAAAATTTTCACCAATTTTTTGGTGTGAGATGATTGGCCTTATCAGTACCAAGACTAACTCTCCTTCTTGAAATGATTGATAATGCACCATTTGATCAAAGGACTTTGCCATATTTGTTTGATAGATTTTAAAATTCTATTAAGCCTATAGTTTCACTTCATCGAGCGCATCGAGCTCTTCCATTCTCAATCGAGCATTTTACTTATGTGTCGGATCATACTGGATAGCTACATAAAGTGACAGTAGATAGATCTCTAGTGGTAACATGGCTTCAGCCCCAAACACTAGTGCGTAGGGAGTGGCTTTGGTCGGCATCCTATAAATAGTATGATATGCTCATAGTGCCTCCTCTATCTTCATGTAACACTCTCTTTTGTTCTTGTGAGGATCTTCTTCAACAACTTTACCAGTGTCTTATTGAAGGCTTTCGCTAAGCCATTGTGGGCTCCGAAAATTCAGCCACGGCCTCCGCCAGCTGATTGCTTTTCTTTTCGGGGAGAGTTTTAAAGAAATAAGTTTCGGGTAAATTTTAGAAGGCAGATGGGTTTGTAGATAAGATACTACTCAGAGATTTCGCCCTCATTTTATGAGGACTTTGTGATCAGAGTTCTGGTTTCTTATAGGCGTAAGCCCCCTATAGTTAATTACCCCTCCTGATAACGAGAGAGAACTTTCAATTAAGGCTAGTCGTCAATCAAATACGTAGAGATATGTGTTATCTAGCATATAGTAGCAGCATGGGTTTGGGATTTGGAAGTTTAAGTTTTGAAAGATTGGTATTTAAAATAAAAAATTTCACTATCTTGCAGTTAAAGAGAATGGTGGGGGAATGGATGATGTACCCGATCAAGATCCCATGGTTTCATCATCCCAGGCCATCGTGGTTCCTGGTCCGCTTAGTCAGAGGAGGTAGTCGGCCCAACCTGACAGAATGATCCTTGTCGACAGATATGGGTTGCTTCATCCAAGGGAACCTTGTAGACCTAGAGGAAATATTTGTCTAAGGGGATAAATTTGAATACACCTTAGCTAGCAAAGGGCTTTGTGCCCTATCGATGATATCCTATTGATTCAAATCTCAAGGATTTGATGCCATTAAGGAATGCATTGGCTCTGGCCATAACCGGTATTTCGTGGTGCCATTTGGAGATAAAATCGCTCGGTTCAGAGGGCCCCCAGTATAACAGTTTATCTTGCGGTGCCATTTGGTGGCAAAACTGCCAATTAGAGGACACATACCACGTCCTTACTAGTATGAGACTATTTGAGAATGGATCCTAATGATATTTTCGACTAGACATTAGCTCTATGTGAGCTGAAGTAGTTTTAATTTATCTACCCCGGCAAACTGTTACGGAGGGTGGATGGATTTTGCTTCAAATATTTTGATGATTGAATTTCAATTTTAAACATTTTGATTTAGAATTTTATGGGGTTTTGAATTTTCGAATATTTAAGTGGAGCTTGGAAAGCATTTGTGAACCTCTCTAGTTGAGATCTTCATTTAACACGACCATCATCGAGGGGCTTTGAGGTCACTAGTATTTTTGTAGAAATATGAATTTAATGGAGATTTGGAAGTATTTGAAATTGTTTGTGAACACATCCGGTTGAGATAAACATTCAATACGGCCATCATCGGGGTGACCTTTGGGGTCATATCCATTTAAAAATATTTGCATTTTGTGGATGAACCTTGTCGACTCTGTCGAGCTGTCGATAGAGGATCGGGTTTCATAGGCTTTATGCCATTATTAGTGAATTCTCTTGATTATAGGCTTTGAAGGCCTAGTATGAATGTATGAAGACAAATATATCGATCACAATCACTATATATTTGATTTATGATTTGAACCCTATCGAATTCAATTGATCCGCATAAAAAGATTGGGTTCAAACTTGAATTCACTTATTGACCCGCACAGCATCCCTAGACGTCACTTGTATACCAATAACACGCTCGTGGGGGCCCATGCAAGTGTTTGGGGGAATTTTGTAATTATTTTTAAAACCTTATTGACTCCTATTTTTATGCTTAGGAAGATCAAGTTCAAATTTATTGACCCGCGTAGCATCCATGGATGTCACGTGTGTTCCTACAACACGCTAGTCGGAGCCCATGCAGGTCATGATTGTATTTACCCTTTTATTGTACCTATGTGTATATAAATTATGGTACATATGCAGGGGTAATTTGAAATATTTGTAAATGCCTTCTGTCCGCTTGCATAGATGTTGCAGATCCGATGGCATTACGTTGAAGCTTCTAAATATAATTGTTTGCTGCTTCATACAGGTAGACTATCGTGCACTACTTATCACTTTCTATAGGTGGATTATAGTGCACTAACAAATCTCCTGCTTTAACCCATAGGTGCTTACATTTGTTTTGGTTCTCTTTATATCTGCCCGTGGATGGTGTGTTAGATGCCCGACCATTTCTCATCAAGAAAACTTGCAAGTCTCAATAATCTTATCCAACTCAATGTTTAAGACCCGGTTGAAGTAAGATCATTCCATTTTTTAAAATAATGATTTGATCTGGTTTTCTCTTCTTAGAATTTTTATAGGAATTAGTGGGCAACTCCATGATTATGTTATCATCATCATCTTCTACTGTTGGCTTAAATAAAGAATTAATCATTTCAACCTTGGATGATTGTGCCCTTGCTGACGTCCTATACGTCAAAATCAATAGTTACTACCTCGAGAAGGCATTATAGCGATTAAAAGTGCATCAGGTCGTATAGGATAAATATACGAGATATTCATTCCTAAAATGATTGTTGCAGCCCTTGATGTAGTTGGAGTAACGAGTGTACTTTCTACTTGTAGTTGTGAGTTTAGATCGCTAAGATTCGCATTGATATTTAACAACACATTTGTCAAACATTGATAATTAACTCGTGTAGGCGCAATACAGTGTATTGACGTTCACTTTATGCATTTTGATGTGTCACATCATCATTTTCACTGTATATCAAATCCTTCTAGTTCCAAATGGTGTGTTGATTGTGGTATGGGTCTCCATAGCAGCTCGTGATAATCTTTATTATGTACTAATCCTTACTCACTATGAGAGGTGTATAATGAGACTTTCCCACCATTGTTTGCAAAGAGGACCATTGTAGGCATTTTTTAGTCTTCTGTGAACAAGTTGCTTTGGGCGCAGATCTTCCAATATTGTCTATAAATATTGTATTAATTATAAATCTTTCATATCTGTTCGTAGATTGTATGTCATGTGTACGACAAGTCTCCCTC
Source organism: Dendrobium officinale (assembly GCA_019514585.1). Lineage (NCBI taxonomy): Eukaryota > Viridiplantae > Streptophyta > Magnoliopsida > Asparagales > Orchidaceae > Dendrobium > Dendrobium officinale. The sequence goes on along the minus strand of CM033695.1, from coordinate 32,585,151 downwards.
TGCAACTTGTAGGCATTCATGTTCATTGTGGTCATTTGGTGTATGCTTGTAGATGATGTATTGTACGCACAATAAGTTTCCCATAATGACCCGTAGGAATTTGCATCTATTAAAGTCCTTTAACATTTTGCTCGTGGATGATTTCTAGTGTGTATGACAAGTCTATTGCAAGGTTCCGTATGTACTTGTGTTTACTACAATATTCTATTTCATGCTTGTAGAAGATTCATCACACCTTGCTTTTACATAATATGTAACCTACATTATAGCTCGTCACATATTCTTCATGCTTCACTCAAGAATACTCCTTGTATGCATTGAAACTCCTCTATTGCTTGATGTGTTTTCTTATAATGGTTCAAATGCAGGTTCAATAATTCTTATCATCATTTGTAGTCATCCACGCATATCCACAAGCTTTATGTGGTTGTTTGTAAGTGGACCATTATATGTGTAGTAGGTTCATGTATATCATACATCATTGCTTATAAATGCTCATTGATATTCACTTGAACTCTTTGACTTGCCTTCATGACCTTTGAATGGCTCAAATTTTCTTTGGCTAACATTTTTGCATTCATATTGAGGTGATAACTCTTTATCATTCCATTGAAGTTTTGATGCCATTATTTTCAATTGTCCATTGGTATCCACTTGAGTTCTTTATTTATCATTCAAATGATTACAAATTGTTAATTTTAAGGTTCAACCTTTTGTCACCCATTCGAGTTCGAATCTAGCTCGAGTTTGAGTTCAAGTATAGTTCAGGCTTAAGTTGAGCCTCTTCCATTTGTTCGAGAGCCCTGTAGTTGACTTGAAAATCTTTTCTTGTGTTCAAATCATTCAAGCCAGATCCTTTATGACTCATTCAATTCCATATTAAGTTTGTCGTAGTCCACTTAATATTCAATTTAGGTCTTCTATTATTCATTTAAGTTCCCTTATCATTTTATTCAGTCCAAGTTCCAAGTACAAGTTCATGTCCTTCATAGTTAAATTGCAAGTCTTTGCTTGTGTTCTAGTTGTCCAAGTCTTTACTCACATCATTTGATTTTCAAATCAAATGCAAGTTCAAGTTCGTTTAAAGCTCAAATAAAGTGTGAGTGTAGTCCTTTGTAGTTCATAAAGTCCCTACACAATCTTGCGTTTACCCAAAATTTTGGCAGTCTTCCGGCGTCTCCCCGTTTAGGGAAAAACTACAGGAAATTGGGCCTTCCCACCATGCTAAGAAAAGCATGTATGGTAGGTGTCTTCGGACAAGGACATCGCGGTCGTATTTTTTTGTCCCCACCATGTTAAGAAAAACATGTATGGATCTTCGGTACCTATTGCAAAAGAAGAGCAGTTGTTTCATTGCAAGCGGGTACTTATGGGTATCCCCACTTCACCATACGCATCACATCGGGTTCCCATCCCACCACACTAAGAAAATCATGTATATGTGATTTCTCGATGCACTACAAACTATGAAGAAGGGATTTTATGTGATCACCTGATTCGTCGAGAGCGTTGCGATGAAATTCCTCCCACCATGCTAAGAAAAGCGTGTATAAGTGATTGTTTCATCGTGTTGCAAGCATCGAAAGTGGGTTCTCGGAGTCTTAGGGTTTAGGAATTATACCTTTGCATGTGAACTGATGGCAACAATGTTGGTAGCATGAAGATCAAGGCAAGAGAGGCAATTCTCTTTTTTTTTTTTTATTTAATTATGATTAAAAATAATAATTAATTATTATTAATGATAATTCATTATCATTAATTATAATTAATTATAATTAATTATAATTAATATCAACTAAATATATATAATTTATAATTATTTCATAATTAATTATAATTATCTTATAATAAATTATTATAATTATAACTAATTAATTATGATTAGAATAATTAATTATAATTAGTGATAATTAATTATATTTAATTATTAATAATAATTAAATATGATTAATAATAATTAATATAAACTAATTATAAAAATTATAATTAATTTATAACTAATTATAATTATTTTATAAATAATTATAATTAAAAAAATAATAATAATAATAATAAAATCTCCCTTCCGTGTTGTTCTCGGTTTGGGAATTTACGGGATTCGGCCGAAGAGGAGCGCGATGGATAGTAAATTACATTCAAGCGAGCCACCTCCTGTTGTTGCTTCCGATGGAAAATTTTGTAACTTTCAATCCGACCGAAAGGGAAGTCGTGGAAGGAGCAAAGCCGTGAAGCCAAGGAGGTGGAGAGATCGGGAATGATTCGGCTAGAGTGGAGGTCGGCCGGAGCTTGCGCCTCATGTGGGTAGCGAATGGGGGAGCGAAGGCTTCGCTCGGTCGGCTTTTAAAGATTTCGAAGAGAAGCGATCGAGGTCGATTCTGCACACAAATCGCGGGATGCGGCTCAAATGGTGCTGAATCGGTGCGATTTTGGCAAGATTCACGGATCCAACGGGAACGAGGTATGTATGCGGTATTTATATAGAGGTTAACAACCATTTACTCCTGTATTATATATTAATGGGTACCGCAAAATTGATTTTGTGTCAATCGAGAAACTTATAGATTTTAACACTCTTAAATGTCATGCCGTTATTTGAGATCACATGGTGCGGTACACCAAATCTATAGATAACATTATAGGTGAAGAAATTGATCATGTTCTCAGGCATGACTTCTTTGAATGGAGCCACCTCTACCCACTTAGAAAAGTAGTATGTCGCTGCCAGTATAAAGCGGTGTCTAGCTAATGACGGCGAATTTATCGGCCCAATTATATATGTGCCCCAACATTCAAATGTCCAGGACGCCACTATTGGGTATAGTGGATTTGGTGGCTAATGTATAACATCACTGTAAATTTGACACTCATGACACCTCTTGATATAGTCAATGCAATTTATCACCATTATTAGCCAATAATAATACATCCTCTTAATTTTAGCGGCCATTTTAGGACTTGAATGATATGCACCATATAGTCCTTTGCGGACTTCTGTCACCACTCTATCAGCTTCTCCGGCCCCTAAGCACCTTAGCCGCATTTGCTCAAAAGCTCGTCGCTAGAATGTTTCATTGACAAACGCATATCACAACACCCTCTTTTGAATTTTTGTGGCTAGAGATTTATCCATCAGGAGTTTGTTTTCTTTGAAATGGTCGATGAATGATTGCCTCCAATCACCACCTTCCTTAAAATTTAAGCAATGTAATCATAATTTCGAGCATCTACTGGTTTTACTTCTTTTGACTACATGTTGTTCTTCTGATTAATTTTTAATAATGATCTGTTAGGAAGGTAGAGGATCAACCGAGGTTGTATCCTCCTGGCTTAAATCCAGTATTCTCTTTGCCTACGACAATTGCAAGATTACTGGTTCAAAGACCGACGGCTATAAACTCCAATCAGTATAGGTTCTTCTTCATACGTATTCGCCACATCCTTTGCTAATTTGGACAGACAATCTGCTTTGTTATTTTGACATAGAGGAACTCAAGCTATTTTAACATTTGAAACTTATTTTCAGAAGCTCGAGAGTTTTCTAATGGTAGTGGGCCAATTCAAGTTTACAAATCTTATAAATGTCCATAACTAAATTTATCACAAGTTGAGAGTCACTGGAGATTTGGAGATTTATGATTCTAACATTGATCGCAATCTCTAGTCGCGCTATTAATACTTCATATTTAGCTTCATTATTGATCATAGGTTCAATTAAACTCAATGATAATCACATTATACCTCTTTTAGGCACTACGAAAATAAAACTGATGCCTACTTGGGCTCTTGCAAGATTTGGAGGTTGGGTAGGTTTAATCGGTGATGCCCCATTAAAGTACATCTCCCAAAATGGTAGTTTTTTATTCTCCTTGACTTGCATGATATGTTCATCAGGTAAATTATCATTCAACAGTGAATCTGTAGGGATAAAATATGTGGCGAGAAAATCTGCTAAGGCTTATCCCTTTATCATCTTATGTGACATATACGTGATATTAAACTATAGTAATATTACTGCCCACCTAGTTAAGTGACCTGTCAACACTAGTATTTTCATTAAGAATATCGGCATATTGATCTTCTATATGAATGTTATTTTATGAGACAACATGTAATAGCGGAGTTTTTGGATTATAAAAATTAATACCAAACAATGTTTCTCGATTGAATAGCGTATTTATGCTCCAATCCACCTCCAACTGATGTAGTAGAGCGCATTTTCTTTGCATGTTTTATTATGTTGAGCCAATAGTGCTCCAAGAGACTCTTCTAGTACCAATGTGTACATTATAAAAGGCTTCCTCAATATTTATGCTATGAGAATGAGAGGGTTCAATAGGTATTTATTAATAATGTTAAAAGCCTCCTGGCATTCTGTGTCCAATTTGCATAAGACATCTTTCTTCATCAACTTTAAAAATGGATAGCAACTACCATAAAGATTCAATATGAATCACCGAATGAAATCCAGTTGTCCTTGCAATGAGCGAAGCTATTGGAGATTTTTGAGAGGTGGCATCTCCATGATTGCTTTGATTTTGTTAGGGTCAATTTCAATTCCTCAGTGATGAACAACCCCCCATAAATTTGTCGGAGGAGACCCTGAAAGCACATTTGGGAGGGTTCATCTTCATATCAAACTTTATGATCCTCTTAAATACAATCCTTAGGTCATTTAAATGATCTTTTTAGTCCATGCTCTTAATGTCGAGGTCATCTACATAACACTTAACCTTCATATGTATCAACTCATCAAAAATATATGTCATCGCCCGCTGATATATAGCACCAACATTCTTCAAACTGAAGGGCATGATCGTATAACAAAAAATGCCAATGGGCATTCTGAATGATGTGTGCTTCTCATCTTTAAATTTCATTTTGATTTAATAATATATATCTTAAATGTTCATCCATAAATGAGAATATGTCAAAGTTTGACATGTTATCTACTAATAGCTCTGACACCGGGATCAATGAGGAAAATCGTCTTCCGGACGCGCCTTGTTTGGGTCCCTAAAATCTATACAGTCATAAATCTAGCTGTTCTTTTTCTTGACATGGACAATATTGGCGATCCAATCAGCATTTTTTTCTCATAAATGAAGCCTGCTTCTATAAGCTTCTTTGTCTTTATAATCACCTATTTTTGAATCTCTAATCTCATACTCTTTGAAGCTTCTTTAACAGGTGCCACATCCAGTTTGATGGCCAATCTGTGAACTATTACATCAAGGGTAAGCCAGGCATCTAAACGTGTGTTCAGGCAAAGCAATCCCTGAATTCACAGAGGGGTTCTTTTATTTCTTTCACTTGGTCTTCTGATAAAAGGGAGTTAATGAAGGTCAGTCAAGGGTCTTCCTCAGTCCCCCAAGTTAACCTCCTTTAGCTCATCCACAATGGTCGCCTGCCCACCATTTTCAAGCTCTTCAGGTGCAGGTTTGGCTTTTATAGGTTGGTCATCATAAGTGTCAACTTCGTACATTTCCTCATCACCACTATCACCAGATTTGATTTATATGCATGTGATTACTCTGAAAGTCTACTTTTAGGGATATTTTCATGTGATAAATTCAAAACATCTTCTTGTAACAATATCCTTCCGTCATAATGAATGAGGATTTCTTCGATACTAGAAGCTTAGGTAAAGACAAAATTATTGTATGGCGGTACGAATGCTAATTTGTTATCATAACATTCTATGGATATTTTTAATATTATATTTAGACATCCTCATAGGTACTAAGCCTCCATAATCAATGAGTCTATAAAACCAATCACAATTTGCTTCTTTTTCATGCTCTCCACCTTCATAGAATAAAGTCCCTAGCCCACCCCTTTTTCTGTGAGGAGGCACATAGAACGTTACGAGCTCTTCGACATTATATACCTCTCATGAAATATTTTCTTTTAAGTGTTGTAGGGAAATGCGTGTGACTACAAATAAAATATCTGAAATTGATAGGATGCCTAGAATATACAATGCACCTTATTCATATAAGTAGCCTCATAGTCAAAATCAAAATTTAAATATTTTGTCTTATTTTTCCCTCTAACTGTTGATTATCACACCTTCTGAGATTTAGTAAGGGTGACATCATCTTCATCCGGGTCACTCCCTAGGTGAGGCACATATTTTCTTTCTTTAGGAGTGGCGTTTATTTTGAAAAAATTCGGTGTGGTTTTCTTTCTCCATATCTACTTTTTCTCACCTTCCTATTTGGTCCGCTTTACAACCTTTAAGTTTGATGCCTTAGCCTTAAGGGAGCTAAACAGCTTTGGCTTTCTTAAAATGAAGTACTTGGCATTTTCATAGATTGTTGCTTCATGCACTGCAAAGGGCTAAATATTGCCATAGATTCTGAACTCATATCCATCATAAGGTACTTCATGCACTGGTGTAGTGTTAACGATAATACCATAATCATGCAATAAGGGGCGACCTAGGAATGCCTTGAATGAGGTGTCTGTATCAATTACATGAAATTTAACTTCTGTATGAAGCTCTCCAAATTTTAGGGAGAGCATGAATGATCATAGAGTCATCTTCCCCTTCTCATTGAAGCCAAAAACCATCAGCTTATATGGCTTGAAATGCTGCACGTCGAGGCATAACAATCTCAATGCTTTCAGGCTTATAAGGCTAATGGAGGATTCTAGATCGATTAGAATTCAGCTGATTATCATTTCGTTGCACTCTGCAGTAACATACTGAGGACGATTATGATCTGCATTTTCAAGCATCATTTCATCTTCAGCGAAGGTTATAAACAGCTCGTTATAGGCTTGTAGAACCTCCATCATGTTACATTCAACAAAATATACCTCGTATCTTTTGAGGTCATTGAGAGCCTAAATCAAAGTCTCCCGAAGATCTCTGGACATCACAAGAGTGTCGTATAAGCTGAGCTACGCCAGGATTTTTCTTAAATGGGATAGGACATTATAATCTATCCCCTTTGTTGAATTGTATTTATTCCCAGGTCTTTGGGGATGATATTTTCATTGACAACTATCTCATTCCCATTGTCTTTATTGGAGACCCCTTCTTTCATGGAGATGATAGTATCTTTCCACTCCTCAACTGTACATAAGCCACTTCATCCGATTAAGACTCATTTGATGGAGCATTTTCTTTAAAGCCGACCATTGCTACATCTGGAGATTCGTCTGTTGATTCAGACTAACCACCTAGATTTACATGCTCCATTTGTGAAGCAATGTCGGGGTCAGATTCACCTTCTTTGAAATATATAGATCTTTCTTTGAATTGTATTCCATCAGTGACACCATCATACAAAATTCAAGATCTGCCTCCTCGGTGCATTCTTCTCTTATCGGTGTATTTGGCACCACTGAGATGATCTAGTATGCTTCTACAAGAAGAGAATCTTCATCATCATCTTCTTTTATCAATGTATTTGACGCCACTGATATGACTTGAATATAAACATTATTGACTTCTTTCATTTTAATAATTTTCTAAAGCACTAAATCAATAAACATCATATGAAGTTCCACATTATTCTCTCTACACTTCTCCATCAAACTTCTCAATAAATGTATAGCTTGCATAGTAGACCTACCCGGTATGAATCCAAATTGATTTTAAGAAACATTAGTATCACATCAAAACCAATGCTCAATAACTCACTTTTAATGTATGACACATTAACTTAATTCCTCAATAATTCATACACTTTTGTATTACATTTATTCTTAAAAACCTAAACCAATAAGCTCCTTCTGTGCTCATCTAACATCTCCTTAATATTCAAAATAATATTAAAAGCATCCATAAACTAAGAAATTCCTTCATCTCCTAAACATTTTTACACCTCTATTGGAATATCATCAGGTCCAATAGCTTTTCCTCACTTCATTTGTTTAAAAATCTCTCTAACTTCAGCTTTACTAATATGAAGATAAAAAAAATCTCTATTGTAATTTAGGTGCTAAGATCACTAAAATCAATTGCACTCTCACAATCTTCATTGAAATGTTTATCGAAATATCTCATCCACATATGTTGAATAGCATCTTTAAAAAAAAAAAAACTTTTTGATCTAAATCCTTAATACACTACACTTGAAATAAATTCTTGCTATTTTTAGCTCTTTGTTTGGCTAAATTATACATCCATCTTTCTCCCTCCTTGGTATTTAATCTATTATATAAATAATTAAAAGTTAAATTCTTTCCATCACATATTATTTACTTAAACTCCTTACGAACCCATTTATATCGTTCACAATTTTTTCGAGCTTTTATATATAAACCAATTTTTATAACAAAGCTTTTTATTTTTCATATTTTCTTGCTCATTTTGATTCCATTACCAATTATTTTTACTATTAGAGATTTTTTCTTTTGATACTTAAGCACACATTTTATAATATTTTTAATATTACTAGCTATTTTTTTATCTATAATATTAGTTTTCTCATAAATAGTTAAAATCTTAAAATTTTGAATCCTACTCTAAAAAATATTTTTATTAAAGTTGTTTAAATATTCCCATCTAATCCTAAAATAATATTTTATTTATTTTTTCTATTTCACACATTGATCTTAAAGCCCAAAACTAATAAGCGGTATTAGGTACATAAACTTTATAATCTAAATGATGTATTTTTTTTTATAAGAAAATAATCAATCTTACTATATCAATTCTTATAAGTGATGAGATATTCCTCCTTTTTCTTAAATAAGGCATTGGCAATTACAAAATCATATGTTAGAGCAAAATATAATATGGTCCAACCACCTTCATTAGTCACTTCAAATTCATAGCCACCGTAAATTTTTTTAAAATCTTCTACCACTCTACCAACATATCCATTTAAATCTTTTCAATAAAAATATTTTCATCAAAATGTATCATTTGTATTAATTCTTTCAAGTTAGTTTTAATTTTAAACACATATCTAAACCTACTTATGAAGCATAAGCACTTATAATATTAATAAATTTAGCATCAACAACAATCTTTAAAACTATAATTTTATCTCCAATTATATTAATATTTACAACAATATCTTTCAAACTCTCATCTATAATCATACTTATATCATTTCTAATACAACTTCTACATGAATACCATAATTTAAATTCTAAACTATCAGTCTTCTTAGACTTCTCTCCAATAGATTTAGTTTTCTATATGCATAGAATATTTATCTTCCTATAAATTATCTTATCTATTAATTTCATTAATTTGTCTATAAAAGAATTTATATTCCAAGTTTCTATCACTAACTTCTTTTCTCACATCTGTCTATGATATGAGACTCCTCGCTTATTTAATTAACATTGCACCCAGGTGCTAGTACAACAACCCTTACACACTTCTTATTGTATTCAAGCAATACAACATGCCACTTCAAAACCTAGCATTAACACAATATATTAAATTATTCATATAATGATTATTCGACAAGTTCTACACTGGCTATCGACTACCTAACATAATCCTCCAAATTTTTCATTCAAAATTTGGGGTCTGATAATGACAGTATTAAAAAGATTAAAATAATATATAAATAAAATCTATTGAGTAAAAAAGAAGGCTAGAAAAAACACTTCTGAAGAAAAAAAAAATTGAACAAACATAATATTAAGATTTTATGTGAGGAAAACCCAACATGTACTAGTCTGAATCTCATAAACAAATTCAATTGTGTAATCTCATAGCATCAAAGTGGCGTAGAGAAAAAGGAGGCCCAACGAGAAGTAATGGAAGAGTTTAGGCAATACTTATACATAGAGTTTTTAAAATCGGACCACACTGACTGGTTTGACCGATTCGACCGTGAACCAGTTCGATTGCTAGTTTGAAGAAGTTGAAAATTTAGATTTGGATTGAACTAGTTTGAACCACTATATCAACCGGTAAACTGTCGAACCGGCTGGTTCAAAAATTAATATTTTACTAAAAAATAAATAAATTTTATTTAATTAATTTTAAATATAATTTTAAAATCATATGCTTGTGTAAATAAATTTAATCATTATATAAAGATGCTAGTTTGCCACATCATTGCTTTTTGTTTGTGATTTGTGCTTTATAATATGGGTTGTGTGGTTGATTGTAAAGTGAATGCAATGTCAAATAAATACTTAAGACTTGTTTGGTTGTATGTAAAATGAATGTAAATGAATTATTTTTTTTGTTTGGTTTGGTTTATGCAAAGCAAAGTAAAATCTGTCTATTCCTCTCCAAAATTTGTATGGATACACACGCACACAAATAAAATGAAGATGAAATAACAGAGAAAATAAAAAAAATTGTTGTTGATTCCTCTCCAAAATTAGAATCTTGTTTCCAATAAAAATGTCAGACTTCCGATTGAACAAAAAAGGAACGTAGTTGGAGGAAGTTGCAGTGAAGTCGAACAACAACAATGGAGTCTAAGATGTGATTCTAATTTTGTGTCGAACAACAACAACATTGAAGGAAAAATGAAGATGAATAACCGAATAAATAACATCGTTGAAGGAACAACGAAGTTAAACATCCACGCAACGAAGTTGAACATCTAGACGCCTCCTAATCTAATTGAACGTCATTCGAAGAAATCCGTAGATGTCATGCATTCCGATCCAACAAGAAGGGAACGTCGTCGAAGGAGTGAAGACGAGTATCAACAAAGGGTGCCAAAGAAGCTACTGGTCCTCACGCGATGCACCGAACGTCATTGAAGGGAATGTAATCGAACGTCTTCGAAAGGAACGCCGTAATAACTCTACCTAACAGACAAGAATGAGGGAAGAAACGAAGACGATTACCACAGGCTTCTCTTACCAGGGTGATTTTCTTTTCACTCAAAATGGGTAGTTTTACTTTACACGCAAAATGAACTATAGTAGTGAGTTCCTATTTTACTTTATTTTACACTTTATGCAACTAAACATCAAAAATCCAAAATTAATGCATTCTTTTTCCACTGCATTTTTTGTTTCCTCCAAACAAATAGCACCTGTATAAAGAAAATAATTTAAAATTCTCATATGATGTGAGACCAAAAACCTTTGAGAATTCTAGAGGAGCTTAAACTATGAAATTATTTGGGATATAAATTTGAATTGAAAATGCATAAACTTTATTAAGGTTATAAACATAAATTTTTTTATATTATAAAATTTATATATTACATTACTACTTTTATTAAAATTTATATTTATATTTATATAATTATATTATTACTTTTTCTTTTAGCATAAGACCTATTTATTATGCATATATATATAAAATGTATTCTTTGTTAAAATTTTAATTATTACATAATTTATATTACATTTAAATAATTTTAGTATTTACTACATCCGTTAGAAACATCGAACTGTAAACCTCCTCTTCTTCTGATTTATTATCTGATCCAATTTCCATAACTTTGCTTAAATAAGTAAAACTAAACCCCATAATTACGCAAGTTTTTGAGTGACACATAAAAAAAATTAAATTTTATTTTAACCAGATCAACTATCTTAAGCAAGTAAAAATAAACCCCATAATATATAGTAGTGCATAAATAAAAAAATAAATAAATAAAATACCCAATAACCTATTGACCCCTGCCTAATGATTATAAAGCATATACGTCTGGAAACATTTATGCATGGCCGGTTGAATGGGAGCTAAAAGTCCCAGGCACATGTGGTGTTAAACATTTCAGGTAGGGCTGCAAACGAACCGAGCCGAGCCGAGTATGTGAGTGTTCATATTTGTGTTCATTTAATATCAGCTTGTTCAAGTTTGGTTCATGTTTGTTCGAGCTTTATTGTTTGTGTTCATGTTTGGTTCATTTAAATTAATGAGTGTTCATGTTCGGTTCATGTTCAGTTCATATTCATTCGTTTAGTATTTATCGAGCTTTAAACAAACAAACATGAACAAGCTATAAACGAGCTCTACTTTTAGATGTTCATTAACTTAACAAACGAGCTTTATCGAGCTTCCTAACAAACGATTACACCGAGCATGTTTGCGAACATATTTAACGAATTTTTTTAAACTATCAAACAGACACTTTCGTGAACATATCTATGAACAAACATATTTATAATAAAAGCAATTTGTTTATACAACAAAGGCAATGATTTATAAGCAAATCCCATGTTCACAGAATTTTCCTAATAACAACATTAACAAAGGCAATGATTTATAAATAAATAGCTATATAAAGCTACAATTACTTAGATAGCAAGTTAAGTAATATTTGATACCCGCAGCAATCACTGATCTAGTAATAGCTAGTGGCCACAAAATGATTGCAAGACTAGCAAAGGGAACACAAACAATCTCCAGGAATGACCCCTTGTATAATACATCATGAATATTATTTGCCTTATGAGGTGGAGGTACATCGACTTCTTATCGAGCTTAATGTCAAGCTTATTCACGAACTTCAAATGATGTTGTTCGCGAACATAAATGAACCGAACGCATTAGTGTTGAAGTTTGTTTATTTATGAATCGGAGTATTTAAAATATTGTTCAAATTTGTTTGTTTAGTTAATTAAACGATCATAAACGAGCTTTAATCGAACTGAACAACGAGTAGCTCGTCGAACAGTTGGTTTGCTTGCAGCCCTAATTTCAGGCCACAACCAATATCCTTAAATAACCTAAATAATCTCAAATTAAAAAAAAAATGAATAGCATGAAAAATATTATGTTTCAATGGTATATTATAGAAGTTTTTCACTTTTAAATTTAAGATTAGTCATTTCACTTCCTCGCAATTAAAAGCCTAATTCTCTCAATGAATTCAAAAACATATCTTAGAATCATAGAGGGAAAAAAAAAAACTAATAGCAACAAAGGTTGTCCAAAAAGCTTAATTTGAAATGGCCAGTTTCTATCTAATTAAGAGTGAACATTGAATCAAACATAAGAAGATAAAATTTTCATTAATAAAAGCAAAACTTCAACACATTACTCATATAATCTCAGCTGGAAATCCTATTCATCTTCTCCATTGAAAAATGCTTAGTATCCCCAACCAAATGGTAGAGCAAGACACCAGCTGCCACACTAACATTCAAACTCTCCACAGCAAGAAAGAAATTTAGCTCTTGGCCAAAACAGTTATGAGCCATACCTTCACCTTCAGCTCCAGTGTCTCCATTGCCACTATCCACAGTCATGCTTCCAGGAATTCGTACCAATTGAGTACAAGACATCTCCACTAAAGGTCTCAAGCCACGGCCCTCACTGCCCAACACAAGTAGTGTTGGCAATCCAGCCTCAACCTCACGCAAAGTAAGAGCTTTAGAGGACACTGATCCACCAAGAACCCTCCAACCATTCTCCATTGAAGACGTCAAGAACTTCATCATATTCTTGCATGATCTCAATTCAATCAGTTCAAGAGAACCAGCACTAGCTTTGCCTACTACTCCAGTCAAAGGAGCTGAATTCTTAGCACAGAGTACAACTCCTTCTGCACCAAAGAAATAAGCAGATCTAATAATAGCTCCCAAATTCTGAGGATCAGTAACTTCATCCAAAGCAACCCAAAGAGGAGCTGCTCTTTGATCTCTCTCTGCAATAGGCTCCAGCTCTCTTATATCAACAATCTCTAGAGGAGAAGCATCAAGCACCAGACCTTGATGTGGCCGATTATCGACTGCCATGTTCAGATCATGCTTTGATGTTTCGATAATCTTTAGCCCTATCTTATCTGCGACCTTCAAAATCTTCTCCACTCCCTTCTTGTCTTTCTTCTTCCTGTTGTTTGCAGTAAAATCCAGTCCTTCCTGAACATAGAGAGCATAGAATTCTCTCCTTGCCACTGTCAATGCGGCCAGTACAGGACCAACCCCATAAACACATTGACCAACCATTTCAGGCACTGAAGAATCCGCAGCCTCTTTCCATCTAGTTTTACCCCAAGTTTCCTGCTTATTCCAGCGGCGAACATCTGCCTTATCAAGCCGAGACCTTGTATCTGTGAAATCCTTGTACGTAGTCTTGATTCTTTTCCATCTTGGAGCATCAGCAGGTTCAGAAACGAACTCCTCTTCTTCCTGTCGTTCCTCCATCGAAACTCCTTTCTCAGACCCCTCCCTCTCATCTCTCAACTTCATTCCACCATTCCTTGAAAAATAGGTCTCGGCGGATTCCTCCCATGAAGAGTAACTGGGCCTAACGCCATTCTTTTTTCCGCTACTTCTGCGGGAAACTAACCTAGCAAGAACCCCATTACTTCTTGTTCTGCTAACTTGATCGTTCGCCGTGTTCTGCTCAACTGCACAGGAAACACTCGCAGCATGCAATAGACAAATCGATTTGGTGCAAAATCGATCAGAAAAACGGACGGACCGTCTCGAAACCCTAAAATTTAGCGGAAGAGTCAGATTTCTAACTAGATTGCAGCACTGGTGCGAATACATGGCGTAGCAGCTCGTCAAATACAGTGAGTCGACGGAGGCCGACAGACGAAGCTTGCCGATAAAGCTAATCCAGCAGGAGAAAGCAGCTCAGCCCAAAGCGAGATAGCGAGAGGAAGAGACGAGGTTGGCTTGCCTGCTTCGTTATGCTTCCTCTTAATTGACTGCGTTTTGATTATGTTTTAGGTGCTCTTTAGTTGTGCTTTTGACATGCTTGACTTAAATTTTCTAGACACGTGTATATTCCGCGTGACAATTTTTTAGTGGATGTCCGGACCTAATAATTTGCCCAACTGAAGCAAGCATTCAAATATAATGTGCATGATGAACATAACAAATTTGATGCACTTCATTCATATGTGCAAAATTATTGAAATTTAACACAAATAAATGCTTAAAAAAATTAAATGGCTTGAATTCAAATTTAGCTGTGGATGATATCAAATCGAGGAAAAGCTTGAACTAATACATAAAAATTAAAAAAAAAAAAAAAAAAAAAAACTTGATCTAATACATGCTAATGACGCAAAAATAACGTTCGTCATGATGCACAGCGCCACATAAATACAACGTTATTTACTTCATACTACGGCACATCAAAATAGCATTATTTGCACCTTGCATGAATAATGACACGCAATTCTGTTAATATACTATAAATTTCAAATTATAAATTATAATCATTTTTTTAAAAATATTTATATATTAATATTACAATTAATTATTAATTAATTTAACATCAAATTAATAAAATAACAAATAGCTTGATTTAACTTTTGGGTAGTGGCGCGCAATTTTGTTAACATACTATAAATTTCAATTTTTAAAAGACTCCCTCTATGAAGCCTCATAAACCCTAAATAACAAGGTGGTGTGGGGCTCATAGCGAAGGTAACAATCGATTTTCCTCTTTGTGTACTTTGTCTGAAGTAGAGCTTTGAAAGAGTTGCTCAAGGAAGTTTATTTGCCTCCTTTGATGATAGTATTCCTATCAAATTGGAAGCCATGGGGGCTTGCAACAAAGGTAACGATCATTCTTCTCTTTCACATATTCTTCAACTAAATTGCATTAAAGTAAATTAGAGAAGGAATGTGATTTAACTTTTTATAGGATTTAAAAATATCATTTTTGCTATTTGATAAGATTTAAACTAAATTATGCATAAATCTATCAATGTAAAAGTTTATGTATGGTCTAAATTTATCAATTTTATTGTTTGACAGGATAATTGTGGTTGAATGTAGCTCAAATCAACCTATTATTTGCTCATGCCATGTGCTATGAATCCACAAGGAAACTTTGAGTTGTAGTGCGTCATTCGCCGTCAACAAGTATGACTAAGGGTGGGAGTGATGCTCAAACAATGGGAGGGGCAGGAACAAGAGCTATGAGTGACTTTCAAAGAGCCCTCTAGCAGGGGTTGGCATTTGCATGCCAGGGAGGTGACTTAGTTGAAACAAATTCTATTTGACTTCAATAATGACTCAATTGAAGCCAATTACATTCAATTATGATTTAGGCTTTCGTTTGGAACGACTTTCTTAATGCTTCTTAAAACAATTTTTTAGTATAAATAATTTAATTTTTTAAATAAAAAGTTGTTTTAAGAAGCAAAAAGAAAGCCGACCCAAACGAAGCCTTAGTTTGAGATGGATTTCTTACCGTTTCTTAAAGCAGCTTTCTAATATAAAAATTAATTTTTTTAACTAAAAAGTTGTTTTAAGAAGCAGTAAAAAAACCGTTCCAAATGAAGCCTATAACTCAAACTTAATTCAATAACCAAAACATGCAGATTACACTTTCATGAATAACAAAGAACTTTGTTTCTTATACATATATATATCAGATGAATGATTTGTTAAAAAATTCAAAAATCTCAGCCGCACAATCATATAGTGAGAGTGCATCAATGAACAAAAAAAAAAACATGAATTAAATTAATTTTATAAAATAAGAATTAATAAAATAAATTGTGGATTTATTGACAGACAAATACATATACCTAACAGTGATAAGAAGAACAAGCAAACTCGTTAGTCTGGTCAGGACTGAAAGAACATCAGTCAGCGTTTCTGTTCAATCCACGTCTTTCCCTCAAAGAATTCAGCAAGCATTCGCTCCAGATCCTCTGGCTTATATCTGATATATTTCTGAGGATTCTTCCCATTCTCTATGAGAGGCCTGAAACCGTCGCAAAGGCTTGGGTTTAGTGTTGGAACTGGATCAAACTTCTTTAAATTACGAGCACAGAAAAAAGAACAGAAATAGAAACGATGATCAACACATAAGATGCAAAGCCTCCCTTTACAATGAAAAATATGATAAAATTTTCAAAATGCTATAAATGAAATAACATGTAAAATTTAATACAGTTCTGAGGCTAAGTTTACGAACAATGTGTAGAATTGCGAAGCGAATGACTAAAAAATCAGACCAAGTTGAAAGAGATCAGATAGGAGTGGTTCACTAAGAGTAGATCAACCAAACAAAACAAAGCATGATATGCAATCTAATGATATTGATCATTTTTCAAATATATAATTATGAGGCAATTTTATACATAACATTCAAATCTTGACTATTCATGAAACTAACATCTCCTATCTCTATTTTTCAAATTTCACCTAAATATCAAAACTCAAACCTATATTTTTCACTTTTGTGAAATTCGCATTGATTTTATTATGATATGTACAAATACACATGTTTTATAGGTGAAAAAACAATCTCATTATTAAATTTAAAAATAAATATAGATATCCCTATAATTATTCACTTCAATGTAGTCATTGGTTTAAAAAGAAAATGAAGGCAGGCTAAAACAAAACCATGATTAGTATACTTTCCAGTGAAAAACTGTTTACTAAAAAGTTGCTCTATATAAACATTTTACCAATGATTAAATAAGCCCCAAAGAAAAAAATAAATTAGCTTTATTGGCAAGAATAATAATTCTCAAAATAATTCAAATTTCATGGTACATGAGTTATACTAAATATGCATATGTTGTTAGAAAATTCAGAAAACGAAATTTATTTGTTCGATCATATGTTCCCACCTCATTAATTTGAGCATTCAAATCTAGTCGTGGCAATGAAGATAGGGGTACATGCATGCAATCTTATTCCTACATTGAAGATAGGTTGTTCTGTGATTATAAGGCTAATTAAACATCCAAATTTTAAGCCAAATCAACCAACCAAAATCCAAGGAACATGCTATAAGAAATCTAGCATGAATCCACAATATTTTTTTGCCTGTAAAACAGTGGAGTCCAGCTTAAAGGGAACTTACCCAAAGCGTTTTATAAAAGATCTGTAAGCTGGCAATAGTACTTCAGCAACTGCAAGCCTAAGAGACTCCCGAAGTTCTGGATCAGGTACAGTCCATTGAGATTGCCTTTGATGAAGCTCTTCGAACTGCATGTTGAAGGACTTGAACCTGATTCAATCAATAAATACCTTAGTTTCTATATTGACATATAAAATTAATAGATATAACATTCTTTTATTTTATTTTATTTTAGTTATTTTCTTTAATTTTATTTTATCTGAAAGTAACATCCTATTTAGGGTTCTCAACCTCTCCTTTACATTTGCCCTTGAAACTCCACTGCTATTGCCCACATCACTTCCACCAGGAACTGAACCACTAGAACTCAAGCTTTGAACTGTGAGGGTCTGCAGAATCTGAAAAACCAAGGATAACCAATAAGGATCAAGAGCATTAGATCCTCAGCAATATAACATGCTCATAAACCCAAGGATACTGTTTAAAAAAGCTATGAGAACCCAAGTTATAATGAACGCCAAGTTTAGATTAAGTTTCCTAGATTATCTTTGCAAGGTAAAATATTTTGTATGAAAAAAGATCAAAATAGAACATAAAAGTATTTATAGGGGCAGTTTTAGTCCATTACATTTCTCTATTTTGCATACAAACTACGTATGAGTTATTAACTTGCCTACATGATTATCAAAGAAGATTTCTGGGATACAGGATACAAAAGATAAATCAAGGGGCTCAGATAAAATACCAATTGCGCTACTTAGAAGATAAACTAGTAGCAATATAATGTAGTATAGAATCTCGGGATTTTCACTTTTGGCACCAAGAAATGCTGGTTAAACCAGACGAAATTTTAGCACAAATTCTTTAACCTGTGCAGTTATTCATGAGAAGCAAATAATCAATG
Source organism: Dendrobium officinale (assembly GCA_019514585.1). NCBI lineage: Eukaryota > Viridiplantae > Streptophyta > Magnoliopsida > Asparagales > Orchidaceae > Dendrobium > Dendrobium officinale. The sequence goes on along the minus strand of CM033695.1, from coordinate 32,566,564 downwards.
CATCATTTGTAAAAGGTCAAACCTTTCAAGGTTTATAAACAATCCAAAAAAAATTTGCGCCGGGCTCCACTGAGAAAGTTTCGCATTCCAAGTTCATAATGCTTATTAGATTGCATATAAGATACTACCCAAATATTTGGCAAACATTTTATGAGAATTTTATAATCTATTTTCAGGTTTCTCATGGGCACAATACCCTATGATTAATTACCCCCCCCCCCCCCCACACCCTTTTCACTCTCTCTGACTAAGAGAACTTTCAATTAAGGCTAGTTGGTAGGGCATTAGGTGCTTGGTGTATAGTAACAACGATTTTGATTTTAGAAAAGGGAAATTAAAAATGAATGATAGGGGAACTGATAACAAATACAATCAAGATCTAATTGTTTCATCATCTCAGGTTGTCATGAAACATGATATGCTTAATGAAGGAAGTCAATAAAATATGACCGAATGATACTTGTTGATAACCATGATTATATCATCCAATTAGGTTTTATAGACATAGGATAGATGTTCGTCTAAAGAAATGAATTTAAGTCAACATTAGATACAAATGACCCTTTATTCTATAGAGTCCATTCCATGATTCTGATGGACCAATTGGATTTGATTGTGAGGGAATTAAGAAGTTTCCTTATCAAGAAAGAATTGTTTAGGAAGGTTCTTAATCAAATGGAATTAATTAGGAGATGTTTCCTAATTGAAGATTTGGTGAGCAGATTTGGGGGCCGATTTAGAGGGAATTGATTAGGAAATATTTTCTAATTGAAGAGGGCAGCTTTGGAGGCTGATTTGGAGGGGATTAATTAGAAAATATTTCCTAATTGACAGATTTAGGGGCTGATTTGAGAGCTAATTTGGGAGGGAAATAATAAAAAAAAATTGGAGGGAATTGGGGGAGGGTTGTTTGGGTATTTACTCTTTTTTGTTTGCTTTAAATAAGTGATTTTCTAAGGATTAGGGACGGATGTTGTTTGCTAAAATTAGATTGTTCTTAGGGTGTTTGGGCTCTAGCCGGTAGCTAGAGATTTGGGAGAGCCGGATCTTCCTCTCCAATTGAAGATCCACTTGTATCTTGTATTTTCTTTCATAAAACTTTCAATAAAAAAGTATTCGTGTGTTTTATTCCTAATTTTCTTGTCGTTGGTTTTCAAAAATGCTGAAATCAGATTCAGCCAAGACTTTTTCTAAATTTCTGCAAGCACTTCTTAACAAATTGGTATCAGAGCTATCCAATCCGGGCATCCATGGCTAGAAGAAAAGTAGAAGTATTAAGGGGGGAATGGACAATTGAAATCAAATTGTGTAGAAAAGATTTCGGATTTCAAAAAGCTATTTTCAGCAATCCATGAGAAGATCGATGAGAAGTTTGCCATTATGGAGGAGATCATGAAAAAGTTTATCGAGTGCCAAACCAAAATGGCGTCACCAGAGGCAAGGGGAGCCACTAGTGACCAAGGGAGCGGAGGAAACCCTAATCCGACAAGGAGAGGGAACGATCAGGAGGTGTAAATGTTGGGGGAAAAAGAGGGGATGCCACTTTTGGAGCCACTTACAAGGAGAGGAAAGGGCGAAGGAGTGGGACTTTTAGTGGAGCTGTAGAATTTGGAAGGAGAAAAAGATGGGGAGAAGACAAAAATACCATACATGATTTTGCCACCCCTACAACAATATCGAGGGGTGTTCCAACAGGTTCAAAGGTTGAATCATTCACAGGAACGCGAGTATGTTATAATCTTGAAGTAAGGAGTCTCATCTATTAATGTTCGTCTATACTATTAGCCCCAAATCCAGAATGAAGAGATTGAGAGATTGATCAAGGAGATGATCGAGGCAAGGATCGTTCGGCTTAGTGTCAGTCCATTTTTCAGTCCAGTGGTATTAGTCAAGTGCTTCTACAGCAGTTTCATTTGTTCAACCTTGATAACAATGTGGCACTTTGGGAGAGGAGTATTGATGAACCAGCTAATTTGATTGTGAGGGAACTAAGAAGTTTCCTAATCAAGATAGAGTTGTTTATGAAGGTTCTTAATCAAAATGAATAAATTAGGAGTTGTTTCCTAATATGATCAATCCTTGGATTCACATCGAAGAAAGTTGATCGGAGGATATCGGTGAAACCTTCTTCGTCCCAAGTTAAACCTTACTCAGTTTCCGGATCCACCATTCATGGGTGATTGAGATAAGATCTCCTTAATGCTTTATAGTGTTCTTGAGTATTGATGAAGAGAAAGAAGTTTCTCTTGCAAGTGGAGAGAAAACAATCCCCAAATCTCCTTTCAAAATCTGAAAACAATTTCAGACTTTTCTCCAAAATCTGAGAGAAAATTTCAAATTTCTATACTTAGAAGATTGAGACTTTGGAGGGAGAATTAAGGCTTGAAATCAAGTGGGGTAATAATGAGGGAGAGAGGAGATTTGGAGAGAGAAGGACGGCGGATAAGGGAGGCTAGGCCGGCGGCAATGAAGAGGAGGTAGGGAGTTTTTCTTTCCAAAACGTGAGATTTGATTTTAGAAAGAAATAAGGAGTTTATATGGTGTTTTGAAATTTCGGCCACAGGGGAATAAAGAGGATTTATGTTATTTCCAAAGGAGTCACTTGAGTTTTGGAAATAATTCCAAAGGGGATCTTGATGGGGCCGGCGGCATGCATGGGCAAGGGAGGAATTTAATGCAAGCAATTAAGGTTTCTTAATTTAGGATTTGATTTAGGAAAGGTTTATTTGAAATCCAATTGTATTTGAATTTCAAATTAGATCCAAACAAAAACTTTCCTAAAATAGATTAATTATTTTAGGAAAGATTTTGAATTCAAATGCAAAGGGAATTGAAATTCAAAATTATCCCAAATTATCTCACATCCAATTAGGAAACTCATGAGGGCAAAGAGGCAATGGGGGGAGGAGATGGAGGGGCCGGCCGGCGGCTAGGGGATTGGGGCCGACGGCCTTGGGCTCGGGTAGTGGATTGGGCCGTAGGTTTTGAGTGGAGATGAGGGGCTCGGGTGAGGAAAAGGGTTGGCCGACGGTGGAGGTAAGGGGAAGGGAGGGAAAGGGGAGGAGAACCAAGAGCCACCGATGGTGACTGTCGGTTACGACGGGTGGCCCATCCTAGGCTCCACCAAGCTCTCTAACTCTCTCTCTCTCAAGCTCTCACATAAGCTTCAAGAACACAAGTGCAGAAAAATTTTCATAATCATTCATTAACTTCAAACATATGACATGAGACTATAAATAGCCAAATACAAAGGACTCAAGGAAATAAAAGACAAACTTACCCTCAAGGCTTACATACGACAATTCTCACTAAAATGGTACAACTGGAAAAATAATAAAAACAAATACATGACACTAAGAAATAGAAAATACATGGATAAGAAAATAAAATAAATAACTCGAAAATATAAAAACTCGATCGTGGCCGTAGATCGGCGGCCACATCTTTGATAAACCTTCCACAAGCTGATGTCCCCATCACTACCAGTACAAAGTAGCAAATAACTCAATTCAAAAGCTGCTACGCCACGCCACCGGATCTGCAACCTTCGTACAAGCAGACAGAAGACGTCAACAAAGTTCCAAAATGCCCCACACGTGCTTTATAGTTTGTATACATATAGGTACAAAAAAGGGCAAGTGTAATCATTCACCCGCATGGGCCCCGGCGAACGTGTTATTGGTACACATGTGACGTCTAGGGATGCTGCGCGGGTCACAAAATTTGAACCTGATCCTCCTAAGCAAGTAAAAAGGAGTAGACAGTGTATAATTATAAAATGTCCCCAAACACCCACATTGGCCCCGATGAGCATGTTATGAGTACACATGTGACGTCTAGGGATGCTGCGTGGGTCAAAAAGTGAATTCAAGTTCGAACCCGATCCTTCTATACGGATCATAGGAGTCGACAGGGTTCGAACAATCAAACAAATATACGGTGGTGGCGACCGGTATATTTATTTTAATGCATTCATATTAGGCCTTCAAGGCCTATAATAAAGAGAATTCACTAATAAGGGCATATAGCCTACGAAACCCGATTCCCTATCGGCAAGTTGATAGGGTTGATAAGGTTCAAGCTTTGAATGAAAATAATCTCAAACACCTCGATGATGGCTGTGTTGAATGTTAATCTCAACCGAAGGGGTTCACAAGCATTTTCAAATCTCTCAAATATTCAAATACCCACAAAAATCCAAAACTCCACAAATCCCAAAATCTAAAGATATTTAAAATTGAAATAATCCATCAAACCACTAAAAGCAAAATCCATCCACCCTTCGTAACATTTTGCCGAGGTGGACAAATTCAAATATAACTTCAGCTCATATAGAGCTAAATGTCTGATTGAAAATATCACTGGGATCCGTTCTCAAACAATCTCCTACCAGTAAGGACGTGGTACGTGTCCTCTAACCGACGGTTTTGCCACCAAATGGCACCGCAGGATAAACGGTTATGACCCGAGGCCCTCTGAACCGAGTGTTTTTGCCGCCAAATTGCACCACAAAATACCGGTTATTGCCAGAAACAATACGTTCCTTATTGGCATCAAATCCTTGAGATATGAATCAATAGGATATAATTGATAGGGCACAAAGCCCTCTGTTAGCTAAGGTGGATTCAAATTTGTCCCCCTTAGAAAAATATCCAACCCAGGTCTACAAAGTATCCTTGAACGAAGCAACCCATGGCTGCCGACAAGGATCCTTCTGTTAGGTTGGGTCACCTACCTCCTCTGACTAAGTAGACCAGGGACCACGATGGTCCGGGACGACGGAACCATGGGATCTTAATCGGGTCCATCATTCATTCCCCCACCATTCGCTTTAAGTGCAAGGTGGTGAAATTTTCATTTTTTAAATATCAAACTTTTCAAATTTCCAAATCTAAACCCAATTCCCAAATTCCTTAAAATCATGCTGCTACTATAAGCCGAATATCACGTATCTACGGATATGATGTATTCATTGACAACTAGCCTGAATCGAAGGTTCTCCTCATGATTGGGAGGGGTAATTAACTATAGGGGCTTGTGCCTACAGGAAACTAGAACTCATATCATAAAGTCCTCGCAAAAATGAGGGCGAAATCTCTGGGTAGTGTCTTATCTACAAACCCATCTGACTTCCCAAAATTTATCCCGGAACTAATCCATTAAAACTCCCTCGCAAAAGAAAAAGCAAAAAAGTGCGGGCGGAGGCCGGGGCCGAATTTTCGGAGCCCACATCTGCGTGGGGAGGAATGAGCCAGCGCCTGAAGTCGTCCTTTCGTTCCCTTTTAACGACGCAAGCAAGAGCGTGGTCGCAGGATTTGAGCATGGCCTCTTCTGAAATAGTGCCGAATCGTAGACTCTAACGGGATTTCGGCAGAGTTACAGGTATGGGCCACCGAATGATGCAAGTATGTAATCATTTGAACCTTTTTATTTTTATTTTTATTTTTTTTTTTTTGTCTCATGCTTGAGATTTCAACACAAGAATAATTATTGCTGCAAAACTCATTATCCATATACTAAATTATGCCCTCCAAAACATATCAAATGTTCTCAAGTAATAAATAGATATGTAACTTATCAATAAAAATTATTTATCGCACAGGTGGCGCTTTTAAGCTGAGGCTCCAACTACAGTATACTAAAGTACTACAGATAGTAATAAGATTGGTAAGAGATCATATTTTACAAAGCCAGGCCAATCACACCTTTGCCCAAGCAACTCGCCTGTATTGTTTTGCATTTTGCTGAACAATTCTTCTGTGCCTTTGAACCCAATCATCACCAAACAAATCCTTTGCCTCTGACCTGAAAAATATTTTGCCAGTCAGGTGATATTTCTCGAGTGTTACAAAAATTCAAAATTCAGTTTGTTAATATACCTTCGAACAGATCTGACCATGTAATGGAGATTATTCATTAGGAATAGATAAGTCAATGCAGGATCCCTATATTGCTTAGATTTACCATCTAGGTTGCTTTGAAGAGCTTGCATTATCCTCATAGTTACGATTGCAAGTTGGGAATTATCATCAGTCCCAGTTGTTTCAAACTCCTGAAAAAGCTGCTTCAAGGTGAACTGATAGCTGAAACAAAAGTGATATCCATTTGTCAGAATATGCATGTACATAACATAGTTTGAATTTGATGCTCATGAAAAAAATGAGGAAGTAAATCATAATATACATAAAAGATCAACTCTGGAATTGTCACCTGACAATTTTGTGGACACAAATAGGAAAATAACAAAAAATTCTACGCAGTGCAATTTGTCATCTTGCATGTAAATATGGCAGATTCGCAAGGCAAGCCACCTGGTGTGGCCGATCAAAATCAACCAGGAGTATAAGTGGCCGATAGACTAACTTTCAAGCGATCAAAAAATAGTGAGGAATGAGAGAGAAATGGTTTGAATCAAGAGTTCTGATTTATTTCACCAGGGATTAACTACACTAGACTACCAACAATGCCTCTATTCTTCAGATACGGACTTATTAACTTAAAAATGGAAATTTTTTAGATATTAGAGAGGTTATTTCAGTTGGCCCTGTCAAATGCCACTAAAGTCACTAACACCTACTCATGCAATTTCATCGCATGCTTCCTAGCTTGCACATCACTTCATGTTACTTCATCACTTGCTCCACAGTCAGACCACATCACCTACATGTTAGTTTCATTTCATATTCCTCAACAAGTATTATCATCAGGACTACTTCAAACAGCTTCATTGCCCGCACTTTTTCAAGCAACATCCGCACATCTTAAGTAAATTTTTTTCCCGCACCATATGCAACTCTATTGCCTACCATTGCAATTTTATGCATGCTACCCTCAGAGTACACATACATCTTCATTAAGAATATCACCATGTACAACACTCATTCATCCACTAGAGGACGCTATTGGTTATCAACTATCTCAATGATTTGAAGAATGCATTGGACTTCCATGTAATGACTCTCTTTGGCAAGCATTAAGCGGTCGAACTACCGACGATCAAATCTACCATTCCAGCGATCAAAGAAAAAGAGGCAAGCAAAGGTGACTTCTCTTCACTGGGCAAATTCTGAACCCGTCCAATTTTCAAGTTCAGTTGAAATAAAAATCTCATGATATGCTTAAGGAATATAATAATAGAGTGAAAAACTACCCAATTCTTTTTCATTTTGAGCAACTGCTTGATACAAAATGGAAGTAACATAAAGGTAGCAATAAAATTATCAAGTAGCTTCAGTATTAAGATGCTTTCCAAGCAAGGACAGTTATCAAATCAGAAGAATGAACTAAAGCCTAATTCAAAATTCCTAAAAAATTACGCCTAAAGACAACAGGTAGAAATCGAAAGTATAATTGAAAATAAAACATACTCAAATAGGAACTTCACGTAGTTAATAACGTAGCTAGTTAGGGGGTGAACTGTTCCATCAAGCACTGTTGTTTTAGTGGCATCTTTTTCAACTGCCTCCTCAAAATCACCAAAAGTTTCTTGGGCTGTCAAAGCTAAGCGCTTTGTAAGATTAAGAGACACATCCCGCATCTCAGAACAAGCTTTCCCTTCAAATATTAATTCAACCTACCAGAAATTCAGATATGGAAAGTAGATTATTAGTGCTCAACCCTCAACAACAACAACAAAAAAAAACAAAAAAAAAAGCTATAAAATAAAAATTAGTACATTCAGATCTCTCAACTGCGAAGTCCACTGAAATATTCATTAACCAAACATATGACCCAAGATACTAACAAACTGGGATCAGATTTATAGCTGGAAAACAATAAGTTCATACCCTAATAAATATGATAAATTTTAAGAGTCGCCAAGTGATGGCTTTGTAAAGTGTTTCAACAAATAATAAAAGACATTCTATCAAGAGAGGATTATGTCATTATTAGTTAAATAATATTTTGTTAAAAACTCAAAAGCTATTTGTTTTTCTCCAAACAATTAAAAAAATCTTCTATTATCATAGAAAATAAGTTTTTTTCTTCACAAACAGCACAGACACAATGTTACTTATGTTATCTTTCAGCTTTAACTACTGTATATCTTAGCATCATATAAAAAGTGGTAGGAGAGGACAGATTTTCTTGGTTAAGGTTTTTCACCTCCATTTTTTATAGCTCCTGCTAGTGTCCACTAATTCGTGCTTTAAAGTTTATTGAAAGAACAAGCTTTAGATGTCCCTGATCCTATGATAAGGGATAGAGATGGGGATGACTCGGAGCTAATAAGAATAACGTCCCTTGAGATTTTTTTGTATATCTTCCTTCTCAAAAATTTATTTTGACATTCCATTTATTTTCTTCGCTGTATATTTGGTTCCTTGTCTTTCCATGCATCAATTCTTATTTTTTATTTTCTTAGCACCAGAAGGTCTCAAGAATGCATACCTCCTTTGAGAAGTCATCAGTTAGCAAGTGACTTCTTTTATGCTCCTGTAAGTAGTTTTAATTTCTCCTCTTTCCTTCTGGTCATTAATCATAAGCTGAATTCCTAAATTCAGTTTTAGTTTTTCATCTCCACTTACAGTTCTCTTTAAAGTTGCTTTCTGAAGCTGCAAATTTTTCTGCCAACACTTACAAAAAATATCTACACCTTGTGTGAATATTTCCTGCAACTTGCTTTAGAAAATTACCGGAATTTTATTTAGAAAATTGCCTACAGATGCACAAATTTGCAGCCTAGAAAAAATAACTCACATAAATGCAAGATTTTTTTATTTCTGCTTACTATGATTTTAACTTGGGAATGTTCCATAGATCTATTAGGTGGTTGAGTATGCATAAATTTTGGTTCAAGATCAAAGCAAACAATAGATTTCATAATTATGCTTTTTTTTTTACAAGTGCAATTATAACCATTTAATGTATCAGCTTAAATTCTCGTTAATAAACTTCCTTAATTCTACTGGCAGCTATTAATTCAAGAGAATTGAAAAAACAGAAAAAGATCAGTCCAATAATGAAACAAAAAAGACCAGCGCATACAGAAAATATGAACACTTATGTATGAAGCATTGATTGAGTTTCAATGTGCTAAAGTAACAACCATCATTCCATTTACGAACTAGAAAGCTGTCTTTCAAAAAAGGTTAAATTCATTCTGTTTTTTCCCTCCCAAGATCTTCCCGCTTATATATATATATATATATATATATATATATATATATATATATATATATATATGTATATGTATATGTATATGTATATGTATATATGTATATATATATGTATATATGTATGTATATGTATATATGTATATGTATATGTATATATATATATATATATATATATATATATATATATATATATATATATGTCAAAATCTCAGTCATCCCTTGGCATTTGATCCCAAGATTAGGATGAGAATCCGTGGGAGGCTCACCTGGATCACGCCAATATCCTTCTATATTTGGGTAGCTGAATTAGGAAGGATTATATTGAGGAAATTATGTATCAATTAGAAGTTATTTATTTCTTAATTAAGACATCTTGTATAGATCTATAAATAGGGATAATTTTGTATAATAAGTAGAAGGTATTTTTACCCTTCTCAAATTCTAAGAATTCTAACTCTATATATATATATATATATATATATATATATATATATATATATATATATATATATATATATATATATATATATATATACCACGATTAAAATAGCGGTCGAGGCATCCGAACAGAGGCGCAACTCAGTTCGAGGCGCTAACCCGGCGCCTTGAGGCTTAAGCCTCAATGTATTTGACGAGGCGTGCGATTTTTTTCAGCGAGGCGTAACGCCTCGAGGCAACGTGAGGCGACGCCTCATTAGGATTCGACGGAGCTCACAGCGAAGAACAAATTCCTTATCTTTCGGCTTTCTTCCTTTGCTCATGCAGGTAATGGGCTTCCAGTACCGCTCGGTACCGAGCGGTACATGCTCGGTACCGAGCGGTACATAGTTGACATAATATTTTATTATTTTTTGTCATTATTTATAATTTTAAATTAATTTATTTTAATCGTTTTGAGGCTTACATCTCGCCTCGCTTAGAAAAAACGCCTTGATTCCCGATTTCGCCTTTTAAAACCTTTATATATTGATAAGGGCATCAACAGATGCTATCGACATGTTTATCGACGGAGGAATCGCAGATCTACGGCCATGATTCAGCTCCTCTACTTTTGATTCATTTTCATGATATGTTATTTAGTTATTTGTCATTTTTCATTTTTACCCCTTTGGGGAGTTGTTTTGTTATTGTAGCCCAGAGGGAAATTTCGTACTTTTCTTTTCATGAGTGGAGATCTATATATAGTGGTCTCGTATATTGTAATTTCTTTAATGAATGTTTAATGAAATTTCTTATGTTTCTTCTTCTTCTTGTGTGATCACAAGAGAGAAAGGAGAGAGCTCGAGGTGAGCAAGTGCAAGGCCCACCAATCGTTGGAAGGGTCCACGGCTCGTGGTAATTTCTTCTTTTTATTTTATTTGTGCTTCCCTCATCTTCCTTCCCCTCTCCATCCGTCGTCCCCTTCCCAACTCCATCCACCGATTGCTTAACCTCTCCCTCCCACTTCATCCTCTAGCTCCACCTCCTCAAGTCCAACCACCATCCAAGCCCACCTCCACCCGACGGCAAATTCCTTTCCCCCCTTGGACCACCAACCACATCCCCATTATTCATCATAATGACTCCCTAATTTAGATCTAGCATTAAAGGAAGAAATTTGTGAATTTCAAAATTCAAATTTCTAAATTCAAAACTTTCCTTATTTGCAAAATCTAAATAATGAAAGTTTCCAAATTCGAAGCTATTCGAAATTCAATTTTGAATGATTCATTATTTTCCCGCCTAGTTGTCACATCTTGTTTGGAAAGAGTCTAAATCCCCTCCTAATCCCTCTCCCCTCTCTCTCCATGCCGCCGGCCTCATTTGGCTCCCCCTCATTAATCCTCAATCAATGCATTAATTACAAATTAATTTGAAATCAAATTTCAAATTAGTTCCCTCCGAAATTATCAAAATCTGAAGTTAATTTCAGATTTGGATTAAACCGCGCCTCCACCCTAACCTAACCTAATCCTCCCTCCTCCAAGCCGCCCCTCTCTCCAAACCCTACCTTCTTGTGAAACCCTAGTTCTCTCATGACACTCGAAGCCAAGAGAAGAAGACAACCTCTCCTCCCAACCTCGCCATTGGTGCATGGCCGATCCTGAGGTTGATCACGGACTCGTTCTCAATTCTCAAGGGGAGGTTGACATCATCCGCTCACCATTCTTTGACCCCGGGTTTGGAGCCAAAGCCACCGTCAAGGAATACGTGGATCGCATCCTTCCCCACTTAGCGGAATTCATCAACAAACAAAAATTTCTTGAAGAGTGGAAGATCACCGGACGACTCCCCGTTTCCCCACCGCCGGCTACCAATCCGTCAACGAAGGTCCTTGGTGCCATCTTCCTAGTGGTAATATCCTTCTTCATTGGACTCATCTTCCTCCGCTAACCCAAAAGAGTGCATGAATGAGGCGGTACTCAAGGTGAACCTCTCTTTGTTAAAATATGGATTTTGTTACGAGCATGTAATGTTTGCTATTTATCAGATATTTGATTGGATTGTACGGTTAGCATCAAAAGCACTTCTTTGGCCTAAGCAAGTTGATTTCTTTAAATTCTTAATTCTCTTTTATATCCAAATAATAAATTTTCGTGAGCAAAGCTTTATTCAATTGTTCCTTTTAATTTTCAAGGTAACTCCTAGTAGTTTCACATCATATATATATATATATATATATATATATATATATATATGGCATGCTTGATGCACGATTTTCATTGACTTTGCTGGGAGAGAGGATCATCCACAGTAGCAAAGGTCCCTTTCAACTAAAACAAAGGTCTATTTATAATATTTTAGAGTGGTGTTTCATTTACTTAAGTTAAATTGCTCAAAATACCCTATTGATTTATATGCTTTTAGCAACTCTATTGATTTGAAGGAGAGACCTGCCAAATTTCATTGGAGGATGTTCATGGCTGATTTTTTATTGCTTTGGAATCTAACAAACATGCCAATTGAGGGAGGAGGTCATCTATACAGGAAGGGAATTGAAATTCAAGCTTCTATTGTGTCTTCATGGTTAAATTTCGCATGATTGTTCTTCAATTTTGTGAACTTCACACAAGTGACCTTAAAGTAGTCTTCCAGATTTTAGCTCTCATTTTTAAGCTTCATTTCTTCCTCTTGTGCTGCATGGCACTCATTAATATTTTTGCAGATCCAGCTTGTCTAGTTAGTATATATAACTTCTCCACAAGAGCAACATCAGCAATGTGATGCGGGCCACTGCCGACGCCGACCGGCAGAGGGAGGGCGGGCTACCCCGCGGCGCGCGGAAACAGTCGGAACGGGCGCCGCACCGGCGCGCCCGTTCGATCCACCGAAGCTGGGACGCGGAGCGGGACGGGGCCGTTCGGCTTGAGCGGAACCGGTCCATTTCTGGACCGGTTTGGCTCAGGTCTAGCCTGAGCTGGGCGGTTCAGTTTGGGCAGCCCACTAGTGGGTTTGGTTGGGTCTTTTGCTTGCTTTAAGTAGGGATTGAGGGGGGATTTCTAGGGTTATGCATTTGGAGTTTTCTCTTAGCCTCTTAGTTTCCTTCTCTTGTTTTTCTAGGGTTTGTAGTGGGAGACCTTGTCCTTCTCGAAGTGGACAAATTGTATCTTTCTTTTGTGTTGAACTTGCTTCCCTTTCAATACTAAATGGATTCCCTTCTCTTTTTTATGATTGTGCTCTAATTTTGAGAGTTTTCCTTCAAAGTTTTGGAGGGTTTGTGCCCTAATCCGAAAATCATCAAAGTGCACAACTCTAAGGATTTTACCGTGGAAAATCTTTGCTTTTGATCTTGTTTTGTTCCTCTCATGCTCATTTGAGAGAAATTAGGGCAAAATCGAATTTGTGAAACCTAAGTATCACAATGATAGGTCGTCATTAGGATTGATATTAGTTTATGCAAGTATTATTTATGGCACTTCTAGTTAACCTTCGAAACAAGAATCCCATCGCAAGTGATTAGTCGTAATTGTGATTGATATTAGTTTGTCAACTTTTTATGGGACATCTAATTAAATTTTTGTAAAAAGAATCCTTTACAATTAGTAATTCATGATATTTTTTTTTTCTTCTATTATGCAATAATTAATGTATTTTTTTACCTTGAAATAAAAAACATCTTTACTTGGTTGTAACGCTTGACCATGCATGTGGGTTGAATTTAAGTCATATTTATAGCAATCAAGACATACCGCCTTTCAAACTCAACATTTGGTAGTAGTGGTTTTATCCTCACTGCCATTTTTGGGTATAAGCTTTTCTCAAAAGCATTATAGTGGCTTCATCTCCTATCATAATAGTGTAATAAGCCTCCATCAGGTCAAATGCCTTTCATTTTCAGAAACCATTCAAGGAGAACTTTGTCAAGCATTTCTCTACACGTCCCTAAAACATTATAATTGTTTAATTATTGAGCCCTTTTTTTCGTGCCTTTACATTCCTGGGCTTATCCCTCTCGATATCCACTCCATTGTTGCCAATGTGCTTATTACTTAGAACAACGGAAAGGCAAAGCTCTGCTATGGTTTGGGCCAATCAAACATTACGAACTTCAACCAGTTTTGCTGACCAACGAGGAAATCTAGAGGGAAATAGTTTGCTTCCAATAGATTTTTCTCTGCAAATGAGCTGATATTAATAAAATTAGGGTGATGTATGTTGCAAGTAAAGACTATCATTCGATCCACGTAAATCTAGATCTTGAACAAGTAACTACTCCAAGTTACTTTTATAGCAAGAAAATTATGAGAATATTTTAACTCAGTCTCAAATCTCAGTGATTTAGGGTTATTGACTCCCTCTTGCTATTCAAATCACCCAATTATCATTCAGATCAAAGAGTCTATAATGGCATCCGAAAGCGAGAATGATTGCAAACGTAAGATTACATCATAAAAAATAGCATGCCACTCTATTTGAAGCTTCCGGCTGCAGCTTCCAAAGCTTTAAATGAAATAAGAGATAAGGCTCTCACTTATAATTCAAGATCAATAATGCATAATGGTTCATCCTCCACATCAAGAAAACAGCACCAGCACTTAATTCGAAAATGATAACTCAAAAGAACTTGTACAGCATAAGTCAGCAGTTAAGCATACCTCCGACTGAAGCTCACGCATTATTTCATACATATCTAGAAGCACAAACAACTTCTCTGGTGATCTCTTGCTCTTAGCAACAGCCTCCCCAAAGCTGAAAAGCATTAATACACTATCTGCAGTTACTTCAGCAAAACACTGATCCTTCTTGACATTGATATCATCAAAAATTTGTTCACAAATTTTTCGCTCTGCAGCAAATAGGAGTTTCACCTGTTTCAAGTACGGTCAAAAATTGAAAGTAAAAGTACAGAATTTATTGTTTATATCAAGATGAGAGCCTACAGCAATTCGCATATAGTGAATCCAGTTTCCAATTTTGGCTTCTAAAACCTCCCACGGCATCTTCTGCACATCATCTTTATTGAGCCTTTCCACTCCAAGTTTCCGGAGGCTCGATTCTAAAGCCGAAGAACGTGCTTCACTGAAAGCCAATTGTGTATAAAGAAAATTGCATAGAGAAGTCGATGAATGATTCAGTTTCATTGTATTTGAATTCAACATTTCGTAATACAACTACAAAGAACCAGTGTTCAACAAGGAAATAATTTATGAATATTAATAAAAAGATTATCTAAGGTAATGTTGTCTATTATTCCGTAAGACTATATTTTGTACTTTTGAAAAACTCCAATGCAAAAAAAGGATCTCTACAAACAGCAGGAAAAGACCATGGAACTTTCTAGAACTTAAAGAAATGAAGGCCTTTCAAAAACTTAACGAAATGATGTCTGTACTCTACTCCCTGAGAAGACCATTCTTTGATAAACGGGTAGAAGAAAATGATGTTGACCCGTATAAGTTAAAAAAAAAAAATCAAAAATCAAATAAAAAAATACCTCACCTGCCCTCTGTCCGGCGCCGAATTCAGCACGTCGCTGATATGTCCGTGTCTTTTCTTCCCACGATCATCCGCACGACTCATTAAAGTCATTAAAGGCACGAAGCAACGAAGCCGAAGTTTTTTCTCTCGTTCCCGCTCTCTCTCAGTCGCTCCTGCTCTCTTCTTCGAGACGGATCGGAAGATACACATTTTGATCGGAAGCAAGCAGAGGAGCTCGCTTGCTGGGACGGCGGATCGAAAGTTACAGCAGTTTGATCGGAAGCAACGAGTGGAGCTCGCTAGCCGCAAGGGAAACTTTCTCCCTCTCCGCCTCCTTCGTGATTCCTTCGTGGCTGGTTCGACTTCGCCTCTTCAACGACTTTCCCTTCTAGTTAGACCGGAAGTTACGACATTTTGATCGGAAGCGGCCGTAGGAGCCGCTCGCAGTGAAGACAGCTTTCTCCCTTTCGATCGGTTCTTCGGCTCCACTGTGCCTGGACGACTTCGCTCCTCTCGACGACGTTCTCTACCTGCTGGATCGGAAGTTACATTTTGATCGGAAGCACAAACGGGAGTTCGTTTGCGGTGAAGGTAACTTTCTCCCTTTGCATTCTTCTTCGGCCAAATCCCAAAGTCCACCGAACTAAGGGATTTAGTAAATACGGGATCTAAGCCATAAATCCTTAATCCGAGATTTGACCATCGCCGGGATTTAACGCACGCACCGAAACCGTTGGCTGGACTTCGCCGAACAGAGAGGTAGAGGGAGAAGAGTTATTTAGTTTTTAATTAAAATTAATTTTAATTATAATTATTTTAATTAATTTTGATTAATTACTGTTATTATTTTTAATTAATTATAATTATTATAATTAATTGTATTTAGTTCTAATTAAATTATTATAATTAATTTAATTAATTATAATTAATTTTAATTAGAATTAACTTAATTAATTATAGTTTATAAAATTAATTATCATTAATTAATTTCGATTAATTCTAATTTATTAAAATTTAATTAATATTAATTAATTATAATTAATTACAGATTAATTATAATTAATTATATTAATTAATTTTAATAAACTTTAATTAATTATATTAATTTATTATAATTAATTATAAGTAATTAATTAAAAAATAATTCCTTAATTAATTTATAATTAATTAATATTAATTGTAATTAATTCAAAAAAAAAGAAGAGAAAATGCATGCCTTCTCTTGCCTCGATTCACGGGCCCTCTTCTGCCTCGAGCCACTGCCGGACTCCAAAGGTATAAAATTCTAACTTAAACCCCGTCCTCGACGTTGCAGCGGACCGGGGAACCACCTATACGCGCTCTTGTAGCACGGTAGGAGGGAGCCCGTGTGCGAAGCATACGACGAGGCGGGTAAGCCCTATACACGCTCTTGTAGCGTGGTGGGGACGGTCCTCGACCTCGACACCGACACCGCCGACGACTGCTACGCAAAGGTATGATGTTCCAAATCCCATTCTCGACGTTTGCAGCGGACCGGGGAACCACCTATACGCGCTCTTGTAGCACGGTAGGAGGGAGCCCGGTGCGATGCATACGATGAGGTGGGGAAGCCCTATACACGCTCTTGTAGCGTGGTGGGGAGTCACTGCTGTTCTGGTACGTCACTGCTGTTCTGGTACGGATACTGCTGAAGGCCCCATACACGCTCTTGTAGCGTGGTGGGATGAAAATTTGTACGGCCGCGGTGTCTAAGGACACCTACCATACACGCTCTAGTAGCGTGGTGGGAAGGCTCAGCTCCCCTATTTTCCCCCAAACTGGGGATATGCCGGGTGCTGCCGAAATTTTCACTGAAATGTACAAATACTTGAACAATTTGAAGACCTTCTTGAGCAACAATATAGAAGATCTGTACTTGAATAGAAGAGCACAGATATTGAACTAAAATGAGCAGAGGACCTGTACGATGAACAGTGAACTTGTGGATCTAATTCAGAACAAAATCTAAATAGTTTCTAAAGATCAAACTCAAATGAAATAAAATCAAACTGGAGTCAAAATCAAATCATTTGAACATGAAATTGTACCTACAAAGACTTCAAAAGACTCTGAACAAGCACTTGAACTTGTTCTTGGAACTCGAACTGTGCAACATCAGGGGATCCGAATATAGAACTCAAACTCGAGTGAACTCAGACTTGAACTCAATTTGAAAATGGGATGAATAAAAGACCATTCAAACTTGTATTCTGAACTCAAGCTGGATCCAAGCTGAACATGAACAATGAAGAACCCAAACTTCTAAGAATAACAAGGAACTCAGTTTCACATTTGATTTGGATATCAAATAAGATGAACAAAACTTTGAGCAAAGACTTGAACTTGTACGTTGGAACTCAGACTTGGATTCAAACACATACAAGGACAAGGCTTGAATCCTGTGCATGGGAGTTCAAACAAGAACATGTGTATGGTTAATAGTGATTCAAAGTTCATTACAAGACCTTGATGCACGAACTCCTACAACAATCCCTACAAGGTCAAAATAATATGCTTGCAAGCAACAACAGATAGTTGTAAAGCATACGAACAATCAAAAATCGGTCCCTGCAGCAAATGAAGTCATAAACCATCTGAGATTGGTGAAAGGTGGATGTGATGCACGGACAGTGGCCCTCCTACAAATATTTCCCAGAGGTCGTAATAGATACAAAAGTCCCTACAAAGTCAATGCACTACACCTGTAAGAGGCAACAAACAATTGTAAGATGTACGAATACTACCCACATGCAGCAATCAAAGACCTGTCATCTACAAACAAGTACAATCAAGAACCACCTGAAATTGGTGAAAGGGTGGATATGATGCAGAAGCAATGAGTCCTCTACAAATACCTCCAAGAGCCCTAGTGGATACAACCGGTCCCCTGCGAATGACTACAAACTACTTGTGGATAACAACAGTGAGAACCTCGTAAGCACAACGAATCACTGTGGACACAAGTATGAATATCACCTACGACATTGGTGATCAAGATCTACAAGCACGTCGGGTACAAAGGCAACCCGATGTACGAAAAGGACACCCCCTGACAGAAGGGAGGAAATATTTGAACAAATTAGAACCAAACTTCCTGGTGTTCCAAAATTCCTTCTTGATTATATATTCAGGAAGAAGACGATATTCACATCTACAAATATCAAAGTCCAGAAAAATCCCTAGGTGATTGAGAAAGGGGAGTCAGTGTCAAGATGAGGAAATACCTCATGACATCCAAATAATGACGCCACCGGATCTGCAACACTTATGAAAGCAGACAGAAGGCGTGTATAAGCTTTTCAAGGAAATGCTGTGCATTCAAATGACAAATACATGCACAACTACAAATATTTCAAAATACCCCTACACGCGCACCTTAGTTTGTATACACATAGGTACACAAGGGGTAAATACAATCTCAACCCGCATGGGCCCTGGCGAGCGTGTTATTGGTACACACGTGACGCCTATGGATGCTACACGGGTTGACAAGTGAATTCAAGTTCGAATCCGATCATTCTATACGGATCAATAGAAGTCGACATGATTCGAACTACCTAACAAAATACACGGTTGTAGCAACCAGTGTATTTGTTTAAATATATTCTTTTTAGGCCTTCAAGGCCTAAAATCAAGAAAATTCATGAACAAAGGCATAAAGCCTACGAAACCCGATCCTCTGTCGACAGCCCGATAGAGTTGACAAGGTTCAATCCATAAAGTGAAAATGACCCCAAACACCCCGATGATGGCCATGTTGAATGATGATCTCAACCGGATGGGTTAATTTCAAGCATTTTTTTTAAATGCCTCCCAAAGTCCACTCAAAATCAAAAAAATCCAAAAACTATTCCAAATTCTATATGTTTAAAATTGGAATCTATTCATTCAACCACTCAAAGCAAAATCCATCCACCCTCCGCAACAGTTTGTCGGGGTGGACAAATTCAAATAAACTCTAGCTCACAAAGAGCCAAATGCCTAGTCGAAAATATCACTAGGATCCATTCTCAAACAATCTCCTGCCAGTAAGGACGTGGTACGTGTCCTCTAACCGGCGGTCTGCCGCCAAATGGCACCGCAGGATAAACGGTTACGACGATCCGGGGCCCTCTGAACCGAGTGGTTTTGCCGCCAAATGGCACCACGAAATACCGGTTATGGCCAGCGCCGTTACGTTCCTTATTGGCATCAAATCCTTAAGATATGAATCAATAGGATATGATTGATAGGGCACAAAGTCCTCTGTCAGCTAAGGTGGATTCAAATTTGTCCCCTTAGACAAACATTCAACCCCGGTCTACAAGGTCCCCTTGGACGAAGAAACCCATGGCTGCCGACAAGGATCCTTCTGTCAGGTTGGATCGACTACCTCCTCTGACTAAGTAGACCAGGGACCACGATGGCCCGGGACGATGGAACCATGGGATCTTGATCGGGCCCATCATCCATTCCCCCACCATCCGCTTTAAGTGTAAGATGGTGCAAATTTCTATTTTTAAATATCAAATCTTCCAACCAAAAATCCAAAAACCCAATTCTTCAATTCCCAATATCCAAACCTTTCAAATTCTCAAATCCAAATCCAGTTTTCAAATCCATACTCATTGCTGCTACTATATGCCAGATACACGTATTTCTATACGAATCTGATTAACGACTAGCCTTAATCGAAAGTTCTCTCTCGTGATCGGGAGGGGTAATTAACTATAGGGGCTTGCGCCTATAGGAAACCAGAACTCAGATCATAAAGTCCTCGCAAAATGAGGGCGAAATCTCTGGGTAGTGTCTTATCTACAAACCCATCTGCCTTCCAAAATTTACCTCGGAACTTATCAGTTAAAACTCCCTCGCCGAATAAAAATAAAAGAGGCGGGGAGGCCGGGGCCGAATTTTCGGAGCCCACAAATGAGCATTCCAAAAATCCATGATAAAAACAACTTATCAATAATAGTTTGTGAATGCACATAAAACAAGTAATATCATATTCCTGTACATTTCATCAATAATAGTCAGAACAAAAAGAATGATATGAAACTGTGAACAAACTTACATGTGCGGAGTAGACTATCTTCCACAAAACAATCAGCAACCATTTAATGATATGCTATTCCGTAATGAAGAATCGGTTATGCATAAGAAATTAGATTAAGGTTGTAATTTAATGTCAGACTCTATAGACAACATCAGAACTACACAAGCCATATTTTGTTACAGCACTCAGTGAACATGATAAAAGTTGTATTAGAAGCACCATCAAGTAATTTAGACTCCAATTTCAAATCCTTCTTTTTTTCCTTAGTGATAGCACCAATAAAATTAATTGCTCAACAATTAACATAACATATGCACTATTTTAAATCATCCATCGGTTCAACTTGTTGGTCAACCATCATTAATCCCACTTCTCTAGAGTGTCTATTAGCAGTGAGCTCTACACCTCCATATAAGCCGCATGAACTCAAAACTTACATCCAAGCTAGTTTGATCCCTTTATCCTTCACAATTTCATAACCAAGCATTATGTATCTAACTCAAAATTTCATAACCGATTTCAATATAAAAAAATAGTAAGACACATCAAGTAAATCAGGTCCCCTTGTCCTCTGATTTTCATCATGCAGTTCTAAACAACAACAAGAGCAATATAGTAGAACCAATACAAAAAATGGGACCAACAGAGAAAAGTAACATTTGAGGGTTATACCAATAAAACTTTAGACATTGGTCTTGTTTTCCAGCTTGAACCATCTGTTGTGCCAAGTCATGCAGCAAAGGCAAAATCCTTGGTGGAATGAGGGTCAGTGGTTTGTATATGGCAATATCTAAGCCATTGGCTTCTTGATTAGAATTATTGGCAGATGAAGGATTCTTCACTCTCTCGCCCTGCTGAGGATGTAACCCAGCCGATGGCCGCAAAGAACTAGGAAGGCAATCAAACAGACGGTCCGGCTCCACTGGCTTGCTGAAAGAATATAAAAGGAATGAACATAGAAGGTACTAGATGCAATTTTGTCTCCAAATAAATGAATAAGAATTCTCGTTATTTCTTCATTAAGAACTTTTTTTGAAATACGCAAGAAAATTTCCAAAGTAACTAAAGACGAGAATCTTTTTATTTTGAAAAATAAATTTAGAGAAAACATGCTAGTACATAACCATTAAGTGCTGCTGAATAAACCTATAAGTAGATAGGAGCTGCTTAAATTCATCATCAAGCTTCACAATGGCCTTTGAGAGCAACGTATTGGCATGGTTAAGCACCCCATCAGGGCCCTTGAATCCTTTAAAAGAGCTGAAAAACTGAACAATGCTTCTCAACTGGCAGATTGCTTCCAAATAGCTTTCTAGGTCCTCATATGGACCTCTCAGAATCTTTGCCTCGGCCTACAATGCAAAAAATAATAATAATAACATAATGCATGCCCAACAAAACCCAAGTTCTCACAACCACAGTGACTGATAAGCCAGCATGAGCAGTTTATCATAAATAACAATATTAATATTCTTTTTTTTTTCTATCTTCATTCCTTCAAAAAGATTTTGCAAGAAAAATTGCATGAAAAATGTAGAAGAATCTTGTGGGTATCAAATATAATTCCTCAACCCGTCCTACATAAGATATTGTCCATTTGACCCCACTCATCACAGATCATGCTGAACCTCGCTCTTTTTTAACTTCCAAGCGGTTACTGATCCTAAGAGCACTATACTATGAGCATAATTAATTATGGAGTTACTACAAACACTTCACTCATTACAGCAAAAGGCATCTTTATGCTATGGCCGAACTCTTTACTTATATAGTCCAGTATAGTTTCCTCTACTTGTCATGTAGGATTTAGTTCATTCATGCACCTATTTTCTCATAGAAGTTTTTCAACCTAAAAAAGTATCAAGAACTACTCCTTATAACAACCCTAGCAATCACACATCGCCCTCATCAAACCGTTCTCTTTAGTTTTAGGATGTCACTGGCACATCAACTTTAAATTGGCTCATCCCCGAACCACACATCAAAATAGAGGAGGTCAGACTCTAATATCATTTGCAATGCCTCATGCCACACTATGCAAGGTATCTCCACTTTGGAGAAGCCCTCGCTATATCAAATTGAACATTACATTTGTATTCTTTTTCATATAATGTCTCAAGAGCTCATATATCTCAAGAGTCCTCCACAAAAAGTACTTTAAACTATAGAGTTTACAAGTTGTTGCACCAAAAGGTGAATTCTGTATTAAGGCCTAACTTTTTATTTGTATAGCCCAGTATCATTCACTCCACTCCCCGCGCCCCTATTCTCATAGAAATATACCATCATAGAAGCCTAGCAAGAGCCACTCATTGTCCAAGCCCCATCCCCGGCAATCACTCCCCGCCCTAATCAGACCACACTCTTCAGATTCAGAATGTCACACCAAGAAAGAACTATAAATTGTTAATTGTAAAAAGCACTAAATATCCTTAAAAGTAATGCAGGCGAAGGTGTAAATATTTTTTTTTTCCTTAAAATTAAATAGCAAACAGCAACATTTGACAATGTATGAAGATTAGATCCCAAAAACAATTATGAAACAGTGGCAAACCTTGCGCTTGAGATCAAATTGAGCCAATATAACATCTGCAGATTTCAATGTCTTGTCTATATTCTCTTGCGCCCTCCTAATAGCGTGCGTCCGCACCTAAAAGAAATATTTTATAAACCAGAATTTGAAAGGACCCAGGTATCCTGGACCATTTTCAATAAAGCAAAGAAACAACGTTGTATTACGAAATCCCCACAGCAACGCCCAGACAACCCCGCCACCATCAAATTATGGCCTTCAAATTCAAGGAATCGACAGACAGAATGAGACTGGAAAACAATAGACCTGGGTGGGGCGCATGGCTGCTTCGAGTGAGGAGAGACGGTGGTCGAATGAGCCGATGATGGTAACCATTGTCTCTTTAATCGTCTGGCTCTTACGCAATGATTCTCTCAAAAAGTTCACCCTCTCATTTAGGGATTCAATGGCTTGAGGAAGTCCCATGGCTCAGTCCCCTTCGCTCACGACCTCCTCTCGCCGATCTACGTGAGAAAATCCCTTCCTCTCTCCTTTGAAATATTAATCACTCGCTACATATATTATATATAACCGTCACCTCCCAACATTTAACATTCCAACTTAACGTAATCTACATACCATGGAGATAATTATAATTTGTTGAGCTACACAAATGATGTGGACCTAAAATGTATTTAAAAGTTCATACAATGGAAAAAAAAATACATGCTAATCATGTCATTATGTCATTCATGCATGTTAAATCATATTTATATTTATATAATTGCATATTATATATAAACATGTGAGGAAAGCATATTTTCGTTATATATCTCTTTTAAGTCAAGAATCAACATGAGTATTTATATATCTTGCATGAGTGGCAGAGCCAATACGGGGGCACTGGGGGCACATGCCCCCACTGGATTTGTCACGACCCGACCCGACGGGGACGGATCCCGCCCGAGCCGGACCGCGACAAAACCTTCTTATCCAGGATCTGGCTTTGGAATTGGTTCCTGAACTGAATCTTCCAAATATTTAAACTCAACAGACACACAACACAGAGCTACTATTTATCATCAATCACAGCGGAACAAAACATCTATATTTTCATTTTCCTCAAAACAATCATCTACAGATACAGTACATGGCTTTTGAACAGAAAGAAAGACAGAACAGAAAAGTCATGACTGTACAAAAATCAAAAGGTACAAACAATGCCTATACGGATCAGAACTCAGAAATCTACTCCTGGACTTCCTTCCCTTTCCCAGAACCTGAAAACCACCAGAAAACAAGAGTGAGCTCAACAGCTCAGCAAAGCAACAAACCACCAATCAAAACTCTCAGAATTCAAAACCAAACTCATCAGACAGAAATCAGAACAGAATCAAATCAGAACTTATACGGACATATATCAAACCAGAATCAGAGTCGTACAGAACTCAGAAATTCAGATCATATCAAATCAGAACTAAACGGAACAGGTATCAAATTACACAGATCAGAAATCAGAAACAGAACAGAACAGATATAACAGAATCTTACAGAACAGATACGGAAATCAGAATCAGATCAAATCAGATATCAGATATCAAATATTTAATTTATAGCTAAATGCCCTGACACTGACGGAATCTCTACGGATTCCGGCCCCTTATGCCTCCCTTCCCAGACACTGACTGAATCTCATAGGATCCAGGCCCCTTATGCCTCCCTTTGTGCTCACGGCACCAGAACAAATGTGCTTATAGCACCAGAATAGAATTCATCGGATCCGAAACAGAACTGATTTCAGAATTTCAGATTTGAGCTCATTTCAGATTTCCCAGACACTAACTGAATCTCATAGGATTCAGACCCCCCTTATAGCTCCCTTTTTATAGCACATGCAGATAGCATTTCAATTCAGAAGAAATCCGGGCAAATCAGAAATCAGACAAAAATCGGGCAGCACAACGGCAGTAGACAGAATTTACACAAAATTTCCTGCAAAGAAAATTTACCAAATTCGCACATAATATAGATAATCACATTCCATAACATTTATTCTACTGCACAGAGAATTTACAATTTCACAGAAAAATATAGTCTACGAAAAACTCTGCCGAATCAAAAATATCCAGACAAAAATCTTTGGAAAATAACCAAAATGTGCACACTCGGCACGTCAACAATATACAGAAAGTTACGCGGTAAAAACTGAACCAATCAAAAGATACGGACGAAAAACAGTAACGGAAACGAAATCCGGACAGAAAACACCGCCAAACTCGACGGTTCTGAAAATTGAGAAAGGCGGAATGTGCCTTACCTTGCATACAGCAATATTCTGAACAGTCACTTCGGACGAAAACGGCTCCGCGTCGTCCGAAAATCAACTTTTCTCCAAAAGTCCTCGAGTTTCTCTCTCCTCAAAGATATTTTTATTTTAATTTTGATTTTCTCTCTCTTCAAAACGACTGAAATCAGCTTTATAATCTTCAGATCGGCCCGGCCGATCGCCAGATCGTCCCAGGACGATCAGATCAAATTGGATCGTCCTGGACGGTTCCCAGAATTATTCTCAGGCCGATATTTTCTACAGTACCGATCGGCCTGGACGATGTCCAAATCGGCCTGGACGATGTGTACAGAAAATCACCTGGAGCAAAACTGGGCAAATTCTGGAGCAGATTTACAACTGATCGTCCCAGGACGATCCAGATCGTCCTGGACGATCCTGGAGCAGATTTTTGATATTACAGGATTGCAGCCTTGCCCCTAGCTTTTATGGAGTTGAAGGCTTGCAGTGTAAAGAGATCGATGTTGAGAGTTGCCTGTAGTGGAGCTTGTGGCTGATGATATGTTTTCCCAGAGTTCTGCTAGAAAGCATGCAGTACTCTTTTAGGAGATTGGGTGGACAGAGGATGTGATATCTAAGGTGATTAACGTCTATGTAACAGTGGCTCCGGCCATTTTGTAGAGCCATGTGTGGCGTTGGAAATGTGCTGCTAGGTTCCGAGCACAGGAGGTGTTGAACTTGTTGTTAGCATGTGGGATCAGATCTGCTGGCTTGACCAAACACAGCTTCATTGAAATGCTTTTGTGCATGTGTACATACATATCAGATTATTTAAAAATTAATTGATTTATAATAAAGTATTTTGACCAAAAATAGCAAGCAAAATTTTTTTTTATATAAATTTATATTATCAAACTATGAATGTGTAATAACATAGAATAGAAATTCTTTAAGCTAACAAAATCAATATTATTAATTTTAATTGTCCAAATGAAGAAATTAGAGATGACTTGGAGAACTATAGATGTATAACTTTAAACATCAATAAAATTGATAATTAATTAGATTTTTGAATAATCACATGAATTTTTTATTAATTATTAGTAAGTGGGAAATTATGAGATGATTTTAAACAATATATTTTTAATGCTATAAGCAGCATGAATTGAGAGGGATTAAATGCACATATCAGATATAATAGATTGAAGGGTTGGGGGAAATTTTAAGAAATTTTTTTTTTGCAAATATGAGCTAAAGTTTTAATTATGTCTGACATTTGTTATATAAGAGAAATTAGATATCCATAATTGTAATTACAATTAATTTGCAATTGATGAGGCAAAAACTAACATATGATTATATTGTAATGGTTGGAAATTAAAGTGTTAGATCCAACCATTTTGTAAATTTAAAGTTTTAATTTTTATGATATAATCTAATTTTTTAAAGTCATTTGAATATGGAAATAGGTTTAAAATTAGCATTGAGAAAATGTAGAAAATGAACTTTAGGGAGTAGTTCAATTTTTTTAAGAAAAAACTCTATGCATTATTATATTTTTTTCTAACTATTCTACTTATTAAAATTTTAAATACATATTGAGAGTAATTTGAAAATCATTAATTTTTGCCCGACTAATAAAAATTTCTAGCTCTGCCTCTGTCTTGTAGGATGAATCAACGTTCATAATCTTTATCTTTATCAACATAGTGGGCATGGTCGGCTTTCCTAATTTATGTCGTGTTTGTCGCCTTTGTGCCCTTTAGCTATCTATCATGCTCTTGTGAAAACCTTCAATTTAATGTTTGTCGGTTGCAAATAACCCAAATTAATGCGTACATATAATTGAATCTTCCTCTGTACATCTTTAGAAAAATTCCAACTTTATCATAAATTTAGTCAAATTTCTCAACTTGCCCGCTTATATTGATTTTATTTAGATCTATCAAATTGTAGAGCTTATTAATCCTTCCATCATGTAATTATACATTCAATGTCGTTTATGGTATAGCCATCATTCATACACATCATGGTATGTGTACACCAATGAATACATGTGCATGTACTCATTCGTAGGTGTCTTGCAGTTATTTTTGGGTTGAGCGAAAGGATTTCTAACTCCACTCTCGAACCTACTCATTTGAGGGACTCACTTAGGAGCTGGAAGGAGCTCAACACTGGAGCATAGTAAACGAAGATCGGTCACCACCTCCAAGCAGTCTCCCCTAGGAGGGTGACCTCCAAAGTTCCTCTTAGCTAAGCAAAGCTTTATTCCTCTAGCCAGAATCAAGATCTCAATATCTGATACATCGTAGAGCTACCAAGATACAATGACTTGCCCCCAAAATATCTCCACAGATGACCCATGTTCATTCTCAAAAGTTACTTGCCCTTTTGTCATAATCAGGTGACCTAGATTACTCCACCATATCCCATCTGCAGCAACTGAAAAACACTTGCCCCTCACCATCTCAATGAGCTGACCACGGTATTTTAATTAGTCTAGCTCACCCCATCAGCTCAGCACCTCCAAAGATATCAATATAAACTGATGGCATAGCTATGTATTAAGACCCAACTCATGTTTCCTAATGAATCCTATAAAACGGAGTAAAAAGGCAATGAAAATAGGTTTGACTCATATTCAAACACCATATTCATATTCGGGCTTCCGATCAAAGATTCAAATTTTTCTCCAGAATTTCAAACTGAAGATTCTAGATATAAGGAGATCCCCAAAGGAAATAAATATTGCATTATTATTTTTATGTATCATTGAAGCTCTGTAACTCATAGCTCATATTTTTTCCATTATTATTCCTCTGGCTTGGATAATAAAGGTTTTCCTAGAGTTTATGAACCCTCAGATCTTATCTTCTTACTCTTCTCTTCATACACAAGCTTCATAACATTCTCCCCAGTGGTTCTCAACTCCCCCATGGTGATAAGTACCACTTGGTATCATCCATCGAATAAAATAGGATTCAACATGTGATAACCCAAATTTTTCAAATGATTTAAAAAAATTTTGAATTTCATCATTGTGCCTTACTAAAGAACGAAGAGGAGGAAGGGAATGAAAGAGGAGAAAGAAAATAAAGAGAAAAGCTGATTTTAACCATCGGATCGCTTCGCCATTTTTGTCAAACTTGCTCAAATTGTGGTAGGTGATTTTGATCCTACTTCTGTTTTCAAATATTTTGATTTCAACCATTTGATTCTCCCCAGAACTAATTTTATTATATTTTTCTTAGTTTTATTAAGCTTCTACTGTGTAACCTTTATATGATATCTTACTGATTATTCTAGAGATTTTAAATGTAACAATTTTGAATTTCATTACGAAAAATAGATGTTATTAAATTTTGTAAATTTTTTCTTGAATGTAAGTATGTATTTTTATTTAAGTTTATTGTTCATTTAAGCATTGTAAATGAATATAGACATGCAGTTAAGTAATACTTGATCTCTATTATAGTTAAAAATATATGATATTAATATGTGTAAAAAACAAGTTCGTTGGTCACTATTAATGTTTCACTAATGGTGGCTTGAGACAAACTGTCATATACATGATGGTGGGCCGATAAAATTTCTTTAAAATATATGATTTGATGCTATCCTTGACTTATTTACATGATATTGATTAGAAGTTATAAGAGTTATTATTGTGGTGATGGTCAAAAAAGTGACAACTCTATTTATTGAGCCAATGATTATTGGCTGCACTTATACTGGAAAACACTACTTAAGCCAAGACTTCTTACTTGATTAATATGATTATTGAAATGCATGTTATTGTTACATTGTTCTTATTACTGTACAAATTTGTTGTTACTACACGAATTTACTGGTATTGTTGTGGGTTTATTAATACCGATCATATTCCAATATTGCAACCGATATTCATACTGATGCTACTACTAGTATATATTATTACTATTATTGCTGCTGTTATTGATTCTCTTTTTTTTTACTGATTATGAGACATTTTGAGCATGTGATTATGATATTGTACTTATACTGATATAGAATATGATTACTATTATTAGTTTACAACATAGATATTAATACTTCTTGTTTACTGCATTGATATAATTTATAATGATACTTATCGATGCTTTTGTTTTACTAATATATACGAACTGATATGATGGATGCTTTATGGTTTTGACAACTATAGCGGTTTACTGGTTTTCACTTTGTACTACTTTACTAGTTCTCGTACAATACTATTTTATTATTTACCTAATATATGTGAGTTTTATTATTTTTGTAATGATTCATGATCATATGGTTGTTACTATTATTGAACGGATTAGATATATATACTACTTCTTTACCATGCTTTAGCTCAATTATAGGATTTGGTGACATGTTGGGCTATTAATATTAGCTTATTATATAAAGTTTAAATGTTTTCAGGTTAGGGTAGAGGATTGGGAGTATGAGTCTAATAAGATTTTTTCATGTTTATAATTAGTTATTTCTTTTTGTCTGTAGTCATTCTTTTGTACTCAATACAAAAATGATAAATTATATTTGTATGATTTCTGAGTATGATATATATATTTTTGGAGAAATGAATAAAGATGCATATATATATATATATATATATATATATATATATATATATATATATATATATATTATATATATATATATATATATATATATATATATATATATATATATGATCAATCAATATAATTTGCTTCCACTGATGTTTTTGATTTTATTATTGATTAATGAAATTAAATAGCTTTGATTGTTATTTATTAAAAAAATAAAAGAATAATTTTTTTAAAGTAGATTTTGGGGGCATAAAAATTTAATATCAGAATAATTTTGTAAGGCATTATTAGAAGTCTTTATTGAATTTGAATCATGGACTGATGTTTTCTGTCATTAAAAAGTGATAGTATATCTCATGAACTTTTGATCAAATTAGCTCAGGTTCATCATACACCTCCATATTTTATCCTCAAGTGTAGCTCCAATTTATATCATAAAGGATATTCAGCTAAACTCTTCATATGCTTTTATGACGTATGATTAATTGGAAGTATCTTTGATTCTAAAAAAAAATCATATTATAGTGATACGTTTGCATACATTCATGAATCTTAATATTATATACTTAGTTGGTATCATGCGACATGAATTTTGGTAGTCATGTTAGATGACTTCGTCTATTTTATATATTAATTATGAACATACATGGATTCAATGTAAAGGCATTTTGCCTATGTTTTTGAGAAGAATGAAAATTTCATATGATTTTTTTTGTAACCCATAAATGATGTGTGATTAAACCCGCATGTATGCAAAAGAGTTTTGCCTTCTTTGGACACCTTGATTTGCAAATTTCATATAAATCTCTTTGAATAGATTTAGAGTGTTATTCCATGTATCTTTTCATCATGTATAACGTAATGCACTTCAAGTTTTCTACATTGATTTGTTCACTAATAGTAGATGATGAGCTTTTCATATGTTTAGTGTTGTATATGTATACTTTCATGACTTAGGGCTCCAAATCAAACTCAATTTGAAGTTTGTGCTTTCATACATGAAGTCTTAGAATTCATTGTATATGTTTATATTTTGAGCACAAATAAATGAAGCATGAGAGGTGAAACATTGTGTTTAGTTTCATATCCAATGAAGAATAGTCCCAACATACACACACGCAAGAATTCCACGCATATTTCATTTATTGAACTTTAATAGCTCCATATATCATATGAAACCTGTAATTTTTACGTTGATGTACAACAGAATGTTTGCACTTCTTCAATTATGTTCATGTTAACATTGAAAAAGCATTATACATGTGATTTGTTCATCACATGATTTTGACAAATCCCAACACTATCAATGCATAATTTCGTATATAGAGCCAAACGTATATATAATCTTGTATATGACCATCACTTGTTTTCATTGTTTGCTTACACATGCTCTCTTTATGTTTCCTTATCATGTACATTTTATCTTGCATATGTCGTTGATCATTGAGTCCCGCTTTGTTGAGCCTTATGGGAAGGCTCCTACATTTTTCATGGTTATGTGGATACACCCCAGTACGACACGGTCGAGTATAATTTATGTAACTTGTAAATATCAACTCATTGTATATCAAATGGCTACACTTGGACACATTGAACTGTTGTTTACTTTCCCATTCTATGATGCATGGTAGGATGTTTGGTCATTATGTTGCAAATCTGGACCCAAGTCTTGTGATTTTGATGATAATAAATATTATTAATTTTCTTATTATGCTATCTCATATTATTATTATTATTCCATATATGTTTTATCTTGTGCACTAACATTTTAAGTCCACCGTACACTCTACAAAATTGATCAACTCAAGGCTGGGTAAAATAGGATTAAGTGTCCTGAAGAGTCTATAACTTTGCTTTTTCTTATTTCTACATTTCTTAAGTCAAAACATGTATTTGGTGGATGCTAAACTTGGGGCGCACAACACACACTCAAGGGAGAGAGACATTAGGAAAATTAGAAGTTCAATTTTCTAAACTAATCTTAATCATCATTTAAATATATCTTAAGCTCTGAATATTTAATCCTAATCAGCCTAATCACTCTATCTTCTCATTAAAGGACAAAGGGAACTTTCCACCTAGATGTCCTCTTATCCTTTGATTCCCTATCGTCCCAATAACCCCATGTCACTTGGCATTCATCTGGGAGTCCAGCCAGTCGATCCAAGTCATTCAAATCACCTGGGGATGTTAGAATAGGGCAAAAATATCCAAAGTCTCATTGCAATCTTCACACTCTCTCAATTTATTTTAGCTCTAAATCTTTGGTCTCATTTTGTTTGAACTCCAAAGGTTCTCCTCCGCCCTTCCTTAGTTTGAATCCACCATCAAAAGCCTACCATTAGTGAGAACTCCAGTGAACTAAAGGGGCATTCCGTACAAGGCCTCAACTACTCGATCCAGTGCATTTTAGACTGCAATTCTAACTAGGAAAAGTTGCGTGGATAGTTAGAAAGCTCAAAGAATCCAAAAAATCCAAAATCCAATGGTTGGATTAAGTAAAATCTCAAACCCTAGGTTGGAATAGTTGGAGTTAAATAGCTTTTGTCTAAGTGCTTTTTGAATCGTGAAAATCATTCCCCATGAATGCTCTTCATCTCAAGTCTCTCTATTTAAAATTTCATACCTATTTCTTAAGTGTATTGAAAGAATAAAATGAAATATCAATTCAAGGGTTCATTCGTAACGTGCATGTTATTGACATTTTTTGGACTGTTGATAGCTCGATAAACAGTCTAGATCAAGCCATTACCTAGCTCCGATTAACCGTGGATCCAATCATGCAGTCGATTCCTCTATCTGGTACAATCATGGTTATTCATCCAAATTGGGCTGATTGAACAATCATCAGCCCGCACTAACATGGCTAAGTGTCGCACAGTTTGAAAATGTGCCGCTACCTAATCATTGGGCATGATTGCGCCGCCAGATATAATCAGGTCCAATGATTACCGACATCACCATGATTTGGATTGACGAATCCCGACCCGCTGTAGTTCGCCATACCACCATCGGCGTTACCATTTTTTT
Organism: Dendrobium officinale; assembly: GCA_019514585.1. Lineage (NCBI taxonomy): Eukaryota > Viridiplantae > Streptophyta > Magnoliopsida > Asparagales > Orchidaceae > Dendrobium > Dendrobium officinale. The sequence goes on along the minus strand of CM033695.1, from coordinate 32,534,088 downwards.
GTATTTACTTTAAGTTATTTTAATATATTTAAATGCTAGATAATTCAAAAAATTTGTTAACAATTAAATATTAATCCAAAAAATTAATGTAATATATCAAAATTCTTAGAATTTAAAATCCTTTGATTTAAAATTAAAAATAAAATATCTTATATATTTTAAATTATTTCTAACATTAAATATTTAGTTTTTAAATTAATATTTAATTAAAATCAAATCCAAATATTTCCAAAATTTTAGAAATTTATTTTAAATTATTATTTTTTATTTCCAGAGAGTATTTCAAAATTAGTGTAATTTTATAATTAAATTACATTGAATACTAATTATTTTTCAATTATCTTAAAAGTATTTAATTATTAGAATTTTCCATTTATTATTTAAAAATCAATTTTAATAAAAAAATTGAAGTATCTTAAATCAAATTATTTAGAATTTAAAATACTTTAATTTAAAATTAAATTACTTTAAAATAGTTTATTTATTTTAAATAATTTCAAATATTAAATATGTGGATATTAAATTAATATTTATAAATCCATATATTTTCAAATTTTTATGAGAATTATTTCATGTCCTTTCCAACATTTAGTGAATTTTCTATGATTATTTGAATTTATTTTTAATAGCATTCTAAATTATCTAAAATTAAATTGTATGTTTTAACATTTAAACTTTGGAAAATTTATTTTAAACTATACTTTTAAATCCCCTTGCATGCATTTAACTTGGATTTGGAATTTTAAATAGAAGTTGATTTTGCTTGAAGAGATCCATTAGGGATTGATTAATGTGGTTAGTTTTTTTATTATTCACCCTTTAAGTTTCAAATCATTCAAGTTGTTCTTTGATTTTGATTTCTAGGTTTGCACATGCACTTAGCTTAGGTCTCACCTGGTTCTAGGACTCTTGATTGGTGTGATTGCATTTTATTTATGTTTATGTAATGGTTGTTACAACATCAATTTCAATCTTACTTAACTTAGTGTCACATAAGGATAACAATTAAGGACCCATCTTAGGAATTTAGGTAATATTCTAGAAAATAAAATATACATCCATTAGGGATGAAATTTAAAACACTTAAACTTAGTAACATCCTCTACCTTAGAAAAAATTCCAATTGATTTTAAAAATTATTAAGTTAATTATTTAATTAATTTAAAATTAAACTCTTAATTAAGCATTAAGACTTCTAAAAATCACAATAAACTTAAATTATCTCTAAAAATTACAAATTAAATATTAAACTAATAAAAATTTAACCCCTTAATTAGAGAAAATTAAAAGCCCCTTGACTGAACTTTAATTTTAAGTTTAATTTAATATAAAATAAAAATTAATATTTACTTAATTTAATTAATTAAAAATAACTAAAAAATTCCAAAAAAAATGCTCAAACACTTTATAACAATTCTTTAAGTCATTACTAATCATTGGAAGTGATTTCAAGAAATTTAGAATAAGTTTGGATTCAAATCATTAAAAGCCCTTTAATTAAATTAATTAAAAATTCAATTAAATGGTAAAACTTCTAAAAATCATAACTAATTCAAGAAAACTCTAAATTAAGAAAACTCAATGACATTAGACTCCTTTTAAGGTCTAGTATTTACTGAAAATGTCAAACCTCAAGAATTAAGTCAAAGTAAAAAAAGTCAACTTTTGGTCAATTATAATTCAAATTTCAACTCAAACTTTAAAAATTCATAACTAAATATAAAAAAAAAATCTAAATCCAACAAACTTAATGTCTAATTACTCATTTCAAGATCTAATATCTCAAAAAATATCAAAACTCTAAAATTCACTTTAATTTATAAAGTCAAATTTTGACCCCTTAATTAATAATACATTTAAATAATTTAAAAAATCCAAAAAATCAATAATCAATTTAAATTTCAAAAAATATTAACTCAATCATTAAAACTAAAAAAATTGAAAATTATCCTTCTTGCTCTAACTCCTTTAATGATGTAATTTTCTTTTGAATTAGAATCTATTTCAAATTAAAAATTGGCCTTGAATTTTATATTTGTTTCAACTTCCCACAATCTTCTATCTCATTTAGATATTTTTGCAAATTATTGAATCTATTTTAGATTTTCTTAATTAAGTTGTTTGTCTATATCAGATGGATCAGGATTTAGTTTGTGATTTACTCTTCCTTATTTAAGAGAGTGGGTTCTTATTTTCTCATATTTGAAAGATAATCTCACAACTGATAGTTTTTAAAGACTTAAAAGGAAGCAAGTTTGCAATAGGAAAAAGGAGGCATGAATGAGCCCAAAAGATGAAAAGATGTGCATTGAATGCCAAAATTTTAAAGATGCGCAAAGTACTTTAAAAATTAAAAGAAGAGCAAAGTGCGTCAAACACTAACAAAAGAGGCACAAAAAGTGCCTACTATGTGTTAGCTTTCATTCCTTTCAAATATTTAATCTTAGACAAATATATGTACCAATTGATATTGTCTACATCTGAATTTAAAAATCATGATTTTTGGTTCATCACTTTACAATGTTATTCTCTTTGATACATTTCTAAAAATAAGTTTGAAATATCACATTTCATTTTTTATTTATTTTTTGAACTATACTTTTTAAAAAGGACCTTAACCTGTAAGGAGCTGAGCTACGAATGAAAAAATTCAAATTTTTAACTTTTCTGAATCTTAGTGCTATCAACGCATTTCTTACTGAGTTTTTGCTCTAATCATAAGGTAAAATTTTCATTTAATGCATCCAATCAATTCTTTAAAAAAACTGTTTGATATGTATTTTCTCTTGATTACTTGATTTCAGTTATGTTTTTCGTTGTCTTTTTATTGTGATTTTACGTTATTTTCTTTAATGGAGATTTCTTGATCATTCATGCTCGTATCTAACTTTTTATTAGATCGCACTACGTACATGATCCACATTGTTCTATATAATCTTCAGTAATATCATTACATATCTGATCACATTGCATCCAATGGTTCATATTCACCAATTATTATTGATTGTACTATATAATCCCCACCTTTGTATTATATGATCCATGTGGTAGTAGCCCTTAGATGATGAATTTGGTCAGTATGATATTAAAATAACTTATTGTACTGCACAAACACATATTCGTACTGTATGATCAGATAAGTCAACAATCGTCTATGTGACTCCTCGGGTAAAACACATTATCTCTAATCATCTCGGATGATTTTGATCGTACTGTACAATGAGATTGGCTTTTTGATTAATTGATAAATGAAATGATTGTACTCGATCATCCAGTACGATCTCACGATCATATTATAAGATCATGGCCAATTCTAAATAAACTACCCAAAATCATGTCTTCCTCTTCACTCCAATATTTCCAACTCTCCTCCCCTCTCTCTTACGTTCTAAATCTTAGCAATAGCTAGAGGAAAGTGATCTCAATCTCTTGTCGATAGTTCCTCCCTGATCATTTTGCTAAGGCTGTAGATGAAGAGGCCTACAAAAAATATAAGAATGTTGGAATCACTCCCTCCATAGTCATCAAACAGGAGGATTTAAATTTTTAAGTGCTACCACTATTTGCCTATACCACTCTTACTTTTATTCTTACTCTTGCGTACCCTTTCAATTCAAAATTGTTGTTTGATTTTTTTGCAAGCCTTAAAATTAGTAGTGAGGGTACTTACTTCCAATCTTATATGAATATACGGCTAGTAGAGAATACCTACCAAGACTTTCATGACTCTTTACATCTTTCCACTACCGATGAAAAATGTTATGTTCTAGCTGCAAATCCTAATTTTGGTTAAACCCCTGCCAACACCACCCCTTGGGAATCTAATCTCAGATATCACATATCCTATGTAAACACCTTAGTTCATGATGCCCTCATCATCTAGAACATACTTAAAAATTTTATCATTCCTAAAGCTCGTGATCAAATTAACATACTCATGTTCATTCTCTTCAACTTACTTCATAATGGCTCAAATTGACTTCAATACAGTTGACCTCGTTATCTATTATCTTGAGCATCTAACAATTATGAGAGATATGCACCATAAGAGAATGCCCAATCTAGCCTTAGGACATATCATTGCCTTTATTCTAGAAACTAAATACAACTTTTAGTATCCTACACCACCTAATGGCCTCCCTATTTACTACACAAATAGCTCCTTTCACATCCTTCATAGTGCTCATCATTGCAATATTTTCTATATGGACAATGAGCCTGTAACATAAGAGGGAGAACTTATTCCAGCACATACTCCTATCCGCCAGCAATTTCAATTTGATCAGTTGGTCCAGAGGTTTAATCAGTGGGAGCTCCCTTTTGATGCTTGTTTAGCTAAGCAGTAACAACACGAAATGAATTAGCCTGCTTCAATTAATATGCACCCCCAGTAGCAGCAACAGTATGATCAAGATATGACATGATTTGCAAATTAATTTTCCTCAATCCACCAGTACTTTCAACCACCATCTCCTCCACCTCCATCCGATCAATATCTCTCTTTATTTTAGTTTCTTTATTATTTAGTGATCTACATACTTTTCTTATGTTTTAGTTTCCTGTTTTATTTGATATTATTTCCTCCTCTTTTTGTGATGTCAAAAGGGGGAGTAGCGTGTGTTAGTATCTTATTTTGCTTTGAAATGTTCAATTCCATGTTTGTCCTTTAATTTTCTATGTTCTCATGTTATGTGAATTATTTTAAAATTAAAAAAATTTGACACCTCCCCTATTTTTTGAAAATTCACTTAGTGAGTGGGAGCTTAGGGAATAGCAAAATACTCGTGAATCATAAACTAAGAATATTTCTCATCATCAAAAAGGAGGAGATTGTCACAAATCTAGACCCAAGTCTTGTGATTTTGATGATAACAAATTATATTGGATTTTTCACTATGCTATTTGAATATATTACATATCTATTTTGCCCTACTCACTAACATTTTAGGATCACAACTCACTTGCAATCTTGATTAGCTCAAGACTTGGTAGACTATGAATAGTCTATATTTTTAGTATTTTTATACTTTTTACCTTTCTTGAGTTAAACATTTATTATGATTGAACCTAAAGCTAAATAACCTTACACACACACTCAAGGGAGTGAGTTGGTGATATAGAAAAATCTCTATTTTTGAACTAATCATACAATATGATTTTTATTGTACTAGATGATCAATTAACTAGAAACCCTTAATTGGGGAATATGTGATAAGTTAAATTAATTAAACTCATCATATTTTATGATCCCTATCATATAGAATGATTTGTTATAATCATCAAAATATCCGCTAATCACAATTTGGGTAATGTTTTAATATTCAAAATCTATGTATAATCATACCATACGACATGCATCATATTATACGATTCATGACAATCATGCCTAAATTGATCCTATTATTAGGAGAATAATTATAGTTAATTTATTCAATCAAATCCTACATGATGATAGGTGACGATCGTACTGTATGATCCGAGCAATGCATGAAATAATAATTACGTCATCGCCTATTGTCCAAGATAAAATGTCATAGTTTTTCAACTAATCGTACAAGATGAACTTCCAATTTTATATTGTACGAACTAATCACTACTTGGGATGATAATTATATCGTTGCTTATGTATAGGATGATCAGTACATCTATTTAATTGATAGTAATATGCAATACATTTTCTACTCTCTAAAGAAGCTATTTTATTCTAATCGTTCTAGACGATGTTCTAAATTATCCTAGACGATTGGTTCATCTCTTTAAACTGATCGTACAAAGCATGACTTCTCGTATAGTACTATCATGAGTACTTTGAACTAATCGTATAGGACCATCGTGAGATCCTACTGGATAATTAGAGTCGACATATTAAAATTTAGGACTTTTTGAGAGGCTCTCTATTTAAACTTTCATAAAATCTTGCCTAAGAGACTGTTGCTGCAAAGGTATTATGAGTGGGAGCAAAGAGGTGCTTAGGAGGGCTTTGGGAGAGAAAAGAGAGGGAGAGTTTTTGTAAGAGAAATTTGTGAGAGATTCAAATTTCTCTTACAAAAACTCTTCTTAGATGTTTTGGAGGCTCTAGGAAGACACTACATAACACTAATTCTTAGTTCTCCTCCATTTATATGAGAGAGAAAAAATATTCTATATTCTTTGCCTTCATTATGAGGGTAAGAAAGAGTAAGGTCCTCTACCACACTGGGTTTATGGAAGAGATTTTATAAGGGCTTATTCGCCTTGCTATGGGGGCACAAGGATAGACACTACTTTTAGTGTAATACCTAGAATGGAGGGTTTTAGGGAGTGGATGTAGGTCAGGTTGGATCAAACCACTATAAAATCTAGTGTGTTTGATCTTATTATTTTTTGTATTTTTATTTTTCTATGATTTATTGTGTGGTTGACAAACTTTAATTTTCTTCTATTGTGAAATTAATCTGCTTATGTATTAGGGTATTAAATTATATGTTTACATATATTAAAAAATTTATAAAAAAAGATTTTCTTTTTGTTAAAGAATTTTTTAAATTAATAATTCACCCCACTCTTGGTTAGTCAATGGCTTGTTATTTGAGGTCTTATAACCTTCTCAAACTTTTGGGTGAAATAAATATCATGGCCCTGGTTTAATAAGGATAATCATTACTCAACGTAAATAATTAGCAATAAACGACCAATAAATGCAAGATTTTTATAATCTCTATTATGTTTAATTTGAAAGAATAAAATGCATATCAAACTCATAAAATTTTAATGATTAAATTGACTAATAAAATATAATAAATATGTACATCTCTAACATAACCCAACCCATCAATAAAGTGTATAAGCTGGACTACTCAAACTGCAGGGCTATATATTCTAAGGAGGCCTTGGTCCTCGTACCGATTGCGACAATGCCACAAACAAATCGATGGTTAAAATCAATAAAATATATAAAAATTATAATACTTCTAAATAAATTTATGAAATTCTATAAAATCATTATGAACCCCTTAACCAAATTGTAACTTAAAAAATCATAACAAAGTAAATAAAAAATTTAGAAAATACCAAATAAATTCCTCTGAACTCCTAAAACAATTATGAAAAAAAGACTACATTTATTAAGGAAAAAAAATCTCTCTCACAAACTCTTGCAAACTTAGTAAAACACTAAAACACCAAAATCTAAACTCAAACTAAAAATCCCTTAACTCTAAGCTGGAAAAAGATGGTATTGGAAAAGCAAATGAACTTCAAGCTATACCTTAGTGTCATAACACTTGTTGGATTTATGTTTATCTTTGTTCATTCTCCCATGATATATGTAAGGTACATTGGGTGGACTACCTTGAGCTATGGGGCTACTTGTCTTAAGGAGGCATTGGTCCTCATGCGCATTATGATAATGCCATGTGCCTCGCGAATTAACGGAGAAGGTTCTAAGGATCTACATTAATTATATCTTTTAGAAATTTAAAACCACCCATAGGAACCAATCCAACTCCTTAACCACCCAAATACCAAACCTTAAGCCAGGTAGAACCTACATATAATTGTAGGTAGTGAACTTTCTATTCTTATATCATCTTTTAAAATTCACCAACCTTAGATATAGGAAGCTTAAGATTTTCTTTTTGTGTTGTGCAATAGGCCCAACTTAGTGTGTCACCTATGGGCCTTGCCTCGAGTCATAGAAGATCAACGAAAGATTAACCAATCTTCCCACTTCATAACCATCTCAGCCTTAGTTAGGGGTAGAATTGAGGATGAGTCATTTTCCCCTCAATTATTTATAATATGAGCATAGGTTAGAGCTCATGTACTCCAATTCTTCATAACCTATTAATAAGAAATATAAATCTAAAATTAAATGTCTATCAATTCACCCTAAACAACTAATCACTTAAAGAGAAATTTGAGGGGTAATAAATTGAGCTATATGAACTTAATCTTGCAACTCTAACTTCACCAAATATAGGTAGTTAGGTAATACTAATTTTACACATACTAAGGTGTTGGATAGGATACATTTTTGTAGGCATCCTATGGTAGGATGTTACTATGATAACATTTTACACTTTCTTTCTTTTATATTTTGTATTTGTGATGATGTGGTGATGTATTTTTTGGCTTGAATTATTTATGGTTACTTTATTTTCTGTTTAGTGAATTGATGAGTTAGAACTTGCCCTTTTATGGTTATATATATATATATATATATATATATATATATATATATATATATAATATATATATATATATATATATATATTTGCAGTTAATCATGTTCCCAAGGGGAAAATAAATATTGTCATAGTAATTATAAATGTACTTTATAATAGGTACCTTAAGGTGTGCTAAGCCATTGGGAATGTGGTATGGATGTGGATTTATTATTCTCATATTAAAATTATGCTAATCTTTATTTTGTATGATGATTATATAATTTTTTTTCTTTTTTAAATATAATTCAAGTTAGGAAAGCCTTGTAGGTGTTTGGGTATTTCAGAAGGCAGTAGGCTAAATGTATGAAGATCGAATAAGATCCCACACACCATTTTTATAATGTACAGTTTTAGGCTGAGTTATAGTTATGATAGAGCTCAACTATCTTTTTTTTTTTTTCCTATGATGTATTTCATAACCCAACTACATTTATGGCTATTAACTATTATTTCTTATTTGATTATTAGTGTGTTTACTTTGATTGTGCATCAAAACTCTATGCTTTTTCTAGTTTTTTTTTTTTTACTTTATTTTACTTTGGGTGGCTCAAACGGAGTCCTCACTGGGCTCTTAGGATGTTAAATTTTCTAAAAAGTTAAAATTTTCCTTAAATAAGATAAAAATAAATACATGGCTTAAAATCAACTCACTTTTTGAAAACTAATGCATGATCCCTCACGGGTCACTTTTTAAAATTCAATTATTATCTCAAACAAAGTTCAACACATAGGGGCTACTAGCTAGTTCTATTAGCCCTACCCATACATGCATGGCGTAAGTCAAATCATATAGATTTTCTATTTTATCACATAGAGAAATAGTTCATTTTTGCATAGTGTAGTATTATTCATGGTCAGGCTTAAGGCCCATTTCACTTATATGCCTCCAAGCACTCTTACATATGCATATAATCATACTATAAGGATTTGAGATACTAGGTGAAGTTTAAATGGTACTCCTTTTTTAGCAGGGTTGTAAATCCAGGCTAGGGCTATATAGATCTTTAGTGGAGTTTAAGTTATAAGTCCCCTCAGTGACTTGCTTTAGTTAGGTCATGTGTACTAGTACTGAGTGTACGGTATATTATCTATAGATTTAGGATTAAAGGCTGGCAGTATATGTATATCATTGCATGCCTTATCATTTGGTAAGCTCTCTATTCTTGGGAGCTATAAATCCCACCTATCCACTTCATAGTAATGATGTTTCTTCCACCTTTCTCTCATACATACATTGTATGTGATAATTTGTCTCTTAATTTCTCCTTTTTATCGGCCTATTGACTATAAAATTCTTGCATGTTGTATAGCCTAGTTAAGCCAATCTTCATTTAAATGAGGAAAACATAGATACTCCACTATATGCCAAACTAAAAAGTGAATAAAATAGCATCCCAAATCAAGAGTATTCATAGGTAAAGGCCTAAAATGTAAATAATCATAGGGGCTTGCACATGTGGGAAACTAACACCCACATCAAATAAACCTTATTTAAGCTGAGGTATCATATGGGATAAATTTTATGATTATCGAGTTATGTAGATTATTTTCCATCAAGATGTGTAGGTGAAAGCTGTTATTCTCTATGTATAATTGTATATATAATTCTATCTACTCTCCTATTGGCCTGCTATTATAAAGTGTAAAGGCCTACGATCATTTTGCCCTATGAGATAGTATAATTGTACTATTTACATTCTAACCCCTACTTGAAACAACTTTTCAGACACCCATAAATTTATGGTGATCACGGCGGGATAAGTTTCTTTCTCCATCTTTGGATACTTTATTATTCTTTTTTATGTGTACGCTTATTTTGGTGCTCCATAGTTAGGTTCTTCTTTTCCAACCCTTCTAGGTTATTCTACCTTCTTCTTTAGTTTCTCTTATGGTTTTATCTTGTGCTAATCTTTTCAGTTCTTAGAAAATATTACAATGGCATATTTTGATCCTTCTATGAATTCTCCAATGTCTTAGACTCATATGTGACCCTTTTATAGTCTTGACTATCCAACCTCTCTGAAGAGGCATTACCTTTGGCTCCTTTATGGATTCGATCTACGTCACACTTTTGCTGGCAGTCCTGCCTAGCTTTAAATGGTTAAGTGACATAAGATGAAAGTTCTAAAAGTTAGGCGACCTATACCTATAACACCAGCTATTTAAATAGCTCTTGCCCCTTAATTCCAGCAACCGACAGCTCCCTACTCGTTACTCTGGTAAGGGCTACTCAAGCAAGTCTCCCCTCCTCCTTATCCTTTGTCAATGATGTCATTGACCATCCAACCCTAGAGGAGGATGGGCTTAAGATTAGTGAGAGCAATGTACATTACCACAGTATAGGCCACTGGGCCACATCCGATGATACAGATACGAGTCTAGAAGGTCTTGTGAGTGTCACCCATAACATAGGATGATGACCTTGATGGCTGAGAGGCAGCTTATGTAGAGGCAATGGAGGTTGCGGTAGTGGATATAGCCGCAGTAGCTGCGGTAGAAAAAGAGTAGGATTTCTTTAAGATATATACAGCCATGGCGTAGAAGCTCATGGGATTTTGAGAAGAATGAAAAGATATAGGCCATCATATGCTAATTCAAATGAGAAATTTCATGTTACATTCCTCCGATAACTGTAGCACCTTCTCCATCCTCATTAGCGTATTGTGCACTGCTAGAAAGCTCCATGAGGTAAAAGATTTCCTTGAAGAAGACCATCGTAAATTCAACTTCTACATTGATTTAATTTTATATCAGGTTGGGTCAACCCGAAAACCCGATGGGTTGGGTCCGGGTTGAAATTTTTGACCCATCTATGAAAATGGGTCAAGTTTTGGTCTTGTCAAATAGTAGCAGGTCAATGTTAATAAGACCCAACCCATAATCCAATTTTGACACTCCTAGTTAGGTAGGTTATTGTAATATCAAAATCTGCTCCAGGATCATCCAGGACGATCTGGGATCGTCCTGGGACGATCAGTTGAGAATCTGCCCCAGAATTTGCCCAGATTTGTTCCAGGTGTTTTTCTGTATGCATCGTCCAGGCTGATCGAGGCTTCGGCCAGGCCGATTGGCACTGTTCAAAAATATCGGCCGGAAAATAGTCCTGGGAACCATCCAGGACGATCAAATTTGGTCTGATCGTCCTGGGATGATCTGGCGATCAGCCGGGCCGATCTGAGTTTTATAAAGCTGAAATCAGTCGTTTTGAAGAGAGAGAAAATTTTATTAAAAATGAAAATATCTTTTGAGGAGAGAGAAAGTCGAGGTGAAAATTGGAAAAGTTGATTTTCGGACGACGCGGAGCCATTTTCGTCCGAAGAGGCTGTTCAGGATATTGTTGTACGCAAGGTAAGGCACATTCTGCCTTTCTCAATTTTCAGAACCGTCGTGTTTGGCGGTATTTTCTGTCCGGATTTTATTTCCGTTAGCGATTTTTGTCCGTATCTTTTGATTGGTTCAGTTTTTACCGCATAACTTTTTGTATATTGTTGCCGTGCCGGGTGTGCGCGTTTTGAATATATTTTGAAGATTTTTGTCCGGGTATTTTTGATTCGACGGAGTTTTTAGTCGACTGGATTTTTCTGTGAAATTGAAAATTGTCTGTGCAGTAGAATAAATGTTCTGAAATATTATTATCTATATTCTGTGCAAATTTGGTGAATTGTGATTTTCAGGAAAAATTGTGTAAATTCCGTATACTGCCGTTGTGCTGCCCGATTTTTGTCTGATTTCTGATTTTGTCTGGATTTCTCTGAAATGATATGCTATCTGTATATGCTATAAAAGGGAGTTATAAGGGGCCTGGATCCTATGAGATTCAGTTAGTGTCTGGGAAATCCGAAATGAGCTCAATCTGAAATCTGTTCTATTTCGGATCCGAGGAAATCTGTTTAGGTGCTATAAGCATTATATATGTATTCTGGTTCTATAAGCACATTTGTTCTGGTGTCGTGAGCACAAAGGGAGGCATAAGGGGCCTGGATCCTATGAGATTCAGTCAGTGTCTGGGAAGGGAGGCATAAGGGGCCAGAATCCGTAGAGATTCCGTCAGTGTCAGGGCATTTAGCTATGAATTAAATATATGATATCTGATTTGATATGATTCTGATTTCTGTATCTGTTCTGTAAGCAAATTTGATTCTGATTTATGTACGGATTTGTCTGATGTGTTTGGTTTTGAGATTCTGAGAATTTTGATTGGAGGTTTGTTGTCTTGCTGAGCTGTTGAGCTCACTCTCATTTTCTGGTGGTTTTCAGGTTCTGGGAAAGGGAAGGAAGTCCATGACTAGAGTTCAGAGTCGGATCTGTGATAGGTACTTTTGTACTTTTGATTTTTGTACGGTCATGGCTTTTCTTCTGTATTTTTTTTTCTGTTAGCCATGTACCGTATTTGTAGATGATTGTTTTTAGGAAAAGAAAGGAAAAATATAGATGTTTTATTCCGCTGCAATTGATGATTCATAGTAGCTCTGGTCTGTGTCTGTGTGTTGGTTTTTGAGTTGAAATAATTTGGAAGATTCAGTTCAGTAAGCAAATTCCAAAGCCAGATCCTGGATATAAGATTTGGTCGCGGCCCGGTGCGAGCGGGATTCATCCCGGGTCGGGTCGGGTCGTGACAACTTGAGTGGTATCAGAGCATTGGTTTTGGAATTTGGTTGGATTGTAAGACAGAGCTATAGGAAGTGATCTGTAGTGAGTCAGTATGGGGTAGTTTTGGTTTGTTCGGCTTTTTATTGTGTTGTTTTTGTGATAGTTTTCCGGATTTTCTGGATTTTTCTGTATGGATCAGCCAGAACCAGACATGATAAACGGGCAGAGTTCCAGTCAGGCAGCACCAGTGGGGAGTACAGCCCCAGTGGCCGCTGCTGACACGCTTTCTCAGTTTGCTACGCTTGTTGCTCAGATGATGAGCGAGACTCAGAGCAAAGCTTCTACCGTCCGATCTGATGATCTTGACAGACATCTACAGTTGTTTTTGAGGTTGAAGCCTCCGACATTTGAGGGCGCTGTTGAGCCCAGAGCAGCCGAGGAGTGGTTGAGGAGAGTGGAAAAGACTTTTGACGGGATGCAGTGTCCTGTGGACAGGAAGGTCCCATTGGCAGTATTTCTGTTGGATGGAGAGGCTGAGCACTGGTGGGTTGGCCAGCATGAGGCCAAGTTTCAGGGCAGATTGAACTCTTTGATTACCTGGGAAGAGTTCACTGAGGTTTTTCGAGACTGGTTTGTTCCCCCTTCTGCACGACAACAGATGCATGAGAGTTTTCTGAGGCTGGTTCAGGGGAGCAAGACGGTGATGCAGTATGAGACTGAGTTTACTGCATTAGCCAGGTACGCTCCGCAGTTGGTCAGCACTTCTGCTGAGAGGTGCTACAGATTTCTGAGGGGACTACGAGACACTCTGAGGCAGCCCCTGATACCATTCCGGATTACTGATTTCTCTGAGCTTGTGGAGCGAGCTCGTTTGATAGAGAATGACCTGACAGCTACTCAGCAGCGGTGGACTGCGAGTAGGAAGAGATTTGGAGGCGAGACTTCTAGCAGTGGTTCCTCTGGGAAGAGGAGATTTGTAGCTGGTTCTGGATCTATTGATTCCAGGAGGAGCGGAGGGTCGTCTGGTACTGCTATCAGTATGACGAGTTCTGGTTCTGTCAGTATGGCACCTGTGTGCCAGAGTTGTGGACGCCGACACTTTGGCCAGTGCTACAGGATGGCTGGTCTGTGCTTCCGATGTGGTCAGCCAGGACATCGGATTGCTGAGTGTCCATATATGGGATTTGATCGGCGTTCTGAGTTCCGATCTGAGGGTCCTGTTAGACCTGCCGGTTCAGGAGCAGGAAGACCAAGAACTGTTCCTCCTCGCCCTAAGGGATTTTCTGGTAGAGGTGGTGGATCTAGTTCTGCACCACGGAGACCACCTACTGTTCAGAGGGAGCAGAGTAGTTCTGTTGCTTCAGCTCCTGCTCCAGTTCAGCCACGAGTTTACAGCCTGAGTCAGCAGGAGGCTCATGATGCTCCAGATGTTGTGACAGGTACGGTTTACATTTCTGATCAGCCCTGTCGTATTTTGTTTGACTCTGGAGTGAGTCGCTCTTTTCTGTCCGAGCGATGTTTTGAGACTTTACATTCGGATTCGATGGTTTTACCGGTTTCTTTATCTGTGATTTTACCGGCTGGGAGTCCTTTGATTGCTCGGAAGTTTTGTTTGTGTAAGATTGACATTTCTGGCAAGAGGTGGAAATCGAGTTTGATTCTGTTGCCGATTTCATCTTATGATGTGATTCTGGGCATGGATTGGCTGAGTCAGTATGAGGCCCAGATAGACTGTCTGAAGAAGCAAGTGAGCTTACTTATGGCTGTAGAGATATTTGTATTTCAGGGATTATGAGGTGTTCTCTCTAGTCTGATTTCTGTTTTGGAGGTGAGCAGAATGTGGAAGAAAGGGTGTCCAGTATTTTTGGCTTCATTGCGGGATCTGAACCTAGAGGTTGGTTCTGTTTCGGATATCCCAGTGGTACAGGAGTTTGCTGATGTTTTTCCTGAGGAGTTGGTTGGTCTACCTCCGGATAGAGATGTGGAGTTCTCTATTAATATTTTTCTAGGTACCGCTCCTATATCAAAAGCTCCGTACAGGATGGCACCGAAAGAACTTTATGAGTTGAAAGTTCAGCTTCAAGAGTTGGTTGACAGAGGTTTTGTCCGTCCTAGTGTTTCGTCCTGGGGAGCACCTGTTTTGTTTGTGAAGAAGAAGGACAGTACACTCCGTATGTGTATTGATTACAGAGATTTGAACAAGGTCACAATCAAGAATAAGTATCCTTTGCCTCAGATTGATGACTTGTTTGATCAGCTTTCCAGATCTTCAGTATTTTTGAAGATTGATTTGCGATCCGGATACTATCAGGTGAAGGTAAAGGAAGCTGATGTGGTGAAGACAGCTTTTAGTACTCGGTACGGGCACTACGAGTTCTTGGTTATGCCTTTTGGGGTAACCAATGCGCCCGCGATTTTTATGGATCTGATGAACCGAGTATTCAGGGAGTATTTGGATCAGTTTGTGATCGTCTTCATCGATGATATTCTGGTGTATTCTGCTTCTGAGGATGATCATGCTTGACATTTGAGGATTGTATTGGAGACTTTGAGGCGGCATCAACTGTATGCCAAGTTCTCTAAGTGTGAATTCTGGCTGAAGAGCATTTCATTTCTGGGGCATGTGATTAGCGGAGAAGGTATTTCTGTTGATCCCCAGAAGATTCAGGCAGTTGCTGATTGGCCAAGGCCGACTACGGTATTTGAGGTACGTAGTTTCTTGGGCATGGCCGGGTATTACAGGAAGTTTATGAAGGGATTTTCACAGATTTCGACTCCTCAGACGAGACTGACGCAGAAGTCAGTAGCTTTTGTTTGGACACCAGAGTGTGAAGCTAGTTTTCATAGATTGAAGGACTGTCTGACTTCAGCTCCAGTGTTAGCACTTCCGTCAGGTACGGAAGGTTTTCAAGTGTTCAGTGATGCTTCACTGAAAGGACTGGGATGTGTCCTGATGCAGCATGGTCAGGTAATTGCTTATGCCTCTAGACAGTTGAAACCACATGAGAAAAATTACCCGACACATGATCTGGAATTAGCTGCTGTTGTTTTTGCTTTGAAGATTTGACGTCTTTACCTGTATGGCATCAGATGTGAGATTTTTACTGATCATAAGAGCCTGAAGTACATTTTTACTCAGAAGGATCTGAATCTGAGACAGAGAAGATGGCTCGAGTTGATCAAGGACTATGATTTGACCATTCAGTATCAGCCTGGTAAGGCTAATGTGGTAGCCGACGCTCTGAGCAGGAAGTCTTCTGGACTATCAGGTTTGCAGCTTACTTGTGATGACTTTCTGATTCGAGATATGGAGCGTTTGCAGTTGGAGGTGATTCCTCCAGTAGTTTGGATTTGGCTCAGAAGAGTATTCAGTCTTCCTTGTCTCCAAGGATTCAAGAAGCCCAGAAGTCAGATTCTGACTATTCGAAGTTGATTGCACAGATTAGATCTGGTAAGACTCCTGAACTTCGAATTTCTGATTCTGGTGCTATTTTCTGCAAGAACAGGTTGTGGGTACTTGTGTTTGGAGATTTGAGGCAGGAGATTCTGTATGAATCTCACCATTCAGGCTACACTGTTCATCCAGGTAATGGTAAGATGTACGCTGATATGAAGCTTTTGTTCTGGTGGCCTGGGATGAAGAAGGATGTGGTGGAGTTTGTGTCGAGATGCAAGGCCTATCAGTTGGTGAAGGCAGAGCATCAGCGACCAGGTGGACTGTTGCAGTCATTGCCTATCCCTGAGTGGAAGTGGGAGGAGGTAACGATGGATTTTGCGATGGGTTTTTCGCGATCTAGTCAAGGGCACAACGCCATTTGGGTGGTTGTGGATCGATTGACGAAGTCAGCCCATTTTCTTCCGATCAGACAGACCGATCCGGTGGATCGTTTGGCACAGATATATGTGAAGGAAATAGTCAGATTGTACGGTGTGCCTAAGGTGATTGTTTCTGATCGAGATGGATGTTTTACTTCCAGACTTTGGAAGGGTATTCAGCAAGGCTTGGGTACGAAACTGCATTTCAGTACAACCTTTCATCCTCAGACCGACGGACAGTCTGAGAGGACTATTCAGGTGCTGGAAGATCTGTTGAGACTTTGTGTTCTAGACTTTGGCGGAAGCTGGGAAGATCATATTCTTTTGATTGAGTTTGCTTATAACAATAGCTTCCAGTCCAGTATCGGTATGGCACCGTATGAGGCTCTGTATGGCCGGAAGTGCCGTACTCCTTTGACTCTGACGGAGGTCAAAGATAGACAGGCTTTGGGTGCCACTTTTGCTGGTGAAACTGCTCAGAAGATCAGTTTGATTAAGGAAAGATTGAAAGCGGCTCAGGATCGACAGCAGAAGTATTACAATCAGAAGCACAAGTTCGTTGAGTTTCAAGTTGGTGACTTTGTGTATGTCAAAGTCAGCCCGATGAAGGGTGTGAGCAGATTTGGTCAGGTGAGTAAGCTAAGTCCGAGGTATGTTGGCCCATTTGAAATTTTGGAAAGAATTGGAAAATCTGCTTACAGACTGTTGCTCTCTGATTCGATGCCTGATGTGCATAATGTGTTTCACGTATCCACTCTGAGGAAGTGGGTATCAAACTCTGGAAAGAAGGTATCAGCTGATGAAGTTGAGATTCAGGAGAATCTGGCGTACAAGTAAGAGCCAGAGTTAATTTTAGCATACGACGTCCGAAAGTTAAGAAATAAAGAGATTCTGATGGTTAAAGTCCAGTGGAAGCACCGGACTGCGTGGGAAGCGACTTGGGAGAAGGAGTCTGACATGAGACAGTCGTACCCATACTTGTTCTGATTGAGTTTGGATTGGACAATGTCGAGGATGACATTTTTCTGAAGTTGGGGAGATTGTAATATCAAAATCTGCTCCAGGATCGTCCAAGACGATCTGGGATCATCCTGGGATGATCAGTTGAGAATCTGCTCCAGAATTTACCCATATTTGTTCCAGGTGTTTTTCTATATGCATCGTCCAGGCCGATCGAGGCTTCGACCAGGCCGATTGGCACTGTTCAAAATATCGGCAGAAAAATAGTCCTGGGAACCGTCCAGGACGATCAAATTTGGTCTGATCGTCCTGGGACGATCTGAGTTTTATAAAGCTGAAATCAGTCGTTTTGAAGAGAGAGAAAATTTTATTAAAAACGAAAATATCTTTTGAGGAGAGAGAAAGTCGAGGTGAAAATTGGAAAAGTTGATTTTCGGACGACGCGGAGCCATTTTCGTCCGAAGAGGCTGTTCAGGATATTGCTGTACGCAAGGTAAGGCACATTCCGCCTTTCTCAATTTTCAGAACAGTCGTGTTTGGCGGTATTTTCTGTCCGGATTTTGTTTCCGTTAGCGATTTTCGTCCGTATCATTTGATTGGTTCAGTTTTTACCGCGTAACTTTTTGTATATTGTTGCCGTGCCGGGTGTGCACGTTTTGAATATATTTTGAAGATTTTTGTCCGGGTATTTTTGATTCGACGAAGTTTTTAGTCGATTGGATTTTTCTGTGAAATTGAAAATTGTCTGTGCAGTAGAATAAATGTTCTGAAATGTTATTATCTATATTCTGTGCAAATTTGGTGAATTGTGATTTTCAGAAAAAATTATGTAAATTCCGTATACTGCCGCTGTGCTGCCCAATTTTTGTCTGATTTCTGATTTTGTCTGGATTTCTCTGAAATGATATGCTATCTGTATATGCTATAAAAGGGAGTTATAAGGGGCCTGGATCCTATGAGATTCAGTTAGTGTCTGGAAAATCTGAAATGAGCTCAATCTGAAATCTGTTCTGTTCCGGATCTGAGGAAATCTGTTTAGGTGCTATAAGCACTATATATGTATTCTGGTGCTATAAGCACATCTGTTCTGGTGCCATGAGCACAAAGGGAGGCATAAGGGGCCTGGATCCTATGAGATTCAGTCAGTGTCTGGGAAGGGAGGCATAAGGGGCCGGAATCCGTAGAGATTCCGTCAGTATCAGGGCATTTAGCTATGAATTAAATATATGATATCTGATTTGATATGATTCTGATTTTCGTATCTGTTCTGTAAGCAAATCTGATTCTGATTTCTGTACGGATTTGTCTGATGTGTTTGGTTTTGAGATTCTGAGAATTTTGATTGGAGGTTTGTTGTCTTGCTGAGCTGTTGAGCTCACTCTCGTTTTTTGTGGTTTTCAGGTTCTGGGAAAGGGAAGGAAGTCCATGACTAGAGTTCAGAGTCCGATCTGTGATAGGTACTTTTGTACTTTTGATTTTTGTACGGTCATGACTTTTCTTCTGTTTTTTTTTTCTGTTAGCCATGTACCGTATTTGTAGATGATTGTTTTGAGAAAAAGAAAGGAAAAATATAGATGTTTTATTCCGCTGCAATTGACGATTCATAGTAGCTCTGGTCTGTGTCTGTGTGTTGGTTTTTGAGTTGAAATAATTTGGAAGATTCAGTTCAGTAAGCAAATTCCAAAGCCAGATCCTGGATATAAGATTTGGTCGCGGCCCGGTGCGAGCGGGATTCATCCCGGGTCGGGTCGGGTCGTGACAGTTATCCACTCCTCGAAGGTTGTAAATCCCACACATCCACTTCACACTGATGGTGTTGCTTCCATCTTTCTCTCACACATGCTTGGTATAAGATTACTCCTCTTATGATTTTTCCACTCTAGATCATCGAAGTACTTTTGTGATCCGAGCATATTGAATAGCCTGATTGAGCTTATCTTACTTTGAATTAAGAGAGACTAGATATTCCTTTATGCACCAACCCCCAAAGAGAATAATATAATGTCTTTAATAGAGAGTATTCTTAGGTCAAGGATAAGATATAATTAATTATGGGGTCTTGTGCCCATAGAAAACTGGCACCCACTTAAAATAAATCTCATTTGAGTTAACATAGTGAATGGGTGAAATCTCCTTATTATCAAGTCATATATATTATTATCCATCGAAGTGTGTAGGTGACAACCACTATCCTCCATGATTAATTGTATGTATAATCTCATATACTCTCCTATTAGCCTGCTAGTGTATGGTGCAAAGGCATATCACCATTTTGTCATATGGGATAGTGCAATCATACCATTTGTATTCCAACCCCCACTAGCAGCATCCTTTCATAGACCCATAATAAGAAATGATATATGCAAAAAATATTTATGCAAAATGCAATTTCATTTAAATTTATCTCATAAGCTCTACTTACATCTCAATTCTTCTAATAACTATTACTTTGATACCAATTTACCATCCCCTAAAATCTATATTGGAAGAATTAGATATATCTTACTTTCATCTATAATATATCAAAATTTACGTGGTGAAAGCTTACAAAATCAGGAGATAATATATTTTTGAAAATTTTAGGAGAAATAAATTCATAGAAATCTAAATCACTAAAAATAGAAGAGAATAATTATTTATAATTCTTAGAATAATTTTCATTAAAGGAATAACAAATGAAAATGATCGTAAATGGGATTTCTCTCTCCTCCTTCCTTATTATTCTTCTCCCTTCTCTCCCTCTTCTTCTCTTATTTCTTGTTAGCCAAGCAAAAGAGTGAGGGAGGTAGTGTAGGAATATTTATAGAAAAATATATTAAAAATTTTTGTTAGTGGCCTAGTGCCATAGCACTGCATGCCAAATTCAGAGTTACTATAAAATAGAGACACCAACACTATAATAGACTATATTTTAATTTTGTCAATTTTTTTCTGAAGTCATTAGAACTCCAAATTATAATCCATCTTCGTCATAGTATATTGATCATAGTATTTTACTTGTACAAGTTTTTTTATATTTTTTGGGCGCTTGTGAAAATCCTTAAGAATTTACCTATCAGTACAAATAAGGATTTTAGGACCATCAGGTCTCCATTTTGTAAATCAATTTTACGAATATTTTTATAAATATCATGTTTTATTTTATGGATATTTTTTTATAATTTTTAAAGTTCTAAAATTATTTATTTGAATTTATACTAAAAATTTTGATTAAACTAATTATAGAATATCAAATTATTATTTTATTATTAAAATATCTAATGTCACTAAAACTTTTTAAAACTATTTCCCTAAGGATTTCGGCAACAGAGACATGTTTAGGTGAAAGAGAAAAAAGGTATGAGAGAGAAAAAAGAAACTAATTTGTAAACCATAGTGTTATTTTTGTCCGTTGAGCCACTTGGGAAAATTGCTCGTCTCACTATAAGGAACATTTATGCTATTTTTTATTTTAAAGATTTTATATTTCTGGTATTTTTCTTATCAAATTTGTGTTTCTGTTACCAAAAAATATGAATAATTTTATATTAACAAAATTTTCACTACGTAACTTTTATATGTTATAGAGATCATGATTATGAGTATTTATTTGAGATTTTTTACCTGAAGATTTTGAAAATATAGTGAATTTTATCTACCCAAAAATTTATTTTAACATTTAAAAATAGTAGTGCAGTATAACAAAAGTCTTAAAATATCTTTTGATATAATTCCTAGTATTTTGTAATTTTTTTAAAATGTGTATTTTTGTCTAATAGGATTCTTTATTTTCTACTAATATGATATTTTGACATCTTCTTATTTAAGCTTAATTATAAATTATTTACTATATTGCATTAAAAATGAATATGGATAAATGCTTGAGTAAAATTTGATTGCTATTACTATTATAATATTATTATAATAATATGCGTGTGTGAAACAAACAAGTAAAGATTAGTTGACCCGTTGGTTGAAAATTGATTGACCTGTACATGATGGTTGGATGACGGGCTTTCTATTAAATACTGTGATTTAGTAATATCCTCTACTAATTCACGTGATACACTGATTGATAGTTATAAGGAGATCATTATGTGCCAACGGGAAAAGAGTGACGACTCTATTATTGAGCCAACGATTTACTAATATTGATACTAATACTAAAAAACACCGTGATAGTCATGACTTCTACTTGTTTAGTGTGACAACTAAAATGTATTTTTTAAGTTTTTTTTATTATTATATGGATTTATTATTACTACACATATTTATTATTATGTATTATTCTACTGCTCCTACCACTTGATTATTACTATTACTAACATAAAATTTTGATATTATTTGATAATATTGGCTTATTGTACTAATATTGAGCGTGTGATATATCGAGCATATGATATACAAAATTTATTGAGCATGTGATTGAGATATTGAGCTTGAGAATGAGATACTGATTTAATGTTGATATATAATAGCTCAATAGCATGTAAACACTCTTATATAATTTTACTATATTGATTTGATTTCAATTATATTTATTAATGTTTCGATTTAATGCTTTATCCAATTTCTTTACTCATTGGTATTAGATATGATGATTTCTTTATAGATCGATACTCATACTTGTTTACTATTTTATTGGCTTCTATATTATAGTATTTTACTATTTATAGATTCTACTACTATATATGATTTTTATTATTTTTGTATTGATTCAATGGGCATATGGATGCAACTACTATGATTTGATTATTGACAAGCATATTGCTCCTTTATTGTGCTTTAAATTTAGCTGTAGGTTTTAGTGACATGTTGGGATTTTTAAGCTCATTATATATGTTTAAATAATTTTACGTCCGATTAAGGGAGTAGGAATGTGAGCCTGATCAGGATTTTTTAGGTTCTATTTCTTTTAGTTTTTTTTTTTTGTACTTTGGGCATAGTAGTTGTGATATTATTGTATAGTTCCTAAGTATTATATATGATTTTTGAGATTGAATATAGATGTGTACATTAATATTTTATTGTTTATTATAGATAGATAATATTAAATAGCTCTGGTTATTATTTATTAAAAGATAAATGAATAATTCTTCTAAATTAGATTATGGGGCATCACAATTGATATCATAGTATAGTTATCAGAAGAATTCATTATTGCCAAGGCTATTGGAATTGATTGAGGGTTGCGTAGATAGGGCAGATGAAGGTGTATTAGTTTGCATACACAGTTGAATGACTTTTAGAATGAACTACAAGACTATATGATTTTTTATGAGTTTTGAGTTTATTTTAATTTGATTTGAGTTTTAATTGTATGATTTTATTTTATATTGATTTTGTGCCCAAATTTTTAAGGGAAATATCAAGGATGATATTTTCTTAAGTTGGGTAGATTGTAATAGTTTGTATTTTGACTTTGCAAATTTTTTTTGGAGTCATTAGAACTCCAAATAGTAATATGCCCTTACTATAGTATTTTGATCGTAGTATTTTACTTGCACAAGCTTTTTCATATTTTTTGGACGTTGGTGAAAATACTTTAATACCTATTATTACAAATGAGGATTTTAGGACCGTCAGGTAGGGGTGTCAATATTTGACACGACCCGAAAACCCGACCCGAAAATTTCGGGTTAGGGTCAACCCGAACACGAAACGGGTCGAGTTCGGGTTCAGCATTTCGACCCGTTTCAAAAATCGGGTCGGGTTCGGGTTAACCCTTTGACCCGAAAGTGACCCGATTTTGACCCGAAAACCCGATTTTGACCCAGTAACCTGAGATTAACCCATTTTTTACCCTAAAAGAGGAGATTGACCCATTTTTGACCCGAAAATTAGCCATTTTCTTATTGGAAACGGGTCATTCGGGTCGTGTCGGGTTGACCCGGACCCGAAGCGAGTCGGGTTCGGGTCAGGAAAACTGACCCGTTTTTAGAAAAGGGTCAGGTTCGGGTTGACCCGAATAGTGTCGGGTCAGTTTCGGGTTCGACCCGAACCCGACCCGTGACCCGAAATTGACACCCCTACCTTCAGGTATCCATTTTGTAAACCGCTTTCACGAATATTTTTTTTAAATATCATATTTTATTTTATAGATATTTTTTGTGATTTTTAAAGTTCTAAAATATTTTTATTTATTTATACTAAAATAATTTAATTAAATTAATTATATAATATTAAATTATTATTTTATTATTAAAATATTTAATGTCACTAAAGCTTTTTTAAAATTATTTCCCTATGGATTTTGACAACAGAGATGTGTTTAGGAAAAAAGAGAAAAAAATGTATGAGTGAGAAAAATGAAATTGAGAGTTTATTGAGCATGTGATTGAGATATTGAGCTTGAGAATGAGATATTAGTATAATAATGATATATAATAACTGGATAGCATGTGAACACTCTTATATAATTTTACTACATTAATTTGATTTCAACTGTCTTTACTAATATTTTGATTTAATGATTTATCTGATCTTTTTATTCATTGGTATTAAGAATATGATGATTGCTTGATAGATTTGATACTCGTATTAGTTAATTATTTTATTGGTTTCTATATTGTAGTATTTTATTATTTATAAATTCTACTATTATATGTAAATTTTATTATTTCTACACTGATTCAATGATCATATGGATGCAGCTGCTATGATTTGATTATTGATAAGCATATTGCTCATTTACTATACTTTGAATTCAGCTATAGGTTTTGGTGATATGTTTGGTTTTTTAAGGTCATTATATGTGATTAAATGATTTCATATCAGAACATGGGAGTAGGAGGGTGAGGCTGGTCAAGATTCTTTAGGTTCTATTTCTTTTAATTATTCTTTTGTAATTAGGGCAAAGTGGTTGTGATATGATTATATAAATCCTGAGTATTGTATATGATTTTTGAAATTGAATATAGAAGTGTACATTAATATTTTTTTATTTATTATGAATAGATGATATTAGATAGCTCTGGTTATTATTTATTAAAAAAATAAATGAATATTTTTTTCAAATTAGAATATAGGGCATCACAAATATTGCATGGCAATTTCTACCATTGTTGTATTCTCAAACCTAGCACCGTAACACTCACCAACACAATATCAAAATGCTCTGGTTTAATTCAATTTTAGTTTTTAACATATATATTTTTGGGTTATTATAGTAAAAAAACAACCACCATATACAAAACTTCCTTTTTTTCCACATTTCCACCTCATGAATAAAGGATTGCCTTATAGCCAATATAGATGCATAATATGCAAGATGAAATGGAATTTATCAAGCTCACATATTTATGATAATTTCAGTAGTGCTTGAGGTATAATTTGTACAATTTAGGAACATGAAATTTAGATAACATTGTTTTAAATTATTTACTATATTACAATAACTTGCATAAAGGTCAATATACTCATAGAAAATTATATATATATATATATATATATATAACCAATAAGTGAAACTTTGTATTTTTATTATCCATATATTCAAAATGTTATATTCTACAACATTTATTGAAAAGTTTACCAAACTTTAAAAAAATCACATAAAATTAAATCTCAAATATAACCATACAAATGCCAAAATTAAAAATCTAAAGTATATAGAACATATCCTATGTAATAACCCATATTCTGATCCAAATAAATATTTTTTAGGAGTCATTTTAAGTCTAAATCACAATCCATCTTCTTCATAGGATATATATTATTGTGTTTTATTTATAATATTTTTTTTGTAATTTTTGAACACTAATACAAATCCTTAAAAAATTGATCTATGTCAGTATAAATGGGGATGATTAATGTTGACTAGAACTGAACATACATATTGATTCTTTTATCTTGTATTGAAAGCAAAGATAGAATTTTAATTACTTGTTAGGTTTTTATGATTATTATATGAATTTGTATTATTTCAGGTCATGGAAGAGGTCAAGATCAGTTGGAGTGAGTTGATAAATATCCTTCGATTTTCTTTTAATTTTGTTTGTATTTTCTCTTATTCTTTTATAGTCACGAGTTTGTCATAAATAGTAATTATATTGATCTCCTGGTTATTATTTATTGATTTTGGGAGAATGAATATAGTGAAATATTTTGAGGTATATAATTATTAGTTGCTTTCATAGAATCTATAGATTTATTATTTTGATCATTTATAAAAACTCTGGTTGATTGATTAAGAGGATAAAATATATAATTCTTTCAAATTTGATTCTGGGGTGTTATAGCCAATCTTGATCTGATTAATTTCATAAGAAAGCTCGACAAACAAAAATGGCTCAAAGCATCCAAAACCTCTCTTCTTCTTCCTCCCCACTCTCTTTCTCTCTTCTCCTCTTTACCACTGAAGGAAATGGGGGTGAGTGCATTTTTTAGTTTGTGATTTTAGATATTTATATAAAAACTATATTTTGAACCAACCTCCTCACCAGCGCTCCAAGATAAAGAGTACAACGCCTTAGCGATGCCTCCCAACACCACTAGTACTCTACCTTAAACTCGACCCCAAATAGAGAGCTCAGTACTACAACACAATCACAACATCACCATAGTGCTCCCAAGAAAATTCTAAGACATAGTTTTCCAACTTCTCAGTTCAACCCACAAATGCATGCATACTAAAATGAAATGGAAAATTAGTTTTATATACACAAAAACTAATAGAAATTTAAACAAACTAAAAAATCTTATTAGGTCCGACTCAGGTTAAGTTAACACAAGTAGACCAGCTCATATATCCTCGGTTATTACATACTCTAGGGTAAATAGAAAGATTTGGTATTGACTAAGTGAGGACATCACTTGGAATAGAAAATCCTACATCTAACTTTAGGGTTTTGGATGTGGTTTTAAGGCTTGGAAGTACTTCGAAACTTTAGGAAGATGCATCTATTAGTATTATGGAAAGTTTCATGATTTTTTGATATACTTTAATACTTTTTTTCTAAATTTCATTTCAAGACTAGGCCATGTTGAACCCAATTTAGATAGCGGACATGAGAGAGATGTTCGGCTTTAGAGGAAGGATTTTTTGTTATGGTGGTAGAGGGATATGTTTAGATTAATTAGTTCTAGGGTTGATATCTAATTTTCAAATTATTTTGACCAAACAAAAGGCTTATATATATGAAGTTGCTCTAGAATTAGAAAATATTATTTGTTTTACTTCATTTGTAAATGACATTGAGTTGAGTTCTTAGAGTGCTCAAGCTGAAGCTCTCAAAATACTAAACTATTAAATTATATACATTTTAAAGCTACTTATATTCTTATAATATGTAAACTCATTATTTAAGCTAAGAATTAAACTTATTTTGTGATAATATACCCAAAAAAATATTTTAAAATATTAACATTTAACATCAATATTTATGGGATACCATTAATTAAGTAATTATCGGTTGCCACTAATTAGTGGTTAGCCATAAACCCTTTGCAATGCTATGAAAACTTATTTGTAGCACATTGAAAAATATTAATCGATCATCATTAACTTATTTACAACTTATTATGAATTTATATCAATTTATTATTAATCCATCTTAATGGGTGATCATTTCTTCAAAAAGTTATTTTGTACACTCATTTTCTTTCTTGTTGCCTCTATCTTACCTTGTTAAGACATGAGATGACTGATAGGGGTCTTTTATAAATACCAAACTTTTTCACAAATTTTAACTTTATAAACCACTTGATACAAAAGAGGAAATAGTTTTTTTTTTTCATAGTAAGATATTTATTACACAACAAAGAAGGGCTTTAGAATCATAGGGATCAAAGGTCAAAAACTTGTTTCATCACTCTTTATTCTTTACTAACATGTCTATATGCTTAAGATATAATTTGTAATGCATTTTTATTTTCTTTTTTCTCATCCTTATAATATATCTCTTCGAGAAGGCATAGATGAGTTGCCCTATCCACGAACAAAGTGAGGGTCCTCTAATTACCTTTAGTGTAAGAAGTTTATCGTGATTCCTCCATCAACTTGTCGGTGAAGAAGTGATTGAAAGAGGGAGAGAAATCCTAAGTTTATAGGATGCTTAGGTGTAGGCATAGGTCAGTTTGGGTCAACCTACATAAACATAAATTTTTTATTTATTTTATAACTTCATTTGCTATGCTTGAACTATTATCTTGTTTCCTTCATTAATTCAAAATTAAGTTTAACGGATAGATTAATTAAAATACCTTACTTTTTAAAAGACCGAATTCACTCCTCCTTTGGAGCTTTAATTGGTATCAGAGCCTCAACGCTACTTGACTTAACATCCAATAATGATCCACAAATATACACACACATCGTAATTTTTTTCTTTAGATCTTGAATTAGAAGAACAACCTACTACACAACCACCTTTGTTTAGAGAAAGAATGATATTCGCTTACAATAAAGTGACAATATTTGGATACTATATTGAAATGATATAAAACACCAATCAATATATTGAGAGCCAAGTTGTTCTAAAGCCCATAGATGATTGGAAACAATTTGGGTTAGATCTTAGCCAACAAAACTCAAAGGATATTAATGCTGTTTATTTTAAACTATCCATTTCTCAATGCATTGATTCCATCTCCTTTTAATAAGAGATAGATCTTATAGCTCTTATGTATGATTTTCACAGCTTTTTTATTCAGATCAATACATTTTCTTATCTTCCTCACATTTCTCCTTGTAACAGTATGTATAATTCAACTAGGTACAGTAACAATAAACATGAATAAATTCATTAAAAAAAAAAAACAATACAAAACAATTTCCATATACACTCTGCCACTCCAACTCTACCTCTGCCTCAAAAGCTTCATAGCCTCAACCAAAACTCCTCTAAATCTTTTCACATTAAGCTTCACATTCTGCTTCTCCAAATATATCGCCTTCATCCTCTCCCATCCGAGCTTATGAATACTGTAAGGATCTCTGAACACTGGATCATCTCTTCCATAAATCTCCATTAAAGTACTCTCCTCTTCCTTTATATTGTACTGCAAATACTTCAGCTTCATACTAATCGCCGGTTCCTTAAAATAAGTGTTCGAAATCCAATCCAGCTTCCCCCATGGAACTACTTGTATGAACACAGAATTAGTTGGCAAAAACACAAGGTTAGTAAGCCCGGCACCATGAACTCCCATCATGACATCACACGTGTTCACCACACGTGCGAACCTCACCACATTCCCTTCTGCTTCAGCCACCAATACCTCAAACCCCAACTTCTCTCCCATCTTCACTATCTTCTCCAAATTCACAAATCTCCTGGTATGACTTCTAGCTATAATCAAAAGCCTTGGCTTTTTCACACCTAGTTCTTCTGGTTTAATAGGCTCATTTCTTTCAAGCAAATAAGCTCTTCTCAAAAACTCTGTGAACTGAACCATAGAATCTCCTTTCTTTAACATCAAATCGTTGTTGCTATGAAGGCCAATTATTGCTTTGGGAAAGCAGTGAATGGCTGAGCTATTATTATCAGCTTCATTGAATATGAGGATTTCATACTGTGAGAGACCTTGGAATATAGCGAGATATTTGTTCACCCACCACCAACGGAAGTTACTTACGAGGAAGTGAACTTTTCCATGGAAAGTAAGGGAAGTCTGGAAAAGAGGAAGAAGAATGTCGGAGAAGTCGTGGAAGTAATTTCCGGCGTAGCCGCCGACGGAGAAGACGATGGCGGGGGAGCTGTGGTTGTGAGTGCAGAGAGGAGAGTCGTTAATTTGGGATAATCTTAAGGTGAATTGGGCGACGTTTGACATTGCGGACGGATCAGATTTGCGGGCGTAAGGGCGGATTTTGTGTGAGTCGTTGGATTGGGATTTGGCGACGAGTAATACTGACCGTTGATTGATGGGGATTCGGACGTCGCCGGTTAATTCACAGACGTCGGATCTTCGGTTGGAGTAATCGCACATTGATTTCCATTTTTCGGGATTTATGATTGGTTCATCTTTGGCCATATCTGCATATGCTATAAAAAGTCATGAAATATTTTATTTTCGTTATGTTTCATTATATGCTATTAAAAATTAGGAGAATTTACAAATTTTTTTATATATTTACTATAGTAATTTTAATATTTATTTATAATTATTTGAATCATATAAAAATACTATTGATATATGAGGATATTTTGACATGATAGGCTTCTAATGTCTTGGATTTACGTTGATATTAGTATTTTATTTGATATCTTGTAATAATTCCAACAATAGTTAAAATATTTAAATATTTAATCACATAAAAAATATCATTAATATGAAAAATATTATATATGAATATTCTGACAACATGAGTGTCGAATCTCTTGGACTTACATTTAAATTAATATTTTTATAATGTATTAAATCACACTAATCACAGTATAAATTTAAGATTTCAGAAACTTACTCGGATACATTTTATATTAAGATATCTTACTATAATTTTTTTATCATTAATATTCCCATTGCATTATAAAGTGAAACACGTATATTTATATATGTATATATGTTGATATGATTGAGATATTAAAATATTATATAAATAAGCAAAAAAAATTTATATATTAGATATGTAAATAGATAGGAATTTCACAATATATATTAAATCCTTCTAAAAATTATTATTTATATTAACATTAAAATAAATATAGATTTAATCAAAATTATTTCAAAGATTAACTGCAAATAAAAGAATTAAATATTAAGTTCTAAATATTTAGATCTTTTTTATTTTTGTGAGCCGCATAATTTTCCTCGCAAAATCATTATTTTTAGGACTATTTCTTGACAATGGATTGGAAGAAATAATTGTATTTTAAATTATTTGTTAGAAATATATTATTTTATATTCCCAAAAAGTGATGGAATATCTTAATCCCTAAGTCCTAAGGTGAAATAAAAAAAATATTGAGCATAAAAAAATTAGACAAAAGGACCCCATAGAAATCATAGTTGGGAAGACTAAAATAAAGAGAGAGCCAATTAAGAATCAGTATTGTGAAAGTCTTGTCTTGGTGGTTGTCATGCAATGTAGAAATGATTGTCCTATAATTTTATAAAAAGATTTAGGTTTTATTGAAAGTTTTTCAGTCCCAATTAAATATATATATATATATATATATATATATATATATATATATATATATATATATATATATATATATATATATATATATATATATATATATATATATATATATATATATATATCTTCAAAATACATAATATTTTTTACTAGCTGTTTTTTCTTATCATTAAAATAATTAAATATATTTTCATGTTAAACATGTAGAATTGAAAATTTTATGATATTCCAATTTTTTCATTTGGAATAACAATCTAAGTTGTTTTGTCATATTTTTTATAGTTTATTTTTTATTTTGATTAAAATATTTTCTCAAAATAATATTTTAATATAATTAAATTATTTTGAGATGAAGATAATATATAAATTAATATTCAAACAAAATTTAATTATAATAATCTCAAAATAATATCAATAATTTTGAAATATATCCTAATTAAATTTCCATCAAAATATCCTATCATAAACTTTTTGCATTAAAAAATAATATAAATTTAAATACAAAACTATATAATATATATATATATATATATATATATATATATATATATATATATATATATATATATATATATAGGATAATTACAACAATTTTAGTTTATATAGCCTCAATAAAAACTTGTAAATTTAATATAATTATAAACTATATATTAATGACATAATTAGCGTGTGATATTCCTCAGGAGTCATTGAGTTAACGTACCTAATGCACTTACATTGCTGTCCTCCTCCTTCAGTTCTGAATTCGTGCTGGTAATTGCTGCAACAGTGTAATTTGACATTGTTTTTGTACCGTTCACAGCTGCTTTGTTCACAAGGAGAAGGTAGATAAGCAAAAGAATATCTATCACGTCATCAGCTTTCTTATTATTTTCTGAAATAATTTTTATTCTAAAAATTATTTAACTTAAAAATTTGTGCTAAAAAACTGTTTAAAAAAATAATAATAATGAAACTATCACAAACAAAACCTAACATATATATATATATATATATATATATATATATATATATATATATATATATATATATATATATATAATCGCTAAAAAAATTTATGTTTTACTAAGAAAATAAAAATATTTGCATTTTTATTATTTTATGAAGAAAATTCAAAAAGATAATATTTAAAAAATGCAATATATTTCAGCATTTTTCATAAAAAAATGTAAAATATTTTAGTTTTATGCTCCTTTTTAAATATTCTCTGAATTACATTTTTTTATCATATAATTTTGTGCAATACTCATTTTAAAAAAAATTGACTCTTAAAAGAACATAATGGAAAAAATAATTTATATAGCCGACTCGACATAGTGGGATAAAAACTTGATATCGTTGTTGTACTCTTTTAAAAAATTTATTCTAAACACGTATCAAACATAATATTTCAAAAAATTAATTAATTAATTCATATATTTGCATATGCTACAACCAATCTTTTGAGAGTTTAATATATATATATATATATATATATATATATATATATATATATATATATATATATATATATATATATATATATATATATATATATATATATATATATATATATATTAAAATTTTATTATATATGCACTTAAGAATTGAGTGATATTATTATAAATAATGGATGATGTTATTTTTGTAAATAAAAAAAATTATGTCAAGATAATCCATAGCATATCCAAGAGCTTTGAGGTTGATTTTGATCACTTTTTTTGTTAAAATATTCTTATATAATTTTTTTTCTTCATGAATATGCCTATAAAAATAATTACTTTTTCCTTAAAAAAAATTAAAATATGAATTTAATAAACATGATTTAGATTTTATTTGAGACAATTTTTTACTACTTTATTAGAAGCTCCTTTAGAAAGCAGTAAGAAAATTGTCTCAAATGAAACCTCAATCTCATATTAATAATAAAATTTAAGATATTTATTATTTAAATTAAATCAACATAGATATTCAATTAGCCTTAAAATATGAACCATATAAATAAAATGGGGGCCTTTTTTAATTTTGTATTTGAACTTTTTTAAATTGAGTAAGCTAAAAGATGATTATTAGCACATAAATAAAAAAATAATAAATTTAAACAATTTTAAATAAATACCTTTTGCGTAAGCAACTTTACTACTGTCTACTTATAAAGTCGGTGAAATTTAAAAATCAACCTTATAAATAAAAAATTAACATAAAGAGCCCTTATAATGATGATTTGACTTCGCCTTTTCTTTGGCCTAATTAATATGCTCTATGTGGTGTCCACTTCCACTGAAATACAATAAACAATAGGGACTATTTTGCATTTATTAATAAATCACATAATTTTTAAATAATGCTGCTCTTAGATTCCCCTCTATGAAGCCATATTAAAATATCTCTCTCAATGTTATTGGTGTTAATAGGATGGGAATATTCCGTTAAGTGAAAAAATAATATTCTGTTACATCCATTTTCTAGAATAAAAAAGTTTTATTTTTTTTTAATAAATCTAATTACTAACTATTTCTCTTTGTAAAAAAAAATCATTTAGTTCTTTATTTTAAATTTTTTTGGGATGAAAAAGCACATATTTAAGAAAATAAAATATATTATTACATATAAATATTTAATTCTAGAAATTTAAAAAAGATGTAATTGTTAATGATGAAGGTATACTAATAAATAATTATAATTTATTGTATGGCAAAAATTTAGAAATTAGAGTAACCATGCATGATAAAATAAATTTTTTTTGTATGAAGATGGTAAAATTAATTACTAAAAATGATCTCTTTGGTAAAAAAATTTATTTACTTATTTATGTTGAAAATTTGTTTGATGAAAATACACATATCTTAGAATATATTATTACATATAAATATTTAATTATAGAAATTGAAAGAAGATGTAATTGTTAATGATAATAAAAAAATTATAATTTTTTTGAAAGGCTAAAATTCACAAATTAGAGTGATCATGCAAGAAAAAGAAAAAGAAATTTTCATGACACTAAACTTCATAAAAAAAGTGGTGGATTAGTAAAAATCAAAAGATTAGAATGGCACAAAAACAAAGTATTTTAAATAGTTGAATGATGTGATCATATAAAAAAAAATTGCATATCATAACCTTTTTATAATATTAAAATCACCAAAATTGCTTGCACATCTAAAATTCTAATTAATGGAATACTTTAAAGGCTATGATGTTTATATTTCAACAATCTACTAGTTTATTAACAAGATAGACAATGACTTATAGTGACTATCAAAGATGACTCCAAATGGAATTTGGGATGAGGAGGCATCTATATATGATTGTATCACGGGAGATAATATAAAATAATGTGTTCTTGTGTGAGATGAATAAAATAAAATAAAAAATAATAATAATTAGATTAAGATGTTCTAATCATATTTTTATTTTGAGATTTGTGCAATGTAAATTTTTATTTATTATTTCATGTACTTATTCGTCTCAAAATAAATCTAACGATTTTGATGAGATCCATCATAATTATTTTTCAGTTCGAATATTCTCCCAATATAAAAGTTTTTAATTTA
Organism: Dendrobium officinale; assembly: GCA_019514585.1. Lineage (NCBI taxonomy): Eukaryota > Viridiplantae > Streptophyta > Magnoliopsida > Asparagales > Orchidaceae > Dendrobium > Dendrobium officinale. The sequence goes on along the minus strand of CM033695.1, from coordinate 32,499,922 downwards.
AATTTTATGATAATATAACTTATACATAACTAAGGTTTAGAAATTAGAGAGAATTATGTGAATTTCCTTAATAATGGTAATTATAAGAATAAATAAAGTGTTAACAAATTAAGAATTATATTATCATATTTTTAAAAAATACATATTTTTTTAGTATAAATAATAAATCTGCCAAAAATTTACATGTATGTATGTATATGTATATATGATCAATGAACTAATTTATAAACTTACCAAAATATTGGATATTTTTGACTTCATCTCCTTCACTTAGAGGAGGAAGATCAAAGCTAATATCAGCAGAAGAAGAATTCCTTTGCATTACATTACTTTGGCAAAGGTGTACTGATTTGCTTGAAATATTACTACAGCCTGCAGTTTTGCTCTCAACAATTGCATTTTCTTTCCCTGAAACTAATCGATCACAGTAAACAAACAGTAGTGTTATGAAGAATAATTTTATGAAGAATTAATAACTAAGAAGTGCTGAGAACTCAAAATGCAGAAGGCAGTGATGTTAATTATACCGTTGCTCAATGTATCTTTGTTCATCAAATCTGACAGAGCTGAATCAGCTGATGATAACTTCAAATTAACTGAAAAAGAAGAAGAAGAAGAAGAAGAAGAAATATTGCTTCTAAACTTAAAAGGCAAAAACGAAGAAATTAAGTTGAGGAAGAGTAATTTACTGGCAGAGAGGATGGCATCATAAGGCTTAGAGATGGAAAGATAAGTTAGAAGAACAATGAAGCATACGAGAAGCAATCCAAAAGTAAGCTTTTGAGGCTCAGCTTGCCTAAAGCTTCGGGCAAGCGTCTTCTCATACCCCATAATGGATAACTTGTGCTGAAACCAAGCTAACAAGTTTATTTGGAGATGATGAAGTGTGATGAGTATTTCACTATAGAAACTTGTCGCCATGTTAATTTCTTTCATTATATTATTATTATTAATCACTCCCTTTGGAGGTTAATAGGTACTTTTCTTCCAATTGTTGGTGAAGGAAACCAGCTAAGAAGGTATATAGTTATTGCCTTTAAGCTCTTTTTCTTATTCATATTTTTCAACGTAATGAATTTTCTAAGGAATGAGTTGCTAGGGATGTGCAAAATGTGCATGTGGAGGCAACTTTTTAAGGGTCAAGAATGATTTCTATAATTGATCTAGTTGGTGTTGAGGTCAATATAAGTTATTAATGGTATTACCAACTCCAAATATAATGATAGGAACAGCTAATATACAATTAACAATAGTAGTTTAAGCTGTTGCTGGTGAGATATTTCTTTAAAGTTGTGATCTAAAGTTTCACTATGGGGTCGGCACAAAGCTAGACAAATTAGCCACGCAATAAGCCACAAAATTTTAAACTTTTTAGTAGCTTTTGATTAAGTAGATGAAGTCAAATTAGTGAGCAATGTAATTTTTTAGAGCTGTAATTAGGTTCAAAGGTTTTAATTTGAGACAATAATAATATATATTGTTGAGTCAATAACAAAAATTATATAATTTCGCTTCATTTATTAGTGGCGAATTGAAAACCGCCACTAAAAGATCCTCTTTCCGCATCGGTTAAAACCTTTGTTAAAAGAAACGTTTCAATATCTATCTCGCCGGTTGCAAAACCTCTGTGAAAACCTCTTGCAGTGAATAGTAAATATAGCGGTCATGTGGCAATTTTAGAACTGTCGCAAGATTTTTTTTTTTACATCTAAAACTGTCGCTAAAGCTCTTTTCTTGTATTGAGTGCCAAATTATATGGAGGATGATTTTCTCATAGTAGGTTACAACCATTATATATATAGTTCTTAATCATATGTACGATGATACTAATTTTTAAATATTTTGGAACATAATATATATGAAAACATGACAAAACCTCTTCCATTTTAGTTGAAATGTAAAACATCACAAGAATATTGTTTATTTTTTTCCCTGTATTTGCAGCTAATATCGGAGTTGGTCCCAAGAATAGATATTTAGCAAGGGCTTTTGTGATTGGTGGAGGGCGATCACAAATCATTCAAAATTAAAGCAAATACATACTCCATTTCTTTTCATTCATGTACGTTTTCCAACTCCCTGGGCCATCACTACTACAATATTACAAGCTATTGACGATGGAGTATATGATAGAAATTTTTTGTCGCTGATTATTGACATATTTATTGACAATTTTTTTTTTTCGATAATTCATCCTTGCGTGAATAGTCTTTTGATGAGGCCTAATTTGCTCCAGCTGTTTGATAGTATTTTGGATCAAGGTTATACAGCGCATTTTAAAAATTTTTACCTGTTAACTGCTTCTGTCATTGTCTATTTCTTATGGAGAGCTAGAAATGATAGAATATTTGGTGGTAATTTTGATTGTCAAGCCACGTACGGTGATTGTCGTCAAAATCAAAAATGATGTTGCCCGCAAAACTCATGGCTGGAAAAAATTATGACTTCTTTGGTTTGGGCTCTGTATCGATGCTGGTTGCATAAGCTGCTGCAACTGTTGCTGTTTTGTCTGTTTCTGGAGAGAATTATGCATGCTATATATATATACCGATTTTGTTGCCTTATTCGGTTGCATGGGAGTATTTTTTGGAAGGACAATGATGAATGCTGATCTTCAGCTGCCTAGCTCTTAGACGGTCTTTTAGGCAATCAGGGGCTATGCTCTTGTTTTAGTCCCTCTCGTGCATTTGACCTGGATCGTGCAAATCAACTTGAGCAACCTGAGTCCTTCGTGGCTTTCCGCCACCTCGTTTTGTTCTGAATTGTTATTTTCGCTTCTTTATAATCTTTAATCTCTTTTGCTGTTTGAGATTTTGGATTATAATTTTCTTGTTTTTCCTTACATGTAATTTCTTTCATTCAATGATACGGGCTTTGCCCCAAAAATTTCCAAAAAAAAAAAAAATTAGGATAACTTATAAATAGTTACCGTTGCCGGTGACTTTTTTATCGTTAATGTTTATGATAGAAATGATCTTTTTTTGTTAGATTTAAATGAAATTTTGACTTCTAGCATGACACAATGTCAAAAAAGGATTCATGTAGTCGACCCCATGCAGTGGGACAAAGGCTTTATGTTGTTGTTGTTGTAATGTTTATGATAGAAAATTAATCCATCAATAACTAGTTGATGGTCCAAAAATTAGAGCAAAACTATCTATGGCTCAAATCACTCACTATTAGGGGTACAATCGAGTCAAGCCTGCTCACGAGCCGAATCGGGCTGTACTCATTAATGGGCTCGATGAGTCGATCTATCGAGCTCGCGAGTCAATTACGAGATCGACGGATTAACGAGCCCGAGTTCGAACACTCCGCTGCTCGACTCGATAGCTCGCCAAGTAGCTCACATAAGATGAGCGGGATTTGCAGCGAGAGCGGAAGTGGGAATCAAATTTTATATTTGACGGCGGGAGCGGGATTCGCAACGTGAGCGGGCTTTGACGATGGGAGCGGGATTCACAGCAGGAGCGGGCTTTGTCGCGAGAGCGGGAATCAAATTTCATAGGTGGGAGCGGGATTCACAGATGGGACGACGGTCGACGGAGCTCGACGTAGCTCGGGACGATGAGCGGGATTCACGGACGACGCAGCAACTCGACAAGCCGCTCGACTTGACTCGTTTCGTGAGACGAGACGAGCTCGAACTCGAGCACGGTACTTGCAATTGGCAGTCGAGCTCGACTCGAACACCCACGAGCTCGAGCTCGACTCAACTCGTTTGCGCCCCTACTCCTCCCTATCTCCTTCCACCACTCTTTATACCATCTTTTTTAGAATATATTAGTACATCCAAAGATTCCAAACCTATCAGACATATTTATCTCAAAATTCTTAATAATTATCTCAATTTTTTTATATCTATTGAAATTAAGTATCATGTCTTTGTATGTTTGTTCTTCTACTATTTTTGGACCCCATACCTTCTCATGCTTTTGCTATTTCAAAACCAATCTCACTTCCTATGTTTTGGATTACACTCTAGGATTCCATGAAAGATAAATACTTAATACTGGTACTCAAATATTTTATCACCAATTATTTTATATCCTATTACACTCTAGATCCCATGAAACATTTCACTTAAAACACATTACCTGAATAATGTCTCATATGTCTCTTCAAATCACAATAGACAAAAAAAAAATCATCAAATTTAACAATATTTAAGTAATAATATTATTAAATTTTATTATAAAGATCATAATTGATTTGTTTTTTTCTTTAATATATTTTATCCTAAGTTTAAGAAAGAGTGGTATGTGATTTTCGAATGTATTTCTTTTTATTATTATTATTAAATAAGCATGTTGCATAAAATTACCATGAATATTGTAATGTGCAAAAAGAAGTGACCATGATGACCTTTAAAACTTATTTCTATGGAATGTTGCATAAATTTATTGATTTCAATTGCATTCAATGGAGCATGTTGCTATTTCTATCTCTTATCATTATTTTTCACTATTTTCATTAATAAATTTTTATATTTGAAAGCTGTTGTAGAAAGCAATAAGAAGATTGTCTCAAATAAAGCTAAGAGATAGAAGTTAGTAATGTGCAGTTTTTAAAATAGCGGTGTTAGGTAGATACCATACTCCATAGTTAAAAAAGTCTAATAAATAATAAAGACCAATACAATTGTTATTATAAAGAAAAATAATACATGTAACATAAATCATTTCTCCTTCTCATGAGCTAAATGACAAAAACATATTAGTTTGTGAGAGAGGAAGTTGATGATAGCGTTAAAATTCCTAAACTTTATTCATGCTAAGGAGGATAATGCCTTAGTATGAATGTTTCAATTCCAAAGACAAAATAATTAAGTGATAGAAAAAGTTTTTTGCTTGACGTAGAGGGTAAGTTTTAATTCTATATTATTATTTATATGTTTATGAAATCCCAAACAGAGACAAAATACACACTTTCAGAAAATTACCAAATTATCAGAAATCGTATAAAACAACGTTTTAAAACTTTACTTGTACTGAAGCAATATTTTCCAATGTCCAGATAATTTACTATTCGATAAAAAGCGCACAGAACTCAAAATATCCGATAAAAACTTTCCATAAAATACTTAAATCGTGCAAAAACATCATTTTCATATCATACCAAAAGTTACGCGGTAAAAGTTTCGTCAATACAAAGATATGCACGTTTTTCGGTAACGGAAACGCAAAACTAAGCAAAAAAATACCAAAACTCAAAATCTTTGAAATCAGAAATATGATTCGGAGTCCTTACTACAAGACGAACAAATCTTCCAACTGCGACGACGGACGAAAAGAGCACCGCGAACTCCAAAACCAAGCCTTTCCTTCATTTTCCTTCTCTTTCTCTCTCCAGCCTTCTCTTTCTCTCTCTTCAAATGATTCAAAATATCTCAATCCAACATATATCCATTCAGATCGTCCCGGACGATCCAAAATCGTCCCGGGACGATTTGCCCTCCGGATGAAATTCGTCCAGACGTGAACAGTTTTCGTCCCTGGACGGCTTGCTCTCTAGACAATTTTCGTCCCGACGAACCAAATTTCGTCCCGGGACGAACTTAGTTCGTACAGGCAGTTTGTATGTACTAAACATACAGATTTTCACAATTTTCTTCAGTTCATCCCGTACTAAGGCCAGTTCTTATGCCTATCTACTTCAGAGGAGTTTTACAGACCCCAGTTGACTTGAGGTCAAAATGACCAAAATGCCCCTTCAGGGCAATTTTGTTTGGTCATTTTTTAAGTGTTCTCTAAACTTCAACATGTCCTTTTCAAATCATACTCTAGAACTCCTTCCAATGCATCCTAATCATCATTAAGAATGACATGGATCCCAATCCAGACTCTGGCCAAGCTTGGTTGACCAGATTAATCAGTTTTGGCCAAAATACCCCTTTAGAGTTTAAATACCTATTTCGAATCAAATGACATTCAAATTGTTTGGAACCACTTCCAACAATTTTCAAATATCATTCCAAATCTATTGAATCCACTTCCAATTCCTAAATCAACCTGGTTGACCAAGTCAACCTAGGTGGACCCAATGACCCATTAAGGACTCAAATATGTGTTTTGAACCAAATGACCTTCCTGATCCTTAAAAATACCTCCACCAAACTCCAGACATCCAATCAAACTGTTATGCTCAAAGCTTGGCTCTGGGTCAACCTACTTGACCAAGTCAACATAGGTTGACTAGTTCAACCCGTATGCCTATCTACTTCTAATCAAGCTTCAAATCAACTCCAAATCCATTCAAAATCCTATGATCACTTCCCTTAGTGATGTAGACTTGATTTGACCCATTGACCCAGTCAAAGTTGACATGGTTAACTAAGTCCAAACCTATTCAAACTCCCTTCTTTTGATCAAATCACTTTCAATAAGTAATCAAGTCCCTTTGAGCTTTAAACCCTTGATATCACTATATTTCATAATTTAAATACATTCAAAGTCAAGGCAAGCCAAATCAAATCTCATTTGATCAAGTCAATCCATGAGGACTTGGTCAAACCCCTTTAAACCCTCATATTCATATATCAAACCCACACTCCCAAACCTCCCTTACTCCATCAAACCTATACCTAAACTTCATTTACACTCTATTCTAACAACCTTACCTAAGTTTGACTAGTCAAACCAGTCAACTCAAGCTTTAAAACCCTTTACATGATCAAACTTATGGAACCCAACCTCCTCGCTTAAGGCTAGACCCATATATCAATCCAAATCACTCTATACCACACCTAGACTCCAGCATAACTGCTTTGACCCTTGTTGACAGGTCAAACTATCACTAAGAGCTCAAATAAGCTCTCATGGTCAACCTTCACTCAAACTCTTACCCCATGCCTTGATATTACTTTTAAATCATTTTATCACTCCCTAATACCACATGGATGCTAACTCAGCGACCTATGACCCCTTTGACTGGTCAAATGGTCAATGAGAGCTCAAATAAGCTCTAAGAGTCAAACTCGATCAACCCAACTTCCCAGCATAAACCAGGCCCGTCCAGCCTATAGATCCAACTCCAAAAGCTTCATTGAAGCTAGCCCGACATCCCCAGCAACTGTCTTGCCTCCTAGCTCGGCCTAGCCATCCCTAGTGGTCCCCTCAAAAAATGACCCTAGGTCATTCTCACCTAGGCCACACTCCCTCTCTGCTCCCTAACGGCCAGGGACACTTGTCCTCAATCCCAACATCCTCCCTAAGGCATCCCAACCATCATGTTTGGCTCCAATAGCTGGAATAGGGTAGAGAGGTAGGATTCATTCATCCCAACCTATCTCTTTTTCCTGTTCATCTCTAGAGCTCCTGGGATTTCATTTTGATTTCCCAAAACTCCCTCTTCATTTATCCATCGATTCCCAGTGTTTGGAGCTCACCGGCGACGAGTATGATGCAAGGCTGAAGCCTTCATCCGTCCCAAACATTCAAGGTCCCAGTAGAAGCTTTGTCAGAGGTCTAAGTCTTCTAAAAAGTTGAACGCAGACAATCCACAAGCTCAGTAATACCTGTACCATCCAAAACCATCTAGTATATCAAGGTATATCTAAAACCCTAGGATTTTTTTTAGGTTCTTAAATAACATTTCAATCATTTCATCAAAGGATTAGAAAATTATTCCCCACTTTTTCTTAGACTATACTCTACCTATGTTTAAATTTTCTAACTATTTTATCCATTAATTTATGAGAACAAAAATGAAAGTGTTTCTAGGGTTTTAGGTGGCTGAATGTTGAACACAAGCCCATGACTGCATAATCCATTCTATTTGGATTGAAAGGTCATGATCTTGTCATATTTAAAAATTAGTTCAGGCACTTGAAACCGTGGTTTAACCAGGCCTTCATCCGGCTGAATCCAAACCGCGGGATTCATTTGAGCCGTCTAATCCTCTCCGTTTAAATTTGACCTGCGAGTTTGATCTTAGTCATTAGATCAGAACCACGGTAGATCTAACAGTCTGAAGTCCCGCTGAGCTGGTTAAGTGGATATAGTCAGCTGACCACCGCCATTTAGGTGGCTGAATCCTGTCGGGCTGCATGGAGAAGCAAGGGCCCGGGTCAGCGCCGTCGTTTGACCAACCATTTAAAAACCCAAAATAATTTCAAAAAAAATCCCCTGAACTTCAAAAATGCATAAAAATTTCATTTTTCAACCATTTTTGGAGTTCTTGGGCTATTCTTTTCAACTTTTTATCTAGTTTATTTTAAAAATAAAATAAAGTCATTTTGGGTTATATTTTATTAGTTGTTTTAATTTTTTATAAAACTCTATTTTAATTTTAAATAAAGATATATAAATTATTTTGAGCTGAGATTTGATAGAGGTATTTTAGGGTCTATTTTTTTATCTTCCCTAATTTTGTCAAGTCCATTTGATGCATAGATCTTTGATATTTGAATTTACAAAAATATTGTTCATGATTTGACCTAAATTTTTGTAAATTTGAATATAATTCAAATTAAATCCAATCAGTGCATTTTTGTGTTTTATGGAATCAATGTATAGCCCTCTTTTATTGAAAATAAGTTCAAACCTTGATCATGTATAGTTTAGTTAAAATTTACTTCCAATGCAAGTTAATCTAGGTTAATAATTAATAATCAAACTATGCATGATCATGCTATCAAATTAGATTGACTTTAATTTGGATATATTTGCATATATCTCTAAATTAACTTCAATTCAATTTAATGCATTTGTTATTTTATAATATATTGTTTAAGTTTATAAGTCATTAGATGACTTATAACAATAATGATTTATTATAGAAATCATTCCATAGAATATTAGGGCACTTCTTTTTCTTTGTTCATGATTGTTATGATATCGTGTGATTGCAAATAGTGTTTAAAGGGTTAGCAGAACTTGATAGCTATCCTAAAACTTAGTGATATTAAGGATAATAATTAAAGCGTGTCTTAGTAAACTTAGTCAAATATAGGATGAACTACATATATTCCTTTTGGGATGAAACATGAATATAGAAAATTAGTGTCATGGTTTACTTTAATCAAATTCACCTCATTTTGACATTAATCAACCTCCAAACAATTATTAGAGTTAGGTGACCCTTCATTATGGGTCTTGTTTTTTTTTTTTAATAAATCCAAATAAGTCAAATAAAATTCATAAAATCTAAAATCAACTTCATCTAATTCCAATCAACTCTAAATCAAGTCTACAATCATTCAAAATCAAACTGAGTCTAAATTTTATTAAATATTTAATAAACTCTTAATTATCTTTAATTAAACAAATCATAATAATTTAAATAAAATTCTTTAAAAATTCAATTTAATTCCAATTAATCCTAATTTAATTACATAACCACTCTAAAATCAACTTTAAATTTTAAACTCCATTTAAAATTTAATTAAATTCTTAAATACCCTTAATTAAATATTAAATAAATAAATATCATTAAAATTCAAATAATATCAAAAATATAAAATAATTCATTTAAAATAAAAAAAATCAGAAACATATTAATTTTAATTTTAAATAATTTTCTAATTAAAAATTCAATTAATAATTCATTAATTAAATAATTTCATTAATAAATAATTAATTATAAAATTCATTACATATTCTAATAAAATTAAGTAAAATCAGATAATAATATTTTGAATTAAAATAAAATTTGGAAATAAATTTTAAAAAATATTAATTCATTAATGATTCTTTAAATAATTCATTTCCTTTTAATAATTAATTAAATAATCATAATAAGTTTTAAAAATTGATTATAAATTCAATTTGATTCAAATAAAATTTAATTTTTTAATCTCTTTAATTTAATTATAATTTTGAATAATTTTTTAATTTAATTTCATTAATAAACCATTTAGTTTTAATTAAAAATTCAATAAACGATTAAAATTGTAAATACTATAATAAAATTCATAAAAAATTAAATTAAATTCTAATTCATCTAAACTAAATTAATTTGATAATTTGATTGATTAAATTTTATTTTTGATCAATTAAATTTGAGAATTTATTTAATTTAAATGAATTAAGGTATTTATGCATAAAGCTTGATTCCTTTTGGAGGGCTTTAGGCATTTTGATTTTAAAAGACCTTTAATACACTTAAATAATAAAAAGATATATCATGTGTTGTGCACAACTCCTTTTAGGAAGGCACTAATGCATTAGATTTGGGAGATCTTCAAACTCTTAATAATACACCGACCTTATGTGGCATACTCAACTCATTTTGGATAGTATGTCATATTGCATTTGTAAGGTCCATTTTCTCCTTTTGTAATAAAATTTTAGGGACTCTCAGATGTATGCATGTCTTCTCTATAAGATGGGTATTCATTTTGAGAGTCCTAGGACTTATAAATTGATAACTTTTTGCACTCAAGATGTTATTAATCTATAAGTTCTGTAAAATTAAATATATAACTCTAACATCTAAAATTGGAATATTTTAAAAGTAAAATACACACTATTTAAACTTCAACTAAATCCCCATTTGACCTTTAATGATAAACCTTAATAATACATGCAATTTAAAACATAAATTCCTATAGGACCTATCCAAGTCATACGACCTTTTTTACACACTTAGATGTTTGCTAGGACAACCAACTTTAGTTTAGGCTAGGCCGGTGGTTTGTTGTGTTTTGATTGTGGGTGTCTTGCCTAGAGGGCACCTATATTTATCTTCTTACTTTTCTATAAATCATAGCATGCATATTTATTTTCTTTCAGTGCATCAGAGTGCGGAGTGAATAAGTGAGGGTAGTGTATTTTACTTTTTTATCTTTAATTTCTTGTATTTATAAATGTTCACAAAACACTCATAATTGCATAACTGCTTTTATATTTTTGTAAAGTAGAATGTTCCTAGGGACTGATATACTTGTAAAGAGATGTAATTTTAAATTCCTAAATTCTTGTATATAGATCGAGCTGTATTGTGTCTTGAGTCTGTAAAAGAACTAAAAAATGGCTGCTTATATACATACAAGTGGGGCTCCAAAAAATAATATCCTCTCTCAAGGGGATGTTCATTTTTAGAATTCCACAAAAGATCTGGAGCCTAAAGACCTTAAGCAGTCATATTTGGTTCTAATTTCTTATAGGTTTAGAACCCATGTTTATTGTCGATCGGGCCTGGCCACCTTTACTTTACTGAAGACCTTGTGATGTACTATGTAATTTTTTATATAAATAAAATCAGTTCTTTTATATTAATTTGTGATTCATGCATCATTAACATACGAGTAGATTTTTTAATTTTTGTAAGCATATCTTATTGCATTTGATTCAAGTTCTTTAACCATTCCTTGATTCCTAGGGTAGAGTTATCTCAAATCTTACATTCATTGGTAAAGTTATTATGATTAGGATTGTTAGCTGGCAGCCCACTCTAGACAGGTGAGAAGTCTAGAATGTATACACTTTCTCCTTGCACTTTTTATAATTTCTAATCAAATCTAAATCTTTTAAATTCAGTGTTAGAAATTATAATGTAAAGCCTGAGCATAGAAAATTTAATTAGCCCAAATATTTCCTTAAACTTGTATATATTTTAAAATCATTTAGTCTTCATTTTAATTGAGAGTATTCCCTTATGGGATGTAATTAACTATAGGGGCTTGCCCCTATAGGAAGTCTAAACCTAGAATAAAATAAACCCAACTTAATTTCCTTTCGAAGGTAGGGGAAAAATCTGTGAACGTATTAGCCTTATATGTATTTTAAATTTAATTTCATAATCAAAAGATAGAAGTATATTCGATTTGCTTCACAGTGAATTGAATATTTTTTTATATTTGATTATGGAAATGAATCAATGATTCATTAATCTAATTGGGATGATAAAATAATATGCTTGTCATCCTTCGGGATAATTTTTATATTCCCTACGCTGCATTCGATTAGAAGAATGAATTATAGTCTTTTTTTTTCTTTAAAATTGATATAAAGACTTCAGTCTATCCTTCGGGGTGATATAATGTCCAACTATGTGAATTTAATTGAAAGAAAATATTAAAATACAAATAAAGCAAATTGTGTGAGAACTAAAAAAGTATTTTTAATTTTTTTTTTCTCATAGAAATAATAACATAATGAATTAGAGTAAAAGGATCTATTAAATGAATTAACAAGTATAATCATTACAACTTTATGTTTCATAAAAAAATTGTATTATAAAAGAAAGTCAATAGATACTTTCTCGTTCCTTCATTTTTCTAGCACAATTATTTTCATTGATTTCTTTTAGTGATTGTGTCATATTCTTTTTCAGACTATGGAGCCCAAAATTTTTTATAAGAGATATACCCGAATATTGATTCAAAAAAATAGGGATGAGATGACCAAAAAGAGCATTGGAGAGACTTTTGCGCAACCCCTTTTTGAAGGCTACCAAGATATGACAGCTTTAATCCTTGACCTAGAACCATGAATGAATTATTAGCTAATTTCAAGGTCAAATCCCAAAATAAAAAGCTAGAGACAATAGAGAAGACTGTTGGGATCCAACTCTTTGGGGAATCTAAAAAGTTTCACCTTAATAATTTATAGGAATTTTTTTCACTATTGATAATCATCTTGGGACTCTCTATGCTTAAGTCATTAACAAGATCAAGGTAGAGATGATTAATTTGAAGGGCAAGATCTCATGTTGCAAGGAAGTGTAATTATCCTCCATGTTAGTTGTGGAATCCAAATTTATCCGGTGAATGATGCCAGGCTTTAGTTTACCACCCACCTGTGAGCTTAAAGACTTGAGGATGATGAAGATAAAATAGGAGAGGGGAAGAGAGAGGATGGATTTGAATAAGATATTTATTATCTTAAACAGAAATACAAGAGTAAAAAGGAGTGAGAGCCAGATCCTGTAGATCTTAAGCTAAACTATGGAAAAATAAATCATCTCTCTCTCTCTCTCTCTCTCTCTCTCTCTCTCTCTCTCTCTCTCTCTCTCTCTCGTTGTCTTGAGTCATCTTCCCTTCTAAATCATGTCAAGTTATATCTTCCATCCCAACTCGTATCTTGCTTACCTTCCTCCTCTCCCTTTTTATAGGGTTTGGAGTGTTACAATAGAATGTGTATGTGGTATAGTAGTTGTGCTATTGATCTTTAATGTAGCTCAAACAATTGTGTCAAGTGGTGTGGCGATCTTGTATGAGTTAATTTGGGTGAGAAGTACTCCATAGCATCTAGAGATTGAGTTAACGTGAGGTAGGAAGTTGGCCTGAGATCACCCCGCTAGAGCAAAAGGGGGCAAGTGATGATTTGACATTGATCTCTAAGCTTATTGATGATCCAATCCTGAGAGAGGTATCGTGAGAGACATGTGTGTCTTTATCTAGATTGTTGGTATGTCTCGTGTGGGATACTTGATATTGGTAGAGATGAATAAGGATTTATCCAACTAAGAGAAGAATTTTCGAGGTACCCCCCCCCCCCCCCCCCCCCCCGTCGGGAAGTGTGATTGCTTGAAGAAAGTGGACGAAGGAGATCTATCTTGCTCTAGTAATAAACTCCTTCCTAGCTCCTAAGTGAGTCCTGTGAACAAACTATCTTGAAAGAGGAGGGAATACTTCTTCCGCTCATACCTAATGTAACATGTTAGATACCTACGAGAATGTACATCTATAATAAATCATGGGTGTGCATTAGCAAGTTCATTGGAGGAGTTGGATTCTTACTTTGCCACCATATTCATTAAAGCTTTGTCCCCAAAGAGGTACTTTTGATCCCCTTGTTCATGATTTATTTGGAGAGGTGACTTCTTTGAGTGTTGAATTTTGTTACATAGCGGTGGCTAGTTATCGGTGAGCTTATTGTTAACTATTAATTGTTCATGATTTGATCTTTATCTTTTCAAATTTGATTTTGTAATTAGTATATATTTGATTTAATTTGAGGAACTATAGAAGGATTTCTTTATCTCTACTAAAACTTGTTCACATAAATGATGGCAATGCACTATGAATAATTGCTAGCCTTTTTCACAGCCTATACGGTCTCATAGTTCCTGCTTCCTTTTCTGAAGAATTTGCTGCAACATTTTCTTAAATCACTTCCTTTTTAAAAATTCTTGTGCTTTTCTTGATTGTGCTAATGACTTCCTTGCCGCTAACTAGGATTATAATTCATTGGTTTCATATATTTTACAATCAGTGATAAGTGTGAGATTAACGAGGCTTCACTGCTAGAGTTCTGATGCTTGGATAGGCAGAAAATCTCTGAGATTTTTATAAAATATGCTTGAGAATAGAAAATTATGTCCTCTGAGCTCACCTCTTGATACCCTATTTATATATTTAAGTAGGATCATGCGCGTTATAAAATTGACTACACATATATATGACTATTAAAAAATAAGAAAAAAACACAAGCATCTTTTAGCCTAATTAGAATGTACAACTTGTAGAAGTTGTTTGTCAAGCTAAGAAGAATTAGTTAGCTTGGCATGCATAGGTGGATGAATACTCAACCGATATTTCCCATATGAATGAAAAAAGTCATCCACTTTAGTAGTCATCGAGGACAATATGATAGGTTGTACTCATGTGCTTGGGATAAATTAATAAAATGTAGTCACATACTTTAAGTGAGTTCATTTGTAGACTGGACGAGTTCTTTTTTAGTTGATATAGAGCAGAAAGAGTTGCTTAACTTGAGCTAGGATGACTTGCCTTGAATCAAAGTTACTAGATATTTCAATGTACATAAGTGATGTTCTTGCTGGTAGTGCTATCATAACACTATTAGAATCCACATTTTATCTTGTAATGTGTGGTGATGATGTTATTTATTAAATGTTCAAGCTCTAATGGTTGCATAATATGCATGGTATTGCAAGATCATCCTTCATCACTATTGAAAATTTTGCCAGAGACATGTTGGGGAATATATATTCTAAGGTAGAGAGGTATATTTGGGGCAACAGGATGATTGTCCAGACTATTTATCAGAATTTTTAACAAAAACTTGATGAGAGATATCCCAAGATCGATTCCTAAGAGATGCTCTAAAAAATAGTTACAAGAGAGCTCACTAAGAAGTGTTTTTTGAAAAATGATTCCTATTAATGTGCCATCATTACATCAATGTTATATCAAATCAATCATAATTATAACGAACATCTAAATGATCAAAATTACATCAAACTTTTAGACAATCTTTTGATTTTAATAATGGTGTTTTGGGATTCATGCTATGCATTACAAGGAAAGAACAAGCTACCCTTTGATCATGGGCATTTAAGAATGCAATAATTTCTTAAAGTTTTTGTGATAGGACCACCTTCTAATTGTTTAAGTTAGAGCTTCAATCGTTCCAAGTTATTGCCTTTAAAAATTGCTTGGTTCTTATGATGAATGTGCTGCCATATTTTGTATTAGGCAGATTTTTAGTAACTGAGATTCACATCCAGATGTCAGACAGAGTAACTATCTGCAGTTAAATTATGACTCGATAATTTATTCATTAAACGTTAGTGGGACTAAAAATTTAAGTTTCTTTTGGGATTTTTTTTTTTTTCCTTTTAAAATAGTTTTCTAGTATAAATTTTTTTATGAATTATAAAATTTTATACTAGAAAGCCGTTTTATGAAGCAGTGCAAAAGTTGTCCAAAGGCTTTGTTTGGGATGACTTTTTTGCTGCTTCTAAAAGCAGCTTTCGAGCATAAAAATTTTAACTTTTGTACTAAAAAACTTTTTTAATAAGTAGTAAAAAAGTCGTCCCAAACCAAGCCTTAGGCTTCTTTTGAAATATCTTTCTTATTAATTTTTAAATCAGTTTTTAAATTATGAACTAGAATTTTTTTTACTAAAAAATTAGTTTAAAAAACAGTAAGAAATATGTCCTGAACAAAACCTTAATTATTATTTAAATAGCATTGCATTGAAGCTGCAGGAAATAGAAAGCCTTTTAATGAAAAAAATCTGACTCAGCCTAATTTTAGTTCTTATTAAGATAAATTTTAAAAATGATTTATGATATTAATATATATTTGTATAGGAAATGTAAATGTATAATATGTAACATAAAATTTCTCAAAAAGAAAAAAATATCATAATATTTTTTTTTATTTTCTTATATGTACTAAATATTTTTATGAATTTATATCTTATCTATAAAATTATTGTATAATTATTATTTCAGTAATTACACGCCAATCTTTTAATATTTTTCTACTTTATAATAAATTTCATAGCAAATATCTCTAATATTCTTACATTATCTATAAATCAAAATAACACAATTTAATGTTTAAATATAATTACAAAAATAATTATTAAAATTGGGTGAGATATCTAAAATAACTTATAATTTTTTTTATAAGTACTATATTTTATAATAAACTTAGGATCTATTTAGGACGACTTTCTCTTTCAAACCGCAACTACAGTTCTACGACTTCTATTATTTTTTAAAATTTCTATGAAGGGAGGCTGCTTTTTACAACTATAATTATTAATCTATGATAGCTTAAAAAACCAGTGGTTTGATTTTTTAAAAAATGAACATATATATAATATTTACAGCAGCTTTCAAAAAATCACTTTTTCTTACGACAGCTTCACAATAACTGTTATAAAATACTGCAGCCGTCTCAAACAAAGCCTAAATATCACTAAAGCTTAATCACTTTTTAATAATTTTCTAGCGTTAGGTTATCTCCATGATTGAAGTTCACATGCGATGGCTTTTTCAAGTTAAAAGTGGTTCTTCCTTTGTCGGATCTCTCTTGAAAACGCTGTGCACAAATTATTCCAACAACTCCTGATCATTATCATGTTCTCAATATCAATCATGTGGACTTCAAAAAAAAAATCTAAGTCAAATTAGTTATTGCCATACTGTGATAAGACTGTGTAACAACTTTATTTTATGTTATAAAAAAAGATATAATCTGGTGTGGTGTTCCATCGGTGCAGCTTAAACAATTAATATCACTTACTTGGTTGACTAAGATTGAGGTAATAGTATTTAAGAGAGAGTGCTTAAGAAGTGATGTATATTTTAATTAGTGTGAAGTAAACGCATTATTATTTTTATTAATATAAATATAATTAAGCTGTTGTATGAGTACAAAGTTATGAAGTAAATAAATGCATGATTAGGACGCATAATTATAATATTTTTTCTTCCTAGTATGATTTGATTGAGGCTTTTATGGCTCTCGTTGTTGCTTTTGAAGTAAATAAATAAATGATTAGGATGCATATTTACAATATTTTTCTTTACAGTATAATTTGATTTAGGCTTTTCCGACTTTTGATAAGAGAAGTGAGTTATTTCTATATTTTAAAGAAGGGAAGAAAGAACCATTATAATAGAATAAAGAAAAGAGAAGGTGCTTTGAAGGAGGAGGATGGGTTCTAAGTTAAGCTTTGTTTGAATGGCTTTTTAATTGTTTTCTAAAGCAGCTTATTAATACAAAATTTTTAGTTTAAAAAAATTTGTACTAGAAAGTCAATTTTGAAAACAATAAAAAAGCTATCACAGATGAAACTTAAATGTCAAGATTCAATGACACTTTATGAGATAGGTAGGATGGCACCGAGAAAGAGTTGATGATGAAAGTGTTCCATTGCAATGATGAAGAACAAATTTCATGTTGATGACTTGTAATATTATTTTTAAAAATTTTATCTCACTTCATACAATATAAATATTGTGATATATCACACACTCCTTATATTTATTATGAGTTGTATCAATAAAATATCTCTCCTTTTCTTGTCTTTTGCTTCTAGCTTTCTTACTTTTAGGTATTTATTATGCTTAATCATATCCACTTATTTTAGAAGAATAATTTTAGACCAAAAGAACCTTGTTTGATTCTTATAATAAAATATTCTCCTTAGGGCACCCTAGTAGGTTGAGTTTGAATTGGTTTTATATTAATTTTGAGAGAATGCTTCTTAAATGAGCAAATAATTCAATTTTTGAGAGTCCAAATGTATGTTAGTAAAGTGACTCAATGAAATTCATCATACAACAAACTATTTTGAAAATTTGATCCTTTATAATTGAAACAATTATTACTTCCCAACTATGCTCAAAGACAATTTTAGTAGTCTTGGAAAAAAAGATTACCTTTTGGAAGATCTTATAGGCAGTTGGAGTGAATTATTGGCTTGTTGAAAAGTATTTCAATTATGAAGAAAGTATTTAATATCTCTCTAAATTTATACACCTCATAAAATAATGACAAATTTTAAAAGAGAGAAACTATTTCCCAATCCTTATATGATGTTGGGAAGTAATTTTCTACACCCTCCTTACTATTGTATGAGAGAGTAATATGAAACCTGAAAGAGTTTTTTAGAACGATATGAAACCACTATGTTTTGGTGATGTTCAAAAGTCAAGGTTGTTTCTTAGAACGTTTAGATAAGTAGAGGTTTTACACAAGAATAATTTAGTCTCATAGTATTTGTATATAGTCAATTTTTGTACGTACTAGAAAGTTATTTTAAGAAGCAGTAAGAAAGATATCCCAAACGAAGACTTAGTCTTCGTTTGGGACGACTTTCTTTCTGCTTCAGAAAGTAGCTTTCTAGTATAGAATTTTTAATTTTTGTACTAGAAAGCTACTTTATGAAGTAGTAAAAAAGCTATCCTAAACGAAGCCATAGTCTCTCGACTATACAAAATTGATCCAAAATATTTTCTTTGGGACTAAATTTGAATCATTTTTATACAGTCGAGGAATTAAATTACAATCAATTTATATCAGAAGTACAAGATGAGTGACCATTTTGGATTAATTTTGTATAGATAAGGAACTAAATTAGAGGAACATGATTCTCTAGTGCTAAATTAGCTACACATAAGTAGTCTGAGAACTATTTTGAAATTTTTCTAATAAAATTAATATTACAGCTATAATGATCTATTTAATAAAAAAAAGAGTTAATTAATCTAGCATGCAATTTCCCAATCAAAACGTACAAATTAAAATTAAAGACTTTATAACAAACTTTTATTAATCAAACAACTATAAATGATCACAACATAAACAATTATTCTAAATCAATTCCAAAAACTTCTTAAAAAAAAAAAACTAAACTAAATATCAAATCTATATAGAAAAGTATGACCTATCAATTTAATAAAATCTACTAATGTAAAAATTGAATAGCTTGAATCAAAACACTCTTAAACCTATTCACATCAAGCCTCACATTCTGATGATCCAAATAAATTTTCCTCAATGCAAGCCACCCTTGTCTATGTATTGAACCAGGATCCTTAAAGACAGGTCCATCTCTATCAAATTGCTCTATCAAAGTACTCTCTTCTTCACTTATTACATACTGTAAATACCTTAGCTTCATCTCAAATGCAGGTCTTCCAAAATCAATCCAAGCTATATTCTCCAATGCTCCCAAAGGAACTATTTGTATAACAACTGAATTAATTGGAAGAAAAACTAGATTAGTAAGCCCAGCTCCATGAACTCCCATGATCACATCACAGGAGTTAACAATGTGTGAGAACCAAACAAGATTAGAAGAAACTTTTGCTTCAGCAACCACTGCTTCATAGCCTAAATCTTCGGCCATTCTTACTATTTCATCAATGTTCATGAAAGAACGAGTGAATTTCCTCGCTATGATCAAAAGCCTTGGCTTCTTAGCCTGATTATCTCTTAGTTTTATTGCTACTTGTCTCTCTAATCCATATGATTTTTTCATTATTTGAGAGAAATCGACCATTGAATATGAATTTGGAGCTCTTGAAGGATCAATACTCATCTCCTTGTGCTTCCTAAGACCAACTATCACATGTGGGTAACAATGAACATTTTCAATCTTATTAAAGTTGATTAGTTCATACTTAGAGAGCTGCTGGAGATATGGTTTGTACTTGGCTAACCACCATGGCTGCACATTGCTTATCAGAAACTGAACTTCTGTTCTGAAACTGGTTGATGTGATGAAGAGAGGGATAAGAATGTCTGTAAAGTCATGGAAAATGTTTCCCATGTAACCCCCAGCGGAGAAGAAAATGGCTGGGATGGTATGGTTGATAGAGCAGGAAGGGAGTTCTTCTTTATTGGATGATAATTTTACAGACATTTCTGTTACATGTTGTAATGCTGTTAGATCTCCTTTGCGAGGATGAGGCTTGATAGTCCATGATTGTTCTCTCTGTGAAGTACTAATTTCAGAGAGAATGGTTGATGAGTTCCCACGGATTCTGATATTGCCTTTTAGCTCACAAATGTCTGATCTCATGTCTGAAAAATCACAGACTGGTTTCATGTCTGCTTCTTCTGTCACATTTCTTGTGCCTGCAAGAGAATGATTAGTTAGTGATTACATATGAGTGCTTCTGATTGCTTTGGTTGATAATTAGCAAAATGAATTGAATATGGTTTAGCTCTTTGAGACGGTTACAATATTTTATAAAGTTGATTGTAAAGTTATTATAGCAAAGCAACTTAGATACTCTAATTATAAAAAGTAGTTTTCCACCACAAAAAATTCTGAAAAGCGGTGACAAGGCAAGTGATAAAGGCTTCATTTGGGACGGCTTTCTTACTGCTTCTTAAAGTAACTTATTAGCATAAAAATTAATTTTTTTTTACTATAAAGCTGTTTTAAGAAGCAGAAAGAAAGCCATCTCAAACGAAACCAAAATATAGATAAAAAAAATTGATGTTGTTGTCTAAAAAGTAAAATCGTGAAAAAGCTATGACAAACACTCTAAATTAGAAGGGATTCATGAGTTGGATTTTGGATGAAGCAGAGTTAAACTATTCACTGAATTAAATGTTTAAAGTGAAATTATGCTTAGCACAGGAAAGTTCTGAGTAATGATCAAAATGCTCACTGGATTTCTTAGAAGTGTTCATTTTAGTCTCATACTACTCTTTTGAGATATTCCATATAGCACCGCTATGCTCGTTAATTGGGAAAATTATTAGGTCCAGTCACCTGACAGAGAGATACATCCGGATTTTTCTCTGTCTACAGTAAAAGGATAGTCAAAGCGCAGCTGCTACAGTACCTGCGCTTTACTGTAGATAGAGGAAAATCCGGATTTTTTTGTATCAGGTGGGTCACCCTAATAATTTGCCCGTTAATTGAGGCTTTGTTTGGGAAGGCTTTTTTACTGTTTTGTAAAGCTATTTTTTTAGTTAGCTAAACTTACATAATAAATGATTAATGACATGGCCTTCGCTGCTCAAATCTCCCTTCTGCTGGCATAGATCATATGTTTGGTTAAAAGCTGGGTCACCATCTCGAGTCTCACCATTCATGATACCTTCAACTGAGAATGAAGAAAATAATATTAAATCATAACAAAACTTCATTAATGTAAATTAAAAAAATATGTATCTAAATATATATTTTTTTAATAAAAATCAAGCTACATATTTTTATTACATAAATTCTTATTTTCGGGTATCACATATTATTTCTAAATATAAGTAAATTATTATCTTATATGATTAAATTATTAATTATATATAATTAAGCAATTAAACTATTTAACATTCGCAATATTCTTAGGCTTTGTTTGGGATAGATTTATTACTGATTTCTATAGCAGTTTTTTAGTAAAATATTTTCAAACTAGTAATTTTTGTACTAGAAACTATTTTAATCTTAGTCGTAAATAAAATCTTGATATAATGATTATACTTATGAATGTTTATAAGAATTATATATATTGTTCAACATTTTAGCTGTATTAAGGGATAATAAATGAATAAGAATAATCATTCTTATATAAAATATATCAAAATACTTTAATATACATTTTTTAAATATTATTTAAATTATTTTATTCCTTTTCAATCAAATAACCCAAATGATAACAAAAAAGAGGAAAAAAACCCCTTCAAAATTCCTTGTGATAGAAATAATAGTACTAAATATTGTTGAAATTACAGTAATTCAAAGTCTAATTAGCTCACAGACTTCTCTTAGAAGAAATTTATGCTAGTAGTTGTTATTTCCCATTTGTCAATTTCGTGTGCTCAATAGCAAAAATTTTTGGGTTTATTTAGGAGAAACCTTCTTGACTTTTAATGCTACTATGTTATTTTTATCATTATTTTATAATCATTTCTTAATATATTTTTATTTATTAACATGATGGGAAAATATTGTAATTAGTAGCTTAATTAGTATCTATATTGTAATTAAGTACATTTGTTAAATATGTGTTTAGATTTTATTTGGGACAGTTTTTTTATTGCTTTCTAAAATAGTTTTTTAATAAAAGAAATTTCTAATTTCGTTTTAGAAAGCAGCAAGAGAGCTATTGCAAATGAAACTTTAAAAATTGAGAAGATTTAGGTGCTTATAATTAATAATTAAAAAATAATTTATTCTAAAACTATACTCATTAAAAATAACACATACATGCATTTTATTCAAATCATGTATTTTAGCAGATTTATTAGAAAAAATTGCATCATGAGAGAGATTAAAAACAAGAAAGAAAATTGCCAAATGAGCAAATAATAATAATAATTTCAGTTACAATCGTTAACAGAAAATGCTAATTATAATCTTAATTGAAAGCACTAATTAAGCAAAGAACTAATGAATAAAAATTACATAGTTTTTGCCAATTAACTTACACTTATTGAAAGGAATGACTGATGGCCCCAACATTAGAAAGAAGGTGACCATAACCATTGAGCATCCTATTACAAGAGCTTGTCCAAGCTTTCTCGGCTCAAACCTGCTAAAACCTTTTAATAACTTTGCCTCATAAGCCAACTTAGCCTTCTCTCCTTCTCTACCAAAGCTGGAAGGAGCAGCCATGGCTTCTAATGTAGGAGAAAGGAAGGAGAGATAATTAAGCTCAAATGTTCATTGCTTGAACTACTCCTAATAAGCAAAACCTCAATCAATTTCCTATCTACCTTACACAAATAAAATAGTTTCTTACAAAGTTTTAGCCGGTTTGACATTGTATAATATAATTTTTATATTGTTTTGGAGATGGTGATGCTGTAACTTAACAAATGGGAATATGGAACCTTCCTTATTTATTAAAATGGGTATATTTTATCAAAGGGTTTTGTTTATGGAAGATGGTTGGTGAAGGGATATTATTGAAGTGTTGTGTGGGCAAATTGGTTGAATAATCACCATTGTTGCTTAATTTGAACTTTGTTTTAAAAAAGCTTTGTGGTGATCCACTAATGGTGCTCATACAATTTGGATTGGTGATTAATTAGTAGGATGTCTTGTGATAAAAAATATTGAAAGTATCAATGTATTTTAAAGCTTTAAGTTAAATCAACATAAAATAAATTTAAAGGTTTTAAAGCTTAATCTTATATATGATACTTTGCTACAAGAATTTAAGTCTGATAAAAGTTTTAAAGATAATTATTTTCGGTAAATTTTCTGCTGGTAATTGTTAGGTTATGGTTGAAAATTTCGACATCACCATAAAGCTTGAATAAAATTCCTTGTCGACTTATTTTTCTTATTTTCTTTTAATTTTGTGGCCCTGATTGCCACTTGATGTCGATAATGCATGCCCCTTCTTTGATTGTCATGGCTACTCTCCTACGTTGTTTCTTGCCTAAAATAGAGATTTTTCATAGTCTTACTTAATTTTATTCTTCTTGTGTGCATATTTTTTATGAATCACTATCGCTTCTTCTGATGCAAATAGCTAACCAACAATAACAACAACCTCTTCATCAAGCCTTTATCCCTCTATGTGGGGTTGACTACATGAATTTTTTTTCTTTTATTCTTTTTTTTTGTGTTATATTAAGAGTCAAATTTTTTTTTAATCTAATTAAGAATTGACATTTATAATATTTTCAAAACATGTATTTTTCTGTTTACATCTCTAATCTTTATATAAGCAAGATCTAATACATCTATTCTCATAACCTAATCATCAGAAGGTTGAGATTTTATGTAACCAAACCATCTAAGGTTACATAAAATGTCAGCCTTCTAATGATCAGGTTATGAGAAAAAAAAATCATTTATCTATGGTTTTTTTTTCTTCAAAAAAAAAAAAAAGGTTAGAATGAAAATTCAATGCAACATATGCAATAATAATTTATAGAGCTGCATAATATCATTGCATCATTCAATTAAGATTTTACACTTACAAAATATTGTTTAAAATAAAGCATGAGATCATAGAATTACAAACTATCAAAGAAAAAATAATCAGATAGACACATGCAAGGCTAACAAAATCATAAAATTCCAAAAAAAAATTATGATGAAAGTCATCAAAAAAATTGACCCAACTTAGTTTTAATAAAATTATATATATGAATGAAACAAGAGAAAATATATGTTGATGAAAATCACTAAAACTTAAAGTAAAGTTGGTAACAATAACAATCACATGTAGAATAAGTGATTCTTTGCGAATAGCTTGAACTTTTAAATAAAAATTCTAAGTTGCATAAGCAATTGGTGCTACATCAAATATTAGGCTAAAATATATGAAAAGTTAGTTATAAAACACTATGTTGGAAAACCCAAAGTTAGAGTATTTGTCAATTATAAATAAAACAAGTATGATAAGATCATTTTTTAAAATAGAGCACTAAATATATACTATTATTGTGAATATATGATTGCATTTGTAGCATATTTTTAATATCTAAAATGTTGAACTATCAACATCAATCCACTTGTTATTTGCTAGAAAACGTGAGTCAATAGAGTATATGTTTTATGTTTCAGCATTATATAAAAATTCAACACATACAGATAAATGTAGTATGATAAAAAAAATTTATGTGAAAAATCTAAATAGGGAAAAAATCACGGGATCTAACTCATATTAAAATTCCATGATATATCAGAATATACAAGAACACTTCTTTTCTCACTGTTGAAGAAGAATAGAGCTATTTGAGAATAAAATGTCTTATTTCTCTTATAGAATTTAACATGGGGCCTAGTCCATATGAAAAATAATCTATCCTACGGTCCATCTCGATTCTCTTGATCATGAAGTATTTATTCATTATTTAAGTTCTTTAATGATGTTTGAATTGAGTGATATTAGGCTCGTTTGAATTGTCTCGTCGAGCCGCTCGATTTGTCTATAAAGTATGTTGATTTTGGAGGTCATTTGGTCATCTATTTAATGTTTGAAGTTTTCAATTATTTTTCATGTGCTTGATTTGGGCTCTTTTAAGCCAGGATTAAACCACTTGATATCATTGAGTTCATCTTATTGAGACGTTCAATTCGACTATTAGTTTGTGAAAATTGGGGACCTATATAATTACAAAAGTTTCCAAGTAAATATTTGTGTCACTCAAACCAATTTTTCATAGATATATCACTACCATGATAGGCAATTTCTACGCAATCATTATTGAATAATATATACTATTTAATTAAAAAATGAATATTTTAATTATTTGTTAATTTTAACTTATGCTAATCTAAGAGTGATAAATAGTAAACACCATCGAGTTAGAGTATGCAAATCTAAATTCAAAATCAAATATTTTGATTTTCACTCCAAACAAATCATATTGAATCAACAATGAGAAATTTATAGTTGAGTTTCAAGCTGATATTAATTTAGTCTTGATACGTTATAATGAAATTATCTTGATTGGGCACGAATCTCGATGCAAAACCCAACCCGAAAACTTCAAAAATTTAATCTGGAAGCACCCGAACTCCGATTTCAGCAAGCTTACAGTCAAACTGAGCGTCTCGGAAATACGAACCCAACGACAACAAATTCAACCCAATCCGAGCCCAAATGGGTCCAAATCAAGGACCCGAAGCACTGTTGGATGGTTCAAACCACAATTTGAGTTACCAAACGGTCTTCGATTTTAACGAGCTTATACTCGAATCGAACGGCTTGACAAGACAAATCCAATGAGCCTAAGATCGCCAAATTCTGACATCACTAAGGCCTTCAAATGTCCAACAAACGGTGCACGATCGAAGGGTTCAACATCAACCGTCCATTCGACCACTCCCTATTCGCCCCTGATCTCACAACTATTTACAAACCATGACACTCCATAAAAGCTATAAATAGAGCCCTCATTCTACACAAAGGGAACTCAAGTGAAAAACAAGAAGAAGAATGGAAGAAGAAGAGAAAGGGGAAAAGAAAAATCCTCTCCTCCTCGACCACCGCCGGAGCTCACTACAAGAAAATCCGTCATTACCGGCAGACTAAATCCGCTCGAACACACAAAAATCCGACGGAAATATAAGTTTCCGGCGCACGTTTCGACGGAAATTCCTACGCCAGTTTAGGTCGCGTCGATAAATTTTTTTCGACGAATCTAATGCGCTGGAAAACTTTCCGGTGCACTTTCTGACGCATTACCGGCGCAAAAAATCAGATTGGTGCCGACGACTCCCAACCTATAAATTCCGGCGCCATATGCGCCTGTAAGTTTCCGTCGTATCTTCCCCCGGTAAGTACCGGAGGACAAAACGCCGCAAGTTCGCCGTAGACAACCCACGGTTTTGTTTGCGGTGCAAAGTCTTCGCCGGAAATAAGCGGCGGACATAGCGCCAGAACGTGCGCCGGTAGTTTCCGACGGAACGAAGGCGTCAATACGCTCAATATAATTCGTTGTATCGTCCTTTCCGGCGAAGTTCCGGCGTAAAATCCGTCGGAAACCTGTAGCATTGACAAAAATGATTGCCTTTCCAGCAAACAATCAAATTTTCACACCTGCAAACCTATACAAATATCAATTCCATAATATTTCAATAGTAACATTTCAACAGATCAACATTTTATAACAAATTCACAACAGTTTCACAACAGTTTATAACATTAAAAGAAACTGTTCAATAGTAACAATCAACAAAAAACATCACATTAAAAGAAATTGTTCAATAACACATGTTCACAGAAATAAATAAGTTCATGTAAACTAAATTAAACTACTCTGACTCTGTGGACTCCTCCTCAGGTGGAGCTACGTTTTTTCCACTCAGCTGATCCCTCATCTTGCGCATTTCATCCAACAACTGATTGTGTTGCTCCGTACTTGTTTGAATCTGTGCTTGCAGCTGAGCTTGAACATGTGCTTGCAGCTGAGCTTACCAATCAGCTTGTGATTTCCTTACTTGTTCTAGCTCAGCTTGAAGGGCATTTATTTGTTGAGCTTGTAAGGAGTCATGAGAACTGGATGCGAAGCTGGTGCAGTAGAGGAGGTCATCCCCTCGTATTCCTGAGCTTGCGCACCTAAGCCATGCATATACTCTACCATGCGGCATGAGTCTCTCGAAGCCGTGTATAATCCTCCTGTGAAAGTAGAATATAAATATATATAGTTAAACTAAAACTTAAAAAATATTAAACATATATAAAAATATACTTACATGGGCTTTTCTTGATCTCTCATCAATTCATTGTTGATCCTCCTGTCGCTTTATGAGTGCGACTATGCAATTCAACAGGAGTTGGTTCTCTACCAAGCATCGCTTTCTGTTTGAATTAAGAGAATTTTATTAATATAGATTAAAGAACAATTTTAAAAAATATTTAAAATTTATTACCAAACGACGTCTGTGCTTAGTATGTGGAACAGAGCCGCCTGTATGAAGTGAACTACCCAACCCACCAACATCAGAAGCTCTATTCTGTCGATTTTGATCCCTCCTTATACTGTACTCTTCGCTGCCCCAAGCTGCATTCAACTCAGCCCATATAACCTCTCCAATCCACAATGGTCGCTTCCCAGACTTTCTAATATCTGTGAACATGTCGCGCATCCGAGTAGACCCACGCTTCTTAAAATTCTTTATAATCCTGTCATTGTGTTGGGGCAGCCAATAAAACTCTTTCTGCAATCAAATACATATGATATATAATATATAAGATTATTAGCTTAAGTAAGAAAGAATAAATCATTTAACATAAAAAATAAAATCCAAAAATAACTCAAACTCTCTAAACCACATCTCCCAGACTTCTTTCGGGACTTTCTTCCAAGAAACATAAGGAGTGTCAAACCTGCTCCGTATGATGTCTCGTATTTTATGTGTCGGTTGTTTTGATGGGTAGAACCTAAAAAAATAAAGTTATGTGAAATAAATATAAAATATAAAATAAAAATATTCATTAGTTTAAATAAAAGAGACTGTACGTACGTGTCACCCTCTTGTGCTATCAACATTCTACCATCTATCTCCTGCTCTACTGCTGCTGCTGTCGCATTTTTTGTCCAGCTGTAGTAGGCTGATGGGGTGGTGGGGGATAGTATGGTGGAGCATATGGTGGAAATTGATAAGTAGGAGGGGCACCAACATACGGTGGGGGTGTGTAGTATGAGTAGAAAGGAGTACTCTGCCCGGGATCTGGTGAAGGAAATAGGGGGTCTGGTGAGTAAAACTGCGGGCTACCTCTTCCATGAGTAGGTAAAGGCTGTGTAGCAGGCTGAGCCGAGATGGTCCCCTCACTACGTAGTGGTATAGGTGATCCAGCTGTACTCTTCTTAGTGCGCCTGTTAAAAATATTTTTTTATCAATCCTCTACTAGGCTCCTCACCTGAAGCCATCTGCACATAAAATAAAAAATATATATTAGAAATATGAGTTATAATAAAAATTTTTAAAAAAATGACGCAGTGCAGTAGCTAAAAAAAATGCAGTGAAATAAAATAAAAAGTAGTGCAGTAACTAAAAAAATTTAAGTTGCCTTATGTTGTTAACTCATCATTTGTTGATTCACTTGCATAAGATGATACACTCCCATTACTATCAGATTCATCATTACTTTCCTCTATGGTTAGATCTACCTCCTCTAACTGCAACTCGCTCTCATTAATTCTGATTTGGCCATCTACATTGATTGGGAGATTTTTTAAATTAGACATAAACTCTTCTTGATATGCTGATGGTATTGAGGTGATTTTCTCAATTACTCCCCTTTGTTTTGTCTTCATAACTACCAGCCAATCTTATTTGCCTCGTATTCTGCTTGGATAGTTAGCATAATAGACTTGAGTTACCTGACTAGCAATGATGAAAGGATCAAACTTTGCATATCTCCTAGCCCACTTTACTTCTGTTATACCGTAAATTGGATGAACTTTCGTGCCTCTATTTGGTACTGGATCAAATCATTCACAATTGAAGAGATACACAGTATTCCTCTGACCGGGATATTCAACCTCTAATATTTCTTGTAATACCCCATAGTATTCAGAATCATCCCCTATATGGGTGTTCCCTCTTATACATACGCCTGAATTTTATGTCTTCCTACCTTCACACTAATTTTTTGTTTAGAATTTATAACAATTGACCTCAAATATTTGATAACATTTTACTAATCTATTTGATCCCCAAGCTAACTTAGATAACCTTGAATACTGCGAATTATCTTCAATGTGTACCTTTAAATGTACAAGATGTTATTGTTACTAATATTAATTGCAGAAATAATTAACTCATTAAGTAAGAATAATTATTCAAAATATACAGTATTGTTAAACCAAACAGTGAATTCTTTTTCCACTATCTTCTGGACTTCTCCTTCTTCTGATGTACTAAGACCATCAATGAACCTCCTACAAATTCATATTTTGAGTTTAGAACAAAGTCTAAAAGAAAACCGAAAATATAAACAACTTAACTCATACTTACTCGAGATACGGCTCAACTTCATCATAGTTAAGCAAGATATACAATGTGATAACTGGCATCTCCTTATCGGTCAAATAGCGCACGGAGCTAGAGCCTAAAGGTTCCCCAATTCCACTGAATACAGATATTTTAGAGGATTTACCAATATTTTGAGATGCTGAACTTTCACCTGATTGAGATATTATTTCAAAATAATACGAGCAAAACTGAGTTGTCTCATATGTTAAATATGCTTCACAGATAGAGCCTTCGGGTTGTGATTTGTTCTTAGCGGTCTTCTTAAGTTTATTTAAATATCTATCAGAATGATACATCCACATATACTGAACATGTCCACCAACCATAGCCTCATATGGTAAATGAACAGGTAGATGCTCCATAGAGTCAAAAAAGCCTGGAAGAAATATTTTCTCAAGTTGACACAAAATGAATGAAATTTGCTGCTCCATAAGAATCAAATTATCCACATTTAATTTAGAAGAGAATAAATCTTTGAAGAAGACACTTAGCTCGATCAGGGGCTTTAAAATCTGATCTGACAGATAATAAAAAGCAGTGGATAATAAACATTGCATGAAGATGTGACAATCATGACTTTTCAATCCGAATA
Source organism: Dendrobium officinale (assembly GCA_019514585.1). Taxonomy (NCBI): domain Eukaryota; kingdom Viridiplantae; phylum Streptophyta; class Magnoliopsida; order Asparagales; family Orchidaceae; genus Dendrobium; species Dendrobium officinale. Next base: position 32,469,715 of record CM033695.1, on the reverse strand, counting down.
ATCTCCCTGATCTTATGTCAACACACCTGCTTAGATTGGAAGAATATCCATCAGGTACTCGTAGAGTCTTCACCCATTCACAAATTGCTCGTTTTTGCTCTAAAGTTAATGTGAATGGAATTTTTGGTTTGAGAAATTTTCCCGCTCCACCATCCTTCAATTCCAAAGCTTTCCTTCTATAAATCTCCTTTAAGTCAATCATTGCTTTTATATTATCTTTCGATTTCTCTTTGATGTCCATAACTGTATAGAAAAATATTATCAAAAATATTTTTCTCTATATGCATAAAATCTAAGTTATGTCTAATCAAGTTTGTTCTCCAATATGGCAACGACAAAAAAATATTTTTCTTGGTCCAATTATAGTTGACACCATATTCTGGCAATCTGAACTCAGCTAATGTTGAAGATTTCATTATAGTGGGCAAGAACTCAACTCTTTCAAAAATTTCTTCACTACTGAAGCTTGGAGGAGGCTGAAACATCACCATTTTATTTTTATTAAATGCTTCTTTATTTCGCCTGAAAGGATGACTTTGAGGCAAAAATATTCGATGACAATCGAATCAAGTGTTCTTCCTACCATACTTTAAAGTGAATGATTTTGTATTTTTCATACAATACGGACAAGCTAACTTGTCTGAAGTGTTCCAACCTGAGAGCATACCACATGCAGGAAAGTTACCAATTGTCCAAAGTAATGCTGCTCTTAGTGTAAAATTTTGTTTGGTGGAGATATCATATGTACTTACTCCCTCTTCGCATAATAAACTTAAATCATCAATCAAAGGTTATAAGAATACGTCAATCTTTAATTTTGGATTATGTGGCCATGGAATTATAAGTGACAGAAACATATAAGGAGTAGTCATACATAACTCTGGAGGAAGATTGTAAGGAGTGAGTATCACAGGCCAACATGAGTACGGTGTAGCCGACTGACTGAATGGAGTAAAACTATCTACGCATAAACCTAATCTAATATTTCTTGGTTCTGCCGCGAATGTAGGATGTGTACGATCAAAGCGCTTCCAAGCCTCTGCTTCTGATGGATGTGTGATAACACCTTCTTGTGGAATGTGATCATTATGACATCTCATATGTTTAGCAGATCTCATGGATGCATATAGCCGTTGTAGTCTCAGAATTATTGGAAAGTAGAATATCCTACTAACAGGCACATCCTTCTGCTTCCTTCTATTTTTAGATTTTGGTTTAAATCTTGGTGCATTGCAATGATGGCATACAATTTATGCGATATCTTCTTTAAAGTATAACATGCATCCATTCACACAACAATCTATCTTTGTGTATGTCAAACCAAGTTTGGAAACTAACTTCTTTGTCCGATATAGATCTGTAGGAATTAAATTATCTGTCGGATTGGTTTCCTTAAGCAGCCCAATGAAATGATTAAAACATTCATGAGCAACATTATATTCAGCCTTGATGCTTAACATCTTCACAGCAACAGATAATTCTGAGTGAGTCGTGCACTCTTTCCAGATTGGTTGATGGGCAGCATGCAATAAATCATAAAAATTTTGTGCCTCCGTATTCGGTAACTCTTCTGTATTTTGTTTACTTTGTATTCCAGTTGCATCATGAACTAATTACTCAAGATTTGGTCAGATATTTTCAGCCTCAGCAACATTACTACTTGTAGAAGGACCGCATTGATAATCAAATTGTGGCTCACCATGAGAAGTCCAATACTAATACTGTGGCATGAATCCTCTGCGATACAGATCAACAATTACATCATATGGTTCTAGGTGCACTAGATTTTTGTGTTTAGAACATGGACATCAAAACTTTCCTTCTGATATAAAGATGGGCAGCTGTTTCGCTTGCTGAATGAAAAAGTTTACCCAATTGATGAATTCATATGTTAATGTCTTCCGACCTTGAGATAATCGGTTATACATCCAACTTCTTTGATTTTTAATATCCATAACCTATATATAAGAGTAAAAAAGTAATGGATTTATATATATAGATCTAAAAAGACATTAATAGATGTTCATATGACCAAACCATTTAAGGCGACTTTCTCTAATCTTATCTTCCACCGGAGCTACTCCAACCTTTTCACGTATATGCTCATTTCGCATCCGATCTCTAAGGGTCAAGCCACTCATCCACCTAAGCATCCTCATCTCTGCCACACTTAACTTAGTATTATGCTTCTTTTTTAGTGGCCAACATCCAGCTTCAACCATCCAACTTGAATTCTTTTGATAATATCTCACCATCACTCTGAATAATAGATCCAAGATATTTAAAACGTGTTACTCTTATTAATGACTTGATCACTCAAAGTCACAATCCCCTCACTAGGTCTATTACTACTAAAATTGCACTTCATATAATCCGTTTTAGATCTACTAAATCGAAAAACTTTAGTCTCTAATGTTGATCTTCATAATCCAAGTTTACCTTCAACTCCCTCTCTAGTTTTATCAACAAGAAGAATATCATCAACAAAAAACATGCACCAAGGTACATCCTCTAGCAAATGTCTAGTGAGAACATCCATGACTAAAGCAAAAAGATATGGACTTAAGGCTGATCTTATATGTAATCCAACCGAAATAGGAAAAAAAAAAAGGAAACCAAATACCTTCCGTCGGAGAAGAACGACCCTCGGCGGCGCGCGAGCAGGAAAGAGAGGATGCTCGGCGAAGTTCGGTGACAGTCGACATAGAAGTCCAGCGACCATCGGCGACGTCAATCCACGGCGAGCGACGGAAGGCGACGGGCGAAACACGCGAGGTGAGAGAACGGAAGGAAACGAATGAGCAGTCATAGGGGCTCGGTGACGAAAAATAGGGCTTTCACCGGCGGACTTTCCGGCGACATAAACGCCGGTAACATTGCCGACACAATTTGCGCCGGAAATAACTCGTAGAGTTTAAATACGCGGGCGCAATATGTCACGACCCGACCCGAGACGAGACGGATCCCGCCCGTGCTGGATCGCGACGGAGCTGCACTAACCAGGATCTAGCTTTGGAATTTGGTTCGGAACTGAATCTTCCAAATAATTAATTCACACAGACTAACAAACACAGAGCTACTATGTATCATCAAATGCAGCGGAACAAAACATCTATCCAATTTCATTTCCTCAAAACAATCATCTACAGAACAGTACATGGCTTTCGACAGAAAGAAATACAGAACAGAAAAGCCATGACTGTACAAAAAAAATCAAAAGTACAAAAGTATCTATACTGATCAGACTCTGAACTAATCCTGGACTTCCTTGCCCTTCCCAGAACCTAAAAACCACCAGAAAGCAAGGGTGAGCTCAACAGCTCAGTAAAGCAACAAACCTCCAATCAAAATCCTCAGAATCTCAAAACCAACACAGCAGACAAATCCGTACAGAATCGAAACAGATTCGGACAGATATCAAATCAACAAAACTGTACGGAAACGAAAGTTGTATCAAATCAGAAACATAACAGATCAAACACATCAGATCAACAGAATCAGAATCGTACAGATCATATCGGAACAGAACAAATCATATCGGAACAGAATAAATCATATCGGAATCATATAGCAGATATCAGATATTTAATTAATAGCTAAATTCCCTGACACTGACTGAATCTCATAGGATCCATGCCACTTATGCCTCCCTTTGTGCTCACGGCACCAAAACAGATCAGATCAGATGTGCTTATAGCACCAGAATACATACATAGTGCATATAGCACCTAAACAGATTGTTTCCTCGGATCCGGAACAGAACAGATATCAGATTTCATATTGAGCTCATTTCAGAATTTCCAGACACTAACTGAATCTCATAGGATCCAGGCCCCTTATAACTCCCTTTATATAGCATATACAGATAGCATATCAATTCAGAAGATTTCCGGACAAAACAGAAATTACTCAAAAAAATCGGGCAGCACAACGGCAGTATACAGAATTTACACAATTTTCCTGAAAATCAAAATTCACCAAATTCGCACAGAATATAGATATCAACATTTTAGAACATTTATTCTACTGCACAGATAATTTCCAAGTTCACAGAAAAATCCAGTCGACTAAAAACACAGTCGAATCAAAAATACCCGGACAAAAATCTTAAAAAAATAACCAAAATGTGCACACTCGGCACTTCAACAAAATACAGAAAGTTACGCGGTAGAAACTCAACCAGTCGGAAATTACGGACGAAAATCGCGAACAAAACTTAATTCCGGACAGATAATACCGCCAAACTCGACGGTTCTGAAAATTGAGAAAGTCGGATTGTGCCTTACTTTGCGTACAGCAATTTCTTCAACAGTCTCTTCGGACGAAAACAGCTCGGCGTCGCCCGAAAATCCACTTTTCCACTTTTTCCTTCGTTTTTCTCTCTCCTCAACTTTTTCTCTCTCTTCAAAATATCTCATTTCTATATATATCCAGACTGATCGTCCTGGACGATCGAGCTTCGTACCGGACGATCCATGAAGAGAGTTATTTCGTCCAGACTAAAATTGAACATCATCCTCGGCGAAGGGTTCACTGACTTATTTTCGTCCAGACGATCCTGATTTCGTCCAGACGAACCATACAGCCAAACATGATTTTCTCTGCACAACCTGTACCGATCGTCCCGGACGATCCGACTTCGTCCGGACGAACCTGGAGCAGAAACTGATATTACAATCTCCCCAACTTAAAAAAAAATGTCGTCCTCGACATTATCCAGTCCAAACTCAGTCAAAACAAGTATGGGTACAACCGTCTCATGTCAGACTCCTTCTCCCAAGTGGCTTCCCGTGCAGTACGGTGCTTCCACTGGACTTTAACCATTGGAATCTGTTTACTTCTTAGCTTTCGTACGTCGTATGCCAAAATCAACTCTGGCTCTTCCTTGTACGTCAGATTCTCCTGAATCTCAACCTCATCAGCAGATACTTTCTTCCCAGAGTCGGATACCCACTTCCTCAGAGTGGATACGTGAAACACATTATGCACATCAGGCATCGAATCAGAAAGCATCAATTTGTAAGCAGCTTTTCCAATCCTTTCCAGGATTTCAAAAGGTCCAACATACCTCGGACTAAGCTTGCTCACCTGACCAAATCTGCTCACACCCTTCATCGGGCTGACTTTGACATACACAAAGTCACCAACCTGAAAACTCTACAAATCTGTGCTTCTGATTGTAATACTTCTGCTGTCGATCTTGAGCAGCTTTCAATCTTTCTCTTATTAAATTGATCTTCTGAGCAGTTTCATCAGCAAAAGTGGCTCCCAAAGCCTGCCTATCTCCGACCTCCGTCAGAGTCAAAGGAGTACGGCACTTCCTGCCATACAAAGCTTCGTACGGTGCCATACTGATACTGGACTGAAAACTGTTGTTATAGGCAAACTCAATCAGCGGAATATGATCTTCCCAGCTTCCGCTAAAGTCCAGAACACAAAGTCTTAACAAATCTTCCAGTACCTGAATAGTCCTCTCAGACTGTCCATCGGTCTGAGGATGAAAGGCTGTACTAAAATGCAGTTTTGTACCCAAGCCTTGCTGAATGCCTTTCCAAAGTCTGGAAGTAAAACGTCCATCTCGATCAGATACGATCACACGAGGCACACCGTGCAATCTGACTATCTCTTTCACATATATCTGTGCCAAGCGATCAACTGAATCCGTCTGTCTGATCGGAAGAAAATGGGCTGACTTCGTCAATCGATCTACAACCACCCAAATAGCGTCGTGCCCTTGTCTAGATCGAGGGAAACCCATCGCAAAATCCATCGTTACCTCCTCCCATTTCCACTCAGGGATAGGCAACGACTACAACAATCCACCTGGTCGCTGATGCTCTGCCTTTACCAACTGACAGGCTTCGCATCCCGACACAAACTCTGCTGCTACATCTTTCTTCATCCCAGGCCACCAGAACAAAAGCTTCATATCAGCGTACATCTTACCACTGCCTGGATGTACAGTGTAGCCTGAATGATGAGATTCATACAGAATCTCCTGCCTCAAGTCTCCAAACACAGGTACCCACAACCTGTTCTTACAGAAAATAGCACCAGAATCAGAAATTCGAAGTTCAGGAGTCTTACCAGATCCAATCTGAGCAATCAACTTCGAATAATCAGAATCTGACTTCTGGGCTTCTTGAATCCTTGTTTCCAAAGTAGACTGAATACTCATCTGAGCCAACTCCAAACCACTGGAGGAAATCACTTCCAACTGCAAACGCTCCATATCACGAATCACAAAGTCATCACAAGTAAGCTGAATACCTGATAATCCAGAAGACTTCCTGCTCAAGGCATCCGCTACCACATTAGCCTTACCAGGCTGATACTGAATAGTCAAATCATAATCTTTGATCAACTCGAGCCACCTTCTTTGTCTCAGATTCAAATCCTTCTGAGTAAAAATATACTTCAGGCTCTTATGATCAGTGAAAATCTCACATCTGACGCCATACAGGTAATGACGCCAAATCTTTAAAGCAAACACAACTGCAGCTAACTCCAGATCATGCGTCGGGTAATTCTTTTCATGTGGTTTCAACTGTCTAGAAGCATAAGAAATTACCTGACCATGCTGCATCAGGACACATCCTAGTCCTTTCAGAGAAGCATCACTGAACACCTGAAAACCTTCCATACCTGACGGAAGTGCTAACACTGGAGCTGAAGTCAAACAATCCTTCAATCGCTGAAAACTCGCCTCACACTCCGGTGTCCAAACAAAAGGTACTGACTTCTGAGTCAGTCTCGTCAGAGGCGTCGAAATCTGTGAAAATCCCTTCACAAATTTCCTGTAATATCCAGCCATGCCCAAGAAACTACGTACCTCAAATACCGTAGTCGGCCTTGGCCAATTAGCAACTGCCTGAATCTTCTGGGGATCTACAGAAATGCCTTCTCCGCTAATTACATGCCCCAGAAAAGAAATGCTCTTCAGCCAGAATTCACACTTGGAGAACTTGGCATACAGCTGATGCCGCCTCAAAGTCTCTAACACAATCCTCAAATGTCTGGCATGATCATCCTCAGATGCAGAATATACCAGAATATCGTCAATGAAGACGATCACAAAACTGATCCAGATACTCCCTGAATACTCGGTTCATCAGATCCATGAAAATAGCAGGCGCGTTGGTTACCCCAAAAGGCATAACCAAAAACTCATAGTGCCCGTACCGAGTACTAAAAGCTGTCTTCACCACATCAGCTTCCTTCACCTTCACTTGATAATATCCGGATCGCAAATCAATCTTCGAAAATACTGAAGATCCGAAAAGCTGATCAAACAAGTCGTCAATCCGAGGCAAAGGATACTTGTTCTTGATCGTGACCTTGTTCAAATCTCTGTAATCGATACACATACGGAGTGTACCGTCCTTCTTCTTCACAAACAGAACAGGTGCTCCCCATGGCGAAACACTAGGGCGCACAAAACCTCTATCAACCAACTCCTGAAGCTGAACTTTCAACTCAGAAAGTTCTTTCGGTGCCATCCTGTACGGAGCTTTCGATATCGGAGCGGTACCAGGAAAAATATCGATAGAGAACTCCACATCTCTATCCGGAGGTAAACCAACCAGCTCCTCGGGAAAAAAAATATCAGCAAACTCCCGTACCACAGGGATCTCAGAAACAGAACCAACCTCTAGGTTCAAATCCCGCACCGAAGCCAAAAACACTGGGCATCCCTTCTTCCACATCCTGTTCACTTCCAATACCGAAATCAGACTGGAGAGAACACCTCGTAATCCCTGAAATACAACTCTTTCTCCAGCCATAAGCAAACTCACTTGCTTCTTCAGACAGTCTATCTGGGCTTCATACTGACTCAACCAATTCATGCCCAGAATTACATCATACGATGAAATCGGCAACCGAATCAAACTTGATGTCCACTTCCTGCCAGCAATCTCGATCTCACACAAACAAAATTGCCGAGCAATCAAAGGATTCCCAGCCGGTAAAATCACAGACAAAGAAACCGGAAGTAAAAGAGAATCCAAACGTAAAGCCTCAAAACAGTGCTCGGACAGAAAAGAATGACTCGCTCCAGAGTCAAACAAAACACGACAGGGCTGATCAGAAATGTAAATCGTACCTGTCACAACATCGGGAGCATCTCGAGCCTCCTGCTGACTCAAACTGTAAACTCGTGGCTGAACTGGAACAGGAGCTGAAGCAACGGAACTACTCTGCTCCCTCTGAACAGTAGGTGGTCTCCGTGGTGCAGAACTAGAACCACCACCTCTTCCAGCAAATCCCTCAGGGCGAGGAGGAACAGTCCTCGGTCTTCCTGCTGAACCGGCAGATCTGACAAAGCCCTCAGATCGCTGATCAAATCCCATCTGCTGACACTCTACAATCCGATGTCCTGACTGACCACATCGGAAGCACAGACCAGCCATCCTATAACATTGGCCGAAGTGTCGCCGTCCACAGTTTTGGCACACAGGTGCCGAACTGACTGATCCCGAACTCGTCGTACTGGTAATAGTACCAGACGATCCTCCGCTCCTTCTGGAATCTCCAGATCCAGAACCGGAAACAAATCTCCTCTTTCCGGAGGAACCACTGCCAGATGTCTCGCCTCCAAACCTCTTCCTACTCGCAGTCCACCGCTGCTGAGTAGCCATCAAGTCGTTCTCTAACAATCGAGCTCGCTCCACCAGCTCGGAGAAATCAGTAATCCGGAATGGTATCAGGGGCTGCCTCAAGGTATCTCGCAATCCCTTCAGAAATCTGTAACATCTCTCAGCAGAAGTGCTAACCAGCTGCGGAGCGTACCTGCTAATGCAGTAAACTCAGCCTCGTACTGCATCACCGTCTTGCTCCCCTGAACAAGCCTCAGAAAGTTCTCCTGCATCTGCTGTCGTGCAGAAGGGGGAACAAACCAATCTCGGAATACCTCAGTGAACTCTTCCCAAGTAATCAAAGAGTTCAGTCTGCCCTGAAATCTGGCTGCCTGCTGGCCGTCCCACCAGTGCTCAGCCTCTCCGTCTAAAAAAAAAACTGCTAACGGTACCTTCCTGTCTGACGGACACTGCATCCCGTCAAAGGTCTTCTCCACTCTCCTCAGCCACTCTTCAGCAGCTCTGGGCTCAACAGCGCCCTCAAACCTCGGAGGTTTCAACCTCAAAAACAACTGCAAATGTCTATCCAGGTCATCAGATCTGACAGTAGAAGCTCTACTCTGAGTCTCGCTCATCATCTGAGCAACCAGCGAAGCAAACTGAGAAAGCGTATCAGCACCGACCACTGGGGCTGTACTCCCTACTGGTGCTGCCTGATCGGCACTCTGACCATCTGTCATGTCTGGGTCTGGCTGATCCATACAGAAAAATCCAGAAAATCCGGAAAAACTATCACAAAAATAACAAAATAAAAAGCCAAACAAATCAAAAATTACCCTCCCCAGACAGACATACTGATCACTTCCTATAGCTCTGTTTCACAAAATTCTCAAATTCCAAAACCATTGCTCTGATACCAAAAAAAGCTTGTCACACGACCCGACCCGAGACGAGACGGATCCCGCCCGTGCTGGATCGCGACGGAGCTGCACTAACCAGGATCTAGCTTTGGAATTTGGTTCGGAACTGAATCTTCCAAATAATTAATTCACACAGACTAACAAACACAGAGCTACTATGTATCATCAAATGCAGCGGAACAAAACATCTATCCAATTTCATTTCCTCAAAACAATCATCTACAGAACAGTACATGGCTTTCGACAGAAAGAAATACAGAACAGAAAAGTCATGACTGTACAAAAAAAATCAAAAGTACAAAAGTACCTATACTGATCAGACTCTGAACTAATCCTGGACTTCCTTGCCCTTCCCAGAACCTGAAAACCACCAGAAAGCAAGGGTGAGCTCAACAGCTCAGTAAAGCAACAAACCTCCAATCAAAATCCTCAGAATCTCAAAACCAACACAGCAGACAAATCCGTACAGAATCGAAACAGATTCGGACAGATATCAAATCAACAAAACTGTACGGAAAACGAAAGTTGTATCAAATCAGAAACATAACAGATCAAAAAACACATCAGATCAACAGAATCAGAATCGTACAGATCATATCGGAATAGAACAAATCATATCGGAACAGAACAAATCATATCGGAATCATATAGCAGATATCAGATATTTAATTAATAGCTAAATTCTCTGACACTGACTGAATCTCATAGGATCCAGGCCACTTATGCCTCCCTTTGTGCTCACGGCACCAAAACAGATCAGATCAGATGTGCTTATAGCACCAGAATACATACATAGTGCATATAGCACCTAAACAGATTGTTTCCTCGGATCCGGAACAGAACAGATATCAGATTTCATATTGAGCTCATTTCAGAATTCCCAGACACTAACTGAATCTCATAGGATCCAGGCCCCTTATAACTCCCTTTATATAGCATATACAGATAGCATATCAATTCAGAAGATTTCCGGACAAAATAGAAATTACTTAAAAAAATCGGGCAGCACAACGGCAGTATACAGAATTTACACAATTTTCCTGAAAATCAAAATTCACCAAATTCGCACAGAATATAGATATCAACATTTTAGAACATTTATTCTACTGCACAGATAATTTCCAAGTTCACAGAAAAATCCAGTCGACTAAAAACACAGTCGAATCAAAAATACCCGGACAAAAATCTTAAAAAAATAACCAAAATGTGCACACTCGGCACTTCAACAAAATACAGAAAGTTACGCGGTAGAAACTCAACCAGTCGGAAATTACGGACGAAAATCGCGAACAAAACTTAATTCCGGACAGATAATACCGTCAAACTCGACGGTTCTGAAAATTGAGAAAGTCGGATTGTGCCTTACTTTGCGTACAGCAATTTCCTCAACAGTCTCTTCGGACGAAAACAGCTCGGCGTCGCCCGAAAATCCACTTTTCCACTTTTTCCTTCGTTTTTCTCTCTCCTCAACTTTTTCTCTCTCTTCAAAATATCTCATTTCTATATATATCCAGACTGATCGTCCTGGACGATCGAGCTTCGTACCGGACGATCCATGAAGAGAGTTATTTCGTCCAGACGAAAATTGAACATCGTCCTCGGCGAAGGGTTCACTGACTTATTTTCGTCCAGACGATCCTGATTTCGTCCAGACGAACCATACAGCCAAACATGATTTTCTCTGCACAACCTGTACCGATCGTCCCGGACGATCCGACTTCGTCCGGACGAATCTGGAGCAGAAACTGATATTACACAATATCCGCCGGTCATTTGCGTCGGTATTTTTCCGCCGTAACGTGCGGCGAAAATTGTTCAGAGCTCGTTTTACGGACGCATAGACCGGCGCATGGGACGCAGGAAGGTTTCCGGCGTATTTTGCGTCGGAAAATGCGTCGCAATGTTTCTGTCGCAATAATCCGCCGTTACCTGCGCCGTTCTTACCGACGCAAAATTTTCCGCCGGAAAATCCGACGGTAATCGCGTGTTTTCCCGTAGTGGCTCTTCCCACCGCCTGAATACGCCGGAACTCTGCCGGATTTTTGGGAAACGACGGGATTCTGCAAAACTTTGTAAATTTGCTTCAAGTTGTAATCTGATCGTCCCGATTTGTGGGACGAATCAATTTCTTGTAATTTACAAAAAACACTAGTCGAACTTTTCAGCTGGGCGTGGCCCCGTGGTTTTCTCTCTTCTAGGTTTTCCACGTAAAAATCCTTATGTTCATTTTCTTTTCTGTTTGTTTGCTGAATATTCGTGCAACGCTCGGACATGAATTTCTAAACTCTACCGCCACGTATATTCTAGCCCGCAACAAGTCTATTAATATCATAAAATATATTTAATTGTTAGTTAAGATTATTATGTCTATAAAAAACTATATAAGACTTCTCTTGTTGCAGATGCATTGAGATATATAAATTTTTTTATATTGTTTTGTATCTATTATGGTGCATATACAAAAGATTATAATTATAATATTAATTATTATTGATATATGAATAATAATTTATTCAAAATAAAAAATATATACATATATGCATGAATTGAATTTATATATACAAAAAAAAAAAAAAAAGTGGCGGGAAAAACATCCCGGTAAAAATGGGGTTGAGCGGGAAGCATCGAAGGAAAATCAAGTCGGACTCTCTCTCTCTCTCTCGCTCGCTAGCCGGTTGAGTGTTCTCTCTTCCTCTAATTTGCAGATTGCTATCTTCCATCCATGCAACTTCGGATTCGTGTGGTATGCTTTCGCGAAAGCTAGGGATTTTGAATGTCGTCAACTCAATGGAAATATAAGCCCTCTGTATCTGGATCTAAAGAAACCCTAAAAGTTCATTGCCAAACACGAAGTCGCGTCGGGAGCTCTCTGGGAAAGGCATCAACGGTTTGAAGGAGAAGGGTTCACGACGGGAGCTCTGTGGGGGCAAGCATCGACGGGACCGGTGGCGTGTCAAGGAGAAGATGGGTTCGTGACGGGTTAGGTGGCGGAAGGGGCATCTATCTGCGTGGATTTGAGTTAATTTTGTCCATAGCCCGGATTTACTGAATCCGTGGTTGAAGGTAAAACGGACGATAACCGGGATTTAGGATTCCGTAGTATTTTAAGTTGTCATTTTTTGCTATTTGGCAGGATTTTGGTTAATTATGTGATAAGCCGAAATGCCGCAACCCAAGATCAGTTCTTTCTTCCAACCGTCCTTTCCAGAAACTCAACATGCACTTCAGTTTCCGAACAAGATGGAGGCTTGGCATCTGCTCTCTGGAGTGATGAATGCTGATTCCCGCTCAGTATTAGCTTTCAAGGACTCCAATTTAGATCCGAAAAGGTATTCAGCTTATGATCTATGTATACCTCAGTTAAAATTCTCATTTGTAGAATACGGTTCTCTGAAGATTTTTTTTTTTTTTTTGGTTTTTCTAATAACGATATCGTATGCCTTTGTTCTGATCAGTGATTGTGATGAGTTTCCACCATCAGAACGTTCTTGTGAGTACAAAAAGAGTGGAAGCTCGTTAAATCCTTGTAGAAATCTCAGTAAGAAAAGAAGATACGAACAATACCATTTGGATTTTGGGCAATCTGATTTCATTCTTTACTCTTGCTCTGTATGTGGACTCATGTATTCTCGTGGGGTAGAAGAGGATGAGCGGGTTCACCGGAAGTTCCATCAGGACTATGATAGGGGAATTCAGTTCAAGGTCTTTGTTCTTTAACTATCTTTTAACTGTTTTACATTTGACAAGCTGTTGTTGATTAATGTGAATTTAATCTCAAGTCTTATTGCAGGGCTGGCATAATGAGAGAGTAGTATCTGATCCTTGGACAAAAGGGGATCGCATTTTGCTTATTTTGGACAGTGATTCTTCAACTCAAAAACGTTTGGTATTGGCGTTTCTATTTACATTTTTTTTGTAAAATGTTATATACACCATCATGCTCTCCTTAGAGTTATAGGATGACTGTAACAACTTGCAACCTTCTGTAACCTAACCATAAAGGAAAATCACAATTTCAATATATGTGTAGTTGAGGCCTTTCTCCTGCAATACAATTCATCATATTGAACAAATCATGCATCAAGGAAGTGTTTTTTTTTTTGAAGTAATCAACGTCAAGATTTTGAACTTTCACTCTGCTTGTGCTGGTAGATTCAAAAGGTGGTTAAAATGACAAAGAAAGAACTTGGATTTGCTGATGAGAATATCATCCATGCTCTTTGTAAGGTGAACTAGTTTAGTCTACGGAATGGTGGAAATTTGTTTAATCTAGTTGGTTTCATTTAAAAGGAAAAGTTATGTAACTAGGAACTGTTTTGAATTTACTGCTCTTTTGCTGTAACAAATGGCATTCCTGTGCTTCAGGTTTATCTCTTCATTTCTGCTCATAGAATTGTTGGATGGCTTGTTGCTGAACCAATACAAAGAGCCCATAGAGTTATCCCAAACTCTTCCTCAGGCAATAGCTTTGACAGTAGAATTGCCGAAATTCCTAGGAAAGAGCAAATGGGTATTGCAGATTCAAAGAAATCAAAAAGAAACCACTCTTCAGTTTGGAGATTTCAAGTTCCGCAGGGAACTTGTAAAGAAAGATTGCCCTGCAACGAGCACCAAACTGAATAAATGGGATTGCGGTGCTATCATATGTGAAGAGAAAGCCGTTCCAGCTAAGTGTGGTATTATGGCAATTTGGGTCGTGCCATCCAGCAGAAGAAAGAAAGTTGCCACTCAGTTAATGGATGCTGCAAGGTAAAGTCAGCTTGAATCATGAAACCGAGCAAAGTTGTTTTGATGTTATTTATGTTCTTTATTGTTTCTGTAGCTGATTAACAAGTCGCTTGCTCTTAATGGTTTCAAAATTTCATTTTCTACAGGAAGAGTTTCTGCACAGACCAAATTTTGGATATTTCAAAGTGTGCATTCTCTCCACCTACCTCAGCAGGGTTGGCATTTGCTTCCAGTTATACGAACAGCAGATCATTTCTAGTTTACAGAGCAGATGATGTTTGAACAAAACGAGGATATAAGCATTCTAGAAAATCAGTAATCACATTTTCCGTAATAATTTTTTGAATTCACCATTAATTGATATCCCAAATACTGATACTACATTTCTTAGATTCCTTTAATCTGCTGTTGGGGCATTCCTTGTCTTCAATCTAGAATTAGACCTGCTGAGTTAGTTAATAGTCAACAGTTACAATAATTTTTCTGGTTTTACACCAAACAATCTAATTGAATTTTATGTGATGTGTTAAATCATGAATTGTTCGTGAATCACACCAAATTATATTTAAAATAGTGAGTGAAAAGAGAATGGAGAAATAGAGAGAGAAAAGAAGAATTCAACCGTCAGAAGTTCTGAGATTTCTATAAAATAAACTTGAATGCATAAAATTAAAAAAATTGAACTCAACCACAACCCTTATAGATTTTGATAGGGGTTTGAGTGTTACATAATTGGTTACATATATATGTATCTATTATAAAAATAAGAGAAAAATATACTAGTTGTATAACCCAATCAGAATGTCCAACTTGATAAAGTTGTACACTGAGCTCCAAAGAAGTCATTGGCTTGGCATATTGATGGTCAAATAGTCAAGTAATTGGTTAATAGTTTTTTTTACAAGTCAACCTTTATTGAGTAGTCACTAGGGATGACTTCATATATTGTAATTGCGAGGACCAACTGATTGAGTGTATTTGTTAGATTGGGATGAGTTTTGAGATGTAGTTGTCTGTTTGAGGCGAGTTTTCTTGTAGATTGGTTAGTTTCTTTTAAATTGAGACCCAATGTATTGAGTTAGCTTGGTTGAAATGGGTTTACTTTGCTTGAACTATGTGTTCTGGATATTTGGATGTACTAAATGCTTATTTATTTATTTATTTTAATAAATTGAAGGCAGTCCCTCAACACAGCGAACCAAAACACCATTTGTTTGGCTCAAGATAGGCATTGATTTTAAGTATGTTTTTGCTTCAGAATAAAAAAATCTCGATGAAAGCATTGATGTTGGCTTAAAGTCATAAACAAGGCAAGGCACAAACACAAGCATCAGTACTTGGGTGAAGAGATCCTGTTGATTCAGAAGTAGAAGAAGGCTTGGAAGCAGGCATGTAACACATCAACAGTTCCAACATAAGAGATGGATCTCTTATAGGCTATACAAGAGAAGCATATCAAAACTAGGCAACTAATAAGGAATGAAGAAAAAAAAAAAAAAGAAGAGAGAAGAATAGCAAGCTATCCTCTTTCTAGTTTGAGGGCATGAGGACTTGTTTATCACTATTCTATTACATGACTTTATTATCGCTGCTTGAATCCTTCTCCAAATTTGAATTAAGGCATTCCATTTGATATACATATTAGTATCGCCCTCTTTAGAAAAGTCAGATAAGGAGGGAAGGCATGGAATTGATAGGGAACCTTAGCCAAGCGGCTAAGGCAGAAGTATGCAAAACTTCTATTTTAAGGTTTGAATCTGACCGATTCTTACAGTCTCATTCCATCCATCCTTTTTTTTTAGCATCTCTTTGTAGTTCATATCAGTTTGAATGAGAAAATAGATCAAGTTTCATTCATAAACTAGGTCGAAGGTTTGATAGAGGTTGCCTTGTTGGCTTGCGAGTTGCTAGCTCTGTTGTTGATTACTAACCATAGGATAGTGAAAGCTAATAGTCCTACTCTTGCTTGTGTGCTTGTTTGTTATTCTTCCTGTTATGAGACAACCTCGACTCAAGCTGACTCCACACCATAAGTTGTCAAGCAGTTTGGGCTCGATCAATCAGTGAAGGGGAAACCAAAACTTGTTGGAGTTCCTCGCCATCACTTCGCCTAGATCCCTCTAGTAGTAAAGATGCAAGTTGAAAAGGTAACTTTTGTTGCCGAGGTGTGGAGCAATAAATGAAGCAAGTCTCAGAAGCATTCTAATTAGACCTCTTTCGAAAAGGCTTATTGGACTGGGGTTCTTATTTCTAGGGGGTTCCATATGAGAATAGGATATCATTGTCATTGTATGAGGAATTTGAGATCTCAATTGTAAGCTCTATTGAGATTTCCTTTGAAATCCTATTTTCTTTTTTGAATGATTATAGCGCCTTAGAGTAGCTTTTGATGCTGAGCTCTTCAATGTTGTTGCAGTGAAGTAAAGTTTTATGTTTGGAGCAAAAATTTACTTTCAAAAGTTATGCTCCATAAGGCTTTAGGATACCACGTTGAACCCATATTATTTCTAAGGAGGTTTCTTAATTGGCTTATATGGGGTTTCTTGGGCCCATTCCTAAACTAAGAATTCCTTCATCGATTGGTTATTAGATATCAGTGAAAGGAAAAAGTCGATTGGTTACCCGAAATGTAGCAATGAACTTAAAAAGGAAAAGGAGAACATTCTTTGCCTGAAGCTTGCTGAGCAGTCCCTTTATTCTTAAAGATGGATGCTTCACTTCTCATGGTGAGGGGTAGTGTCTTATAGCTAGTTTTGAGGCTAAAATCTTCAGGCTCACATGCTGTTGATCAACAAGGCAACCATCGCTGCGAAGGATGTTCCCTTACCTATTTCTTGAATAGGCTCCCATAGTTCTCAATATTGAAATACAGAACTTTGCCAAGAAACCTAAGATATTATGGTTCCTATGTTTACTCTGAAAATTAGTCATTTTGGAAGCAAAATTTCCTCAACAATAATATTGAAATTCATCTAAAAATCAATGTAATAGTTGCAAAATCAAAAGAAAAAAAACCTGTGACAAATGAAAACTTTGAAGGCCTTTCAAAGTCCTGAATTAATATTAGTAGAAACAATTTGTGTTTCCTTTCAAAAAGCTGGGCTTTGCTTTGTTGTTTCGTTCTGGATTAAGGTTTTTCATTCAAAGTTAGAGCTTTGTTTCAATCACGTTTGTCTGATTGAAATAGTTCAAAACATACAAATATATATTAAATGTTTATCTCGAGATGAGGTTTGTTTGGCTTGAAAATAAAGACCAACCTAGACATGATTTAATGTTGAATAATTGGATGTTAGTTCAATCACATATTGAGCTCATACTCTATCAACTAAAGCGCAGTAGTAACAACTCTTTTTCTCGTTTATACATAAATTGAACCAAATTTGTTTATTATATTCCTTTTGTATTGCATAGATAATTCCATTCAAATTATCCTCTAATTTGAAGTGTTCATATAAATCTTCATGCATGTTAGTAGATAGATATTTGCTATAATTATATATGTGTATATCTGTCGAATTCTTTTTTAACTTATTCTTTTAAGGAAACTACAGCACCACCTAATCCACTATCTAAAATAGTATTCATAAGCTGACATGTTTTCTGTTGGCATAAAGGGATTGATGAAATACAATTATGCTGAGATTATCAAGTTTTTTTTTTCTCTCTTCATCTCTCGTTTATTGCTAGTACATCAAGAAAGTTTTGGGGTTATTAGTTGGTCATCATCATTTATCTTCTCTTAATCCTATAATCGTCTTCATCATTTTCATCCTCAACTTATGCGTGTCTTTGTGCTTCTGTGAGCATGATATTATTTCCTTAACATTTCTTGATTAATAAGGCAATCACAAAATTCACAAATATTGGGCGATTGGGAGCTAGGATGAGTGCCAAATGTTTTTTTAAGGACTATTCAACCTTTAAAGATAGAAATCTATTTGTTTTTTGAATTCCTTGAAATCCAAGACTAACAAAATTCATGTTGCTTGATTAGGCCTTTATTTGAAGATGAGTGCAATAGAAGTTTCATATCGCTCATCTAATAAAGATATATTTTTAGTGTTAGGATCTTTGGGGAGAATGTACCTTTTTGTTTGGTTTAGTTTACGTGGATATTGGTATTTTTTAAGTTTAATTTATTAAAAAATTAATGAAACAAGTATAACATAAAACAATTATAAGGAATTGTTAGATGATAAGAAATAAATAATATTGCTTAAAGCCTGTTGACTTAGGAAATGTAGATGATAATAAATAAATAAATAAATGTAAAGCTAACATTATGACATAGGAAAAAATATCCTTATGCTAAACGAGAAAATCCTCAAAAAACTCTGATTTCAATAATATTGCTTAAAGCCTGTTGAACCTTAGGAAATGACATTTTTATATTCCTACACTTGGAGAACAATATTTGAAATCTTCATTCCCCATGTACTTCAATATTATAAGTACTACTAGTAGAATTATAAAACTGCATAGAATCAAGGTTATCAATATCTAAAATAATAGGATGATGATGAGTGGGTAACATATTCAGAGGATTTGAATTAATGTTCTTGCATGTAGATGAAGAGTTGAACAAACACATTCTTGGAGCTTAGGACAACAAGGGAAGGCTCTGATTTCATGATAAGATCTAGAATTTGTTCCTACTTTTTTTGCAAATTTGATTTTAAGTAGGGGGAATAACAACCGTTATGTTTGAAACTATATTTTGATTATTTATATGCTTCCACAACAACAATAACAACATCAAACCTTAATCCCACTACGTGGGGTCAAATTATTTATATGCTTCTCTTGAATCTTAATATAGGGATCAATACCAATTAATTTCCTAAGTTTTGGCTGAACATTGAAACACCCATAGTAGTTGTGGCAAAAAAGTTTTGCAAGAATGAAAAATCATAGTAGAGCAATATGGTTTTAAATTCAGCCTTTTGTTAATCATTAGAAGAGGAACTAATCCACGCCTCTTCATACAAAGGAGTAATAATGTCCATTTCAATCATAAATCTAGCCACAAATAATCTTTAGATAGTTGAGATGTAGCATCATCTAGTTGTAAGGGTTTGTGAGAAATAAAATGCAAAGGCTATAATGCGGATTGGTTGAATTAGTGTAAATGATATTGAGTAACTAATCAGAACCATACATGTTTTTTTTTTAAACGGGTCACTTTTTTGGATACAAACCCGCCTGCTTCGAACCCGGGTTGACCCGCCAACCCATCATCGTCTTTACTTCCAATCCAACAAAAGGCGGCAAGCTGGAGGTGATGAAATGACAAATGGAGGACGGGACAGCGGCAGCGGTCAGCGGCACTCGATGAGTTCACTTGTTTAAATTTAAAGCAGTTAGAAGACGAGACAGCGGCACTGTGTTAGCGGCCAGGTGCACTCAGGGGCACCTGGCAGGCAGGCCAGTGCATACGGGACAACGATAGCGGCTAGGTGCATTTAGCTGCACTCGGCGAGCGTTATCATGTCAGATACGATCACTCGATGAGACGAGGTCAGTGCGGACAGGACGGTGACAGCGACACAAGCCAGCGCAGACGAGATGTGACTCACGCGCGACGCGATATTCCTGTGTTAACCCGGGTTGATTTTGGGTTTATGGGTCAACCCAAATCAGACCCGTTTTTTCAAAACAGGTTGACCCTAACTCGGAAATTTTGGATTGGGTTTGAGTCGGGTTTTCGGGTCATGTAAAATATTGGCACTCCTAACTCTCCTAGGTAATTAGCATTACAGGGGGACAAATGGTGACTTTTAATTGATGTACATAAACTCATGGTCATTCATCATTAAATTTTATAATTATTTTAAAAAAATAAAAATAAAAATAAATATATATAGGATCCCTCCATAACAGTGTGCTTTGATGAACAATTCTTAATATCTCAACTAAAATCTATTTATAATCAAATCTACAAAAGATCTCACAAGATGTTATGAGTTGAAGTCTTACCTTCTAAAATGATTAGTCATAATTGAACTCTTGTACTTATTAATTGATTAGTAAAATTCTCTTTGTTATATTACTTTGTACGTTAATCTTCTTCCCATTAACTATTTGCAAAATAAAACTCGAGACATATTCTTATAATTTTTGTGCCCTTATTGAGAACTATAATAAAGATATTGGCAAAATGTGGGCTATGAAAATTCGGCCTCGGCCTCCACTCGCTTTTCTTTTTATTCGGCGAGGGAGTTTTAACGAACTAAGTTCCGAGGTAAATTTTGGAAGGCAGATGGGTTTGTAGATAAGACACTACCCAGAGATTTCGCCCTCATTTTGTGAGGACTTTATGATCTGAGTTCTGGTTTCCTATAGGCGCAAGCCCCTATAGTTAATTACCCCTCTCGATCACGAGAGATAACTTTCGATTAAGGCTAGTCGTCAATCAGATACGTATGGATACGTGCATCTAGCATATAGTAGCAGCATATGGTTTAGGATACTGGTAGAAATTTGATTTGGAAATTGGGTTTTGATTTGGGTATTTGAGAACTGGATTTGGATTTGGGAATTTGGAGAGTTTGATATTTAAAGTAGAAATTTCACCATCCTGCACTTAAAGCTGATGGTGGGGGAATGGATGATGGACCCGATCAAGATCCCATGGTTCCGTCATCCCTGGCCATCGTGGTCCCTGGTCTACTTAGTCAGAGGAGGTAGTTGACCCAACCTGACAGAAGGATCCTTGTCGGCAGCCATGGGTTGCTTCGTCCAAGGGGACCTTGTAGACCGAGGTTGAATGTTTGTCTAAGGGGACAAATTTGAATCCACCTTAGCTAACAGAGGGCTTTGTGCCCTATCGATCATATCCTATTGATTCATATCTCAAGGATTTAACACCATTAAGGAGCGTATTAGCTCTGGCCATAACCGCTATCTGTGGTGCCATTTGGCGGCAAAACCACACGGTTCAGAGGGCCCCGGGTCATAACCGTTTACCTGCAGTGCCATTTGGCGGCGAAACTGCCGGTTAGAGGACACGTACCACGTCCTTACTGGCAAGATATTGTTTGAGAATGGATCCTAGTGATATTTTTGACTAGGCATTTGGATCTTTGTGAGCTAGAGTTTATTTTGATTTGTCCACCCCGACAAACTGTTGCGGAGGGTGGATGAAATTTGCTTTAAGTTTTTGATGGAGTTATTTCATTTTTAAATATTTTTGGGCTTTTGAGATTTTTGTGGAATTTTGGATTTGGACTTTTGTGGATATTTTGGATGGAGCTTTGGATTTTTATGGGTATTTTGGTGGAGCTTTGGAGTATGAAATATTTGAAATGGATTTTGGATATTCTGGAGATATTTGAAAAATATTTGGAAACCCCTCCGGTTGAGATAAGAAATCAACACGGCCATCATCAGGGTGTTTGGGGGACATTTCTTTTTATGGATTGAACCTTGTCAACTCTGTCGGGCTGTCGACAGAGGATCGGGTTTTGTAGGATTTGAGCCTTTATTAGTGAATTCATATTGTTGTAGGCCTTGATGGCCTAATATGAATGTTTTAAAGCAAATATATCGGTCGTTACAACTTTATATTTGCTTAATGGTTCGAACCCTGTCGACTTCTATTGACCTGTATAGAAGGATCGGTTTCGAACCTGAATTCACTTGTCAACCCGCGCAGCATCCCTAGATGTCACGTGTGTACCAATAACACGCTCGCCGGGGCCCATGCGGGTTTAGAATTGTATTTTAGCCCTTTAGTGTACCTATATGTATACAATTTATAGTGCACGTGCAGGGGGTATTTTTGGAATATTTATAGACACCTTCTGTCTGCTTATACGGATGTTGCATATCCGGTGGCGTTGCGTGGCAGCTTCTGAATAGAGTTCTTCGCTGCTTCGTACAGGTAGACTGTCGTGCACTACTTATTGCTTTCTGCTGGTGGATTGTAGTGCACTAACGAATCTCCTGCCTTGTTGTAGATGCTCGCATCCATTGTAGTTCTTTGGCATTTATTCTTAGGTTGTATGTAATATTCGTAGTGGAGCGCCAGTAGAAGCTCGTGGGAGCTTGTATCTGTCGTGTTCTTTATGCACTTTGTTGTAGTATCTGGCTCACGCAGTACATCTTCCACTGCTGTATGTAGGTAGATAGATGTTTTTCCTTCACATACTGGAATCGACTTCAGGATACTGCATTTACTGAAGTCTTTCTGTATCTACCCATCAGTGACCGGCATGTGGCACGTACATTTGTCTTTGTAGAAAGATCGAATGTGTTGCAAATCTTTTGGTTGTTATATATGAGTAGGAGTCGTACACCTTACAACTGTTCATTTCTATAGTGCATTGACTTGGTGGGGATTGTCGTATCTACTACGAGCTCCTAGGAATGTTTGTAGAAGAACCATTGCTCCTGCATCAAATCCACCTTTTCACCAATCTCAGGTGGGATTTGTTGAGATTGCACTTGTTTGTAAGAACGGATCTTTGATTGTTGTTCTCCCGTATTGCCTTCTCAATCAACAGGCATTGTAGGGATTGTCGTAGGAGATTTACATCTTATTGTGGTAATTTCACATTCGTAGACATTTACACTTAGTCTGCTAATCAACTACCTTCTAGTTGCAAAGAACATGTGTGTCTGTCCTCGATCGGATGGTTATTGCGCTAACGGGCATTTGCTTTCATTGTGTGCTACGCTGAATACATCTGTAGGAAGTGTTGTGGTTCGATTGGTGTCGAATGTGAGGGGTCAACGATGTTTAAATCAGACTCAAGCCTGAACTCTTCCAAGTCCAATTCAAATCAAATTCATGAGCTCAATGTGCAAGATCATTTCTATGTCCCTTGTAGTCCAACTCAAGTACTTACTTGAGTTCGAGTCATTAATGTCCAAGTCCGGAATACAAGTGCAAGTTGATTGTTCATTTTTTTTGTTCAAAGTCCTCTGAAGTCCAATTCAAGCTCATTTGTATTTTCAAGTTGATTTGAATTTGATTCCAATCTGATTTCATTTTATTTGGTCTTTAGAAATTATTTTTGTTCTGATTTAGGTCTGAGTCCACCGTTCTTGTTTGAGTGCAAGTCTTTTATTCTTTTGAGTTCAATCAGGTCTAGGTACGAGTCTCATTGGATGTGCAAATCAAGTCCAAGTACGGTCCGTCTTCACCAGAAATTTCGGCAGCCTCCCGGTGTCTCCCCCGTTTAGGGGAAAACTACGAGAAAATTGAGCCTTTTCCACCACGCGCAATAAAGGCGTGTATGGTAGGTGTCCTCTTGCGAGGGCACCGCGACCGTGATATTTCTTCCCACCACGCGCAATAAAGGCGTGTATGGGGCTCTGACGGTACCTATTACAAGAAAAGAGCAGTTGCTTTCCCCCTGCCCGGGGGTACTTATAAATGGTTCCGGCCGCGCAAAGAAAAGGGTACACCAGGCTCGCCTGGCCTCACCGTGTGCGTCGAACCGGTTTCCCTCCTACCACGCTCACTAAAGGCGTGCTTAGGTGGTTTGCCGATCCGACACGCATGTCGGGACAGGAGGGCGAGGGTCGCTCGCTTACCTCAACATAGGTGTCGTGCCGGTTGCCCCTCCTACCACGCTCAATAAAGGCGTGCATAGGTAGACCGCCGGCCCGACACGTTAGTCGAGATAAGAGGGCGAAAGTTGCTCGTTTACCTTGTCGTAGGTGTCGCGCCAGTTGCCCCTCCCACCACGCTCAATAAAGGTGTGTATGGGTAGACCATTGACTCGCCACGCATGATGAGGTAAGAAAGCGAGAGGGGAGGCGACTGTCCGTCTCGTCGTAGGCGTCGGACCAGGGTCCCATCCCACCACGCGCAATAAAGGCGTGTATAGGCGGTTTACCGGTCCGTCGTACACATCGAGGACGGGAGCCTGAGTTCAGAGATTATACCTTCGGGGCCGGTGGACCGGCGGATTGGCGGCGGCTCGAATGTCGAGGCAAGGAAGAAGGCATCTCTCTCTTTTTTTGTAATCTTAATTAATTAAAATTAATAATAATTAAGTTCAATTAATTATACTTAATTATAATTAATAATAATTAATTAAAATAATAGAATTAATTATGATTAAACTTAATTAATCATAATGAATTGAAAGTTATTTTTAATTAATTATAATTAAAAATAATTAAGTTATAATTAACTTGATTAATTAAAATTAATTTTTATTAATTAAAATTAATATATATAAAAAAATTCATTTACGGGATTTTGGTCGAAGAAGCGCTTGGAAGGCAGAAAGTTACCTTCACAACCCGTAAGCTCCTGTGCTTGCGTCCGATTAAAATGTTGCAACTTCCGATCCTAGTAGGAAGGGAAAGTCGTAGAAGGAGCAAAGTCGCACAGCTACGGAGGGAGCCGAAGAAACGCACGGTAGGGAGAAAGTTACCGTCCCAGCAAGCGAGCTTCAGTTCGGGCTTCCGATCCGACAGGGAGGGAAAGTCGTCGACGAGAGCGAAGTCGCACAGCCACGACGGGGCCGGAGGGGCGTGCAAAGGGGAGAAAGGTGCCTTCACAGCAAGCGAGCTCGCGTTCTGGCTTCCGATCCGACCCGACCGAGATGGGAAAGTCGTCGAATGAGGGAAGTCGGTCGGAGTAGCAACGAAAGGGAGAAAGTTATCTTCGCACGAACGAGCTTCTGCCTCGCTTCCGATCAAAATGTCGGTCTTCCGGTCCGACTGGAAGGGAAAGTCGCTCGAAGGAGCGGAGTCGAGCGGCGTCGGAGGGGGGAGATCGGGATCTGGAGGAGGGAGATCGTGAGGGGAGAAGAGAAGAGAAGTATCGGGACTGGTCGTGGAGTCGGGGAGCCTTCGGTCACGTTTTATAGAGGCGAGTGGGGTAACGATCGAGGCGACGATGCAGGATTTGGGCCGGGTTTACGGAGAAATGACGCGAACGGCGCCGAATCGGCGCGATCTCGGCATGATTTTGAGGATCCGATGGATTCATGGTATGTATGCTGGATTTTTTTTGTTTCTTTATTCTGAAGTCAACACAAAAGCACTAATATAAACAATTGACAAAGGAATCATTTCTCTCTTAAAATTAAGAAAATTTTCAAGAGGAAGAGTAGGCTGAAATTTTGGCTTTACCTAATCAATAATGAGAGAAAGGAGATAATAACTGCCTAACTTGTGAAGAAATTTGTTGAATTCCATCTTTTTTGGCAACATTGCCCTTGCCAATGAATTAGTTCAAAGTTTCAATTCCAAAAATTCACCCAATCATTTTTGTGCGAAGTTAGATATTCAAAAGCTTTTAATAGTGCCAGTCACAAAACTATTATTCAAAAACTTATGCAAAAAGTAGTTCTTATCAACTTTGCACCATGGATCATTAGTTGTATTGAAGGTATTCCTTTTTTTCAATTATCATAAATGGAGAGATGAAAGGCTACTTCAAATCATTCTCTGGTCTTAGATAAAGATGTTCTCTATCTCCTTTTATTTTTCATCTTTATTAGTGACATAAAATCTTGTATCCTTAAAGACCAATGTATCAAATATAACTTTAGAGGATTCTCATTGAACAATTTGGTTATGAACCATCTCTAAATATTGATGATCTACTTATTTTTGGCATTGTAACTCCTATGAGCTCCTCATGTTTAAAGCCTATTTTTCATCACTTCAAAGGCATCTCAGATCTCTTCTTTAACTTGGATAAGTCCTTCAATAGCTATTTAAAATCCATTGATATCAATGCCTTGCTAAGTATGAATAAGATATCATGACTCTGATTGGATGTAATCTCTTCTATACTTTGCAGGACTTTCTACATCTAATTCATGAGTTTGATCTTAAATTTCCTTCACCACAATGGAGTTAAAAAAACTTGGTACAATCTCTTCGCACATTATCAATCTACTTAAGAAAAAAGGAGGTCTAGGCCTTCGCTCTCTTGACACACTAAAGCTTTGTTTGGGACAGCTTTTTTATTTTTTTCTAAAGTGGCTTCCTCTAGAACTTTTTTGTACTAGGAAGCTACTTTAGAAAGAAGTTAAAAAGCTACTTTAAAAAACAGTAAGAAGCCATTGCTTTGCTTGGAGCCTTTATAATTTCAGCTATTGCTTTGCTGACTAGTGTTTTAACTTCTATGGTTCTATTTAGGAAAAATAATATTCATATATCTCCCCACCATAGAGAACTCTTCACTTATCTGCCATCAAAGTGCAAAGCTGTATTACTGTGCATTTGCATCTGGAAGATTTGAAAGGAGTTCAATTAATTTCTATTGGCTATGCATATTTTGGCAAACTGTAGTTGTTGCAATGCTTTTATATATTTTTTGCTTAAAATTGATGGTTCTAAGTTATATTTTAGAAAGATGGGATTAAGTTGTATTTATATATCATGTATTTTTGTTTGTGTAAATATAATTTTGTAAAAAAAATATTAAATTTGTCCCCCTTTTAAAGTTTTATGATTTAGTATTATATATAACTATTTAAAAAAATGATAGTATTTTTAAAATAATCAACTTGTATCTTTGCTAAAAATAAAATAAAATATTGGCTTTGTTATGGTTAAATTTTATTTCTCTTTGATTGACAGATAGATATTAAAGATGCATTAGAATAAGTAATGAATGCTTTTAATCATCATATTAAAGTAATATTTTAAATTTATTTATTGATATCTTTTTATGATCATTTAAATAAATCTATCAAAGTATGTGCATCAAATTTGAATAAGAAGTGTAGTTGGCAAACCTATAAAGTATTAAAGAATTTATTACAAACATTAAGGATATCACCTCTAATGAATAATTGTATGTTGATTCCTTAATAAACAAAGGTTACTTTGAGTTTTCATAAAATCAGCTAAGTACTAGCCTTCAATGATACAAGCTTCTATTAAATGGATATGCAGATAGACGAGTGTGTTAAAATTTCGAATGTTAACTTATATGGTTGTAACTTAGACTTCATTTGAGATAATATTCTTATTGCTTAAAGTAAATTTTTAGTATAAAAAATTAATTTTTTTATGTTAAAAAATTATTTTAAGAAACAGTAAGAAAGTCGTCCTAAATGAATTCCTTAATTTGCATGAGTTATGACAAACAATCTAACCTAATTATAACTTAGGTTTCGTTTGAGATAGTTTTCTTATTACTTTTTAAAAATATTTTCTTGTATAAAAAAATTCTAGTTCAAGAAATTTTTATATTAAAAAGTTATTTAAAAAATAATAAAAAAGTTGTCACAAATAAAACTTTAATAATAATTTTTTTTTTTAGAAATCTAGAAGTTTTAATCATATAATTTATCTTAAAATAGACTAAATTAAAATCTTAATCAATGGTTAAAACAATTGAAGGGATCAAATAAAAGCATTATAAATGTTTGAATATAGTTTGAATATGTCGAATAAGATTTGAATAATGTTCAAATATGATTCAAACATTGTTTAAATATATGTTCGAATTATGTTTGAGAAAGAATATTATATAACATCATATAAAGATCATATGATTTGAATAAGATTTAAACAAACATTGGGTCTCCATCAAAATTATCTTGATTCAATATAACATGAATAAATCATTAAAATGTTACACAATCGATTGGAGCATATGATACAATATAATTCCCATGTTAAATCTGAGGGTCAAAGTTTGTGTTAAACTACTCTGTTCAATTCAACTTCACCAATATGATCTTCTTTTTTGTTGAATGAAGAAAACTCAATTAAAAGATGTTGAAATTAGAAATAGATAATGTTTGGAAGTATAGGGAGCTGTGATTAGTGGAACATTGTTACTTGGTGTTTTAAGGGGAAATTCTTAAGAATGACGGTATAAGAATAGCGAGGGGGCATTTATGAGCAAATTTCAACAAATAAACAAACATAGGATATTTCTCTAATTACAATTATTATGAGTCATATAAAGCCACATTTCCCTTTTTAATTTATGATTTTTTTTAAATCCACTAATATCAAATCATTGTTTATTTGTGAATTAAATGAAGGTAGATTTATAAAAGAAGAAATCATAAATGCCTTATAAGAGGAAAAAAGTATAGTGTCACTCCCAAATATTGGAACTAGATGTTTGACCAAACCCCTTGGGCTTGGCATGCAGAGTAGAGGCCAAAGAGTCCCCTAGAATCATTTTGAGATGAGGTCATACGACATTAGAAAGCTCTGGATGACTCTAGAAGACTCTGAAAGGTTTTACAATATTCAATAAGGTTGTACAAGATTCTAGAATGCCCTGAAAGATTCTAGAAGATTTTGGAAGGTATTGGCATGTTTTAGAAAGACCTATAGTTTTCTAGAAGATTCTAGAATACTCTAGAATGTTCTAGAATGTTGTGGATACTTAGAGAGTATACTTTAGAACTCCCCAGAACATTGTAATATAAGTAGGAAATAGTGTGGAGTATTCTAGAGAACTCCACACATGTATTTGGAGGGAATTTTAGAAAGTTCTTAGGCATGGGTGGAGGGCTATAAATAGGACCATCCTCTTTATTTGTAAGCAATCTCCTCACACCTTTCAATTCTCCTCTTGTAAGAATGTCCATGCATAATGAAACATTTCCCCAGCCACTTCCTCTCTTCCTAGCAAAATTGTGTGGGTTTAAGGTTGCTTAGCACAAGGAAGGAGTGCTAAGGCCGCACAGGCAACTAAGGTAAAGTCTCCCCATGATAATAGGCTACATGTTAGAGAAGAAAACGTATTTTGACTATACCCTTGATTTGCAAATCGAGCATTATAGGAGAAAAGCAACTCATCTCTTTTTTCAAAAAATATTTGAATATATTTTAAATTTTAGCTCAATTATCTCGAACAAAAGAGTCATCTTGTTGTTAATATATTTTTTAAAATCACTATGGTACATGATAGATAATACTTTAAATAATCTTCCATCCTCATAGTGAACATCGATCGAATTAAGGTTCAGAATTGTTGCGGACTAGAACATTCGCGGCTTGGAACGAATATCTAGCACACATACATATATAGAGAGGGTTGTGAGAGTCATAAGAGACCAAAATTTTTACTTGAAAAACTCTGAAAAAGGGTAAAAATTATGGGACTTGGCCCAATTAAAATGATTTTACTAATTTTTTAGTTGATTACAAGTGATGCCATTCTTTAGGAAAAAAAAAACTCATAATCAAAACCAAGAAAGAAAGATAGATGAGAGAGAGAGAGAGAGAGAGAGAGAGAGAGAGAGATTCTCCTTTATCCCTTTTGTTGAATAAAGTTATAGTTTCGGTCTCCAATCAAGTATTATGTTGACCTTCATGTTATACCCAATAGAATCAGAAATGGAGAAGAAATGAAAGCAGAAATCCTACGCATAAGCCTCTTACCCGTCGGACCCGCGATATCCTACCGAAATCGCGCTGATTCGGCGCCGCTTGAGTTGTATCCCACGAATTCTGCTCGAACCCCGCTCGAGGTCGTTCATTCACGTCGTTAAATACCCAATCAAATGGATCCTTCGGCTGCTCTTCTTCCCACGATAACTCTTCTTCCACACACGCGAAACCTCTGCTCCCGTCGCCTCCAAGCTGCCGAAGCCAGTCTCTGCCTCCTGATTTCTCTAGTCCACAGAGAGAGAGAGAGAGAGAGAGAGAGAGAGAGAGAGAGAGAGAAGGAAAGCTTTACCCGAGCCGATCTCCACTACCGACGCTTCCATCCCGCCGCCTCTGCTCTCTCCCGATCTCCAAGTCACCGAACTCCTCAAGCCCTAGCCGAACCTCCTCTCTCTCCTAGCCGTGAGTCTCCTTCCCGTAGCCTCCACCTCCCTCGACGACGTGCCTATTCTGTCGGATCAGGAGATACGCCATTTTGATCGGAAGCAACGTACAGCACGAGCTCGCTGGCTTTGAAGATGGCGCTCCTCACGCGTGCTTCTTCGGCCATGTCTCTTAAATAGAGAGTTTAAGAGAGCTAAACTCTCTGTTTAATAAGATTAGGCTTAATCTTATTTTGATTTATAATTAAGTTAAATTAATCATAATTAGTTTATCAGAAATTATAAATTAAAATGATTTATTTATAATTAATTTAAATTATAATATAATTAATTGTATATTAAAATATAATTAATTATAATTAGTTTTTTATTAATCATAAATTAAATCTAATTAAGTTATGATTAATTTTAAATTAAAAATAAATAATTATAGATTAAATATAATTAATTATATATTGCTTAATTGAAAAATAAATTTCATGAACTTTATAATTAATTTTAAATTAAATATAGTTAATTATATATTAATTATAAATTATGTATTTTAGTTTATAATTAATTATGAATTGAATATAATTAATTATATGCCAAATATAATTAATTATATATGATTTATAATTAATTACGAATTAAATATGCTTCTCTCCCTTCCCTCGATCCACGTGCCGACATTGATCGCTAAGGTATAACTCCTAGACCTTAAACCTTTGAAAAACCCATTCCCGGTGCTTGCAACAAGGCGAACGACAAACTCATGCACGCTTTTATCTAGTGTGGTGAGAAGGGAATTCATTGTGATGCTTATGACGGGGGCGGGTAATCAAAACCCCATTTTCAGCGTTAGTGTCAGACCGGAAAACCCAACTCATGCACGCTTTTTCTCTAGCGTGGTGGGAAGGGAACCTGGTGCGACGCCTATGACGAGGCGGGGTAAATTATAAATTGCTTATTTTAAACTGGTGCTCAAAAGCCCATGCACGCCTTTCACTGGCGTGGTGGGAGAACAAATTATTACGGTCGCGGTGTCCTCGTTCGAGGGCACCTACCATGTACGCTTTTCTCTAGCGTGGCGGGAGGCTCAGTTTTCCGTAGTTTTCCCCTAAACGGGGAAGACGCCGGAAGGCTGCCGAAATTTCGGGTAAACATAAGATCGTACTTTGGACAATATGGAGCTTTACTTGGACATTGTTTGGACCATAAATGAACTAAATCTTAATGAACAAAATGCTTAAGTCAATCTTGAATGGTCGCTAAACTTGAACTTACAAATGAACTACAACGAAGACTTGAGTTAGAACATGATCTTGAACTCAAGAGACCAAGGGACTTGACCTGAACAATTCAAGCAAGGACTTGAGCTTGCTAATTGAACACTTGAACTTGCCAAATGACTGCACTCAAACTTGATTTGAGCATTAAAAGAACTTGGACTTGCAACAAATGACTTAAGTGAACTCAAACATAAAGTGCAAAGAACTTTGACATTGAGCTTGAACAAGCAAAGGTGAACTTGAATGTGGACCGGAATTTATAAAGACTTGAACTTTTATTTCTCCAAAATGATTCATGAAATACTCTAATCTAATGAACTACAATGATTGGTGGTGAACAATGTTCCAAATCTCACACATACAAACTCTTGGTGAGGTTGGGGAAAATCTCTACATCTCATTAACCATCAATTACAAGCAAATAAGAACGATGTACAAGATATTGCAATAGTTCTTCAATCGAAGCTAATGATGGAGGTGTTGATTGCAAGCAAAGAATAATAAACCAAAGTGACTTAAACTCTTGAATCAAATTGGTATGCATGCAACGATCAAATGAAGAATATGATAACATGCCTGTGATCAACAAAGTAAAGCTTCCTATAGACATTCAAAACTTTTATACCAAAGGGGATGTAGATATTAGAAGAGATGATGATCGTTGAAAGCATTCTGAAGTCACTTCAAAAGATGAGAGAACCATCATGCATATAACAAGCAACATGTATGGATGATAGTGGAAGGCCATTTGCTCATAAGTTGAAAGCGTAATAGATTTGGTGGCATTCCTACGACAAGAAAAATATATAGATGTCCGTAGATTGTGAAATTTGACGAATACGGAAGATGGTGATAGATACAACTCCATGCAGTCTAGATCAATATGCAATTAAATGAGTAATATGACTTTGAATGAGCGCATAACAGGCTTCTTTCGCCTACAAACAAAATACAGAGTGATTATATCAAATGTAAAGCACCTGAAGGTTGTTGTAGCAAAGAACATGATAGTACCTCTGCACGTGCACTATAATTTGTATACACATATGTACACTAAAGGGGAAAAATATAATCTCAACTCGCATGGGCCCCGACGAGCGTGTTATTGGTACACACATGACGTCTATGAATACTGCGCGAGTTATCAAATTTTGAACTCGATCCTCATAAGCAAGTAAATAGGAGTCGAAAAGGTTCAATCAATAATTATAAAATGCCCCCAAACCCGCATGGGCCCCGGCGAGCGTGTTATAAATGTACACGTGACGTCTAGGGATGCTGCGCGGGTCAATAAGTGAATTCTTGTTCGAACCCGATCCTTCTATATGGATTAATAGGAGTCGACAGGGTTCGAACCTGCAAACAAATACACGATTGTGACGACCGGTGTATTTATTTTAATACATTCATATTAGGCCTTCAAGGCCTATAATCAAAAGAATTCACTAAATAAAGGCATAAAGCCTACGAGAAACCCGATCCTCGATCAATAGCTTGGTCGAGTTGACATGGTTTAATCCATAAAGAGAAATGACCCCAAACACCCCGATGATGACCGTGTTGAATGCAAATCTCAATCGGAGGGGTTTCCAAATACTTTCAAGTGTCTCCCAAAAGTCCATTTCAAATACTCCAAAGCTCCACCCAAAATCCCAGAAAATTCCAAAAATCCCAAAAATATTTAAAATGAAATAAATCCATCAACTCACTTAAAGTAAAATTCCCCCACCATCCGCTTTAAGTGCAAGATGGTGCAATTTCTATTTTAAATATCAAGCTCTCTCAAATTCTCAAATTCAAACACATGCTTCTACTATATGTCATATAACACGTATTCTCTACGTATATGATTGATGACTAGCCTTAATCGAAAGTTCTCTCTCGTTATCGGGAGGGGTAATTAACTATAGGGGCTTGCGCCTATATGAAACCAAAACTTAGATTATAAAGTCCTCGCAAAAATGAGGGCGAAATCTCTGGGTAGTGTCTTCTCTACAAACTCATCAGCCTTTCAAAATTTACCTCGGAACTTATCAGTTAAAACTCTCTCGCCGAATAAAAAGAAAGCGAGCGGAGGTCAGGAACGAATTTTCGGAGCCCACATATTAAAATTAGCCCCTTCTCTTTCTAAGTGCAAGAATTGCTTGCTCGACATAATGGGGGAATCCTTTTGTGCAGTTATTTCGTTTATCTCATATCATAATTGCAGCAGATCAGGATTTACATAACATTCCTGACATTAAGAAAAAAAAAAAAAAAAAACCTTCACCAACTATTGCATCTAGAAAATATTGAGTACTAAATGCACCAGACATTCCGAATAGACCAAAAGGTCATACTTTATCTTAAAATGTTATTGTTTTTTCATAGATTTCATGAAAAAAAATTATTCTTATAAATTATAGTGTATACAATTTGTACAAATTTTTATTGTCTACAAAAAAATATTATTATTTTAAAATGTTATTATTTTGTTATAGATTTGATGAAAAAAAATTATTTTTATAAATTATAGTCTATACAATTTAAACAAAATTTTATTTTGCCTCCAATGATAATTATTTTATAGATAATATACAAATATATAAATATTTCATTATTTTATAATAAATTTAATAATAAACATATTTTTAACATTTATATCATCTAAAAAAAAAATTCAACTCATCCTAATTCAAAAAAAAAAAAAAAAAAGATATCACTTTTTTAGCCCCCATAAAAAAAGATTAGAATATACTATTGTTTTATGTATTCTGCGTGCAAATTTGTCTTAATTGACCTAAATGTGCAAAAAAAAAAAAAAAATCCACAATAAGCTGTGCAGCAGCTATCTAACAAGATTTGCTAATTTAAGCATTATCAAGGATTAAAATATAAAAAAAACAATATATATAAGTTCTCTAACTTGATAGATAAAACTAGCTACATGAACAGTTTTTCTACCCTAGAAAAAAAAAAACATAACAAGTTACAATAACCCTACTCAAACCTTAGTCTTATGTTCTGGCCTATGAGTAAACTCAAAGTCCACATGCACAAAAGCTCTTTCAACTTCAGGCAGCAGCTCCAGCTTCTCTTGAAGACTCTCACCAATATCATGAGCTTGGCTCAAAAGCATATTTCCAGGCAAAACAATATCAACCTCGACGAAATAATGTGATCCAAATGTGTAGGCTCGGACCGTATCGATGTGCTTAATCTCTTCATGATGATTCCAAATGAGGTAAGTTAGCTTTGCTAAGTAATCAGGTGGTGCACTTCGTCCGACTAATGAACAAACGTTCTCAAGAACCGTTCTTGCCCAGGTGCTCATTGTGTACAGTGCTATCTGCATCAAAAAACAGAAACTAAGAACCTACATCGGCTACGAAATTTCTCATTCATGAATGGTACTTTTTGGCTATTTGGATGTAAATTTATCAGTAATTTGTGTTATTTGCATAATGAAATTAGAGTAGTAGATTTTAAGATTCTTACTACTTTTCAATCTGTACATGTTTGGGAATTCTGGAATACTAATCAACCTTTGCGGTTGTCTAATTTTTGGTGTCCCCTTCATCCCATCTGATTCGAAAAGAGTAGTGGATCTTATCTCTATTATGATTTTTTCTTTTTTGCAAATATATTTTTTTAAGGTTTTATTTGCTTTTCAATAATGTCTACCTCCCTTCTGTTAAGAATGGTAGCTTTTTTGGTTTTCTGTTTAGTTTTTTTTTTTCAGATTGTAATAGTTTTTTTTCCCTGATTAATGCAATTTGCATCCCTTCAAAAAAAAAAAAAAAAGTAACTATCTTTGAGCATAAGGGCTATGAACATTCCTACTTACCAGAATAGCTCCTACAGGATCGATCCACCAGCAAACTTTAATAGCTAGTACAGCAGTAGCTAAACCAATGGAGTTAGTGATGACATCAAATAAATGATCTTGCGCATAAGCTCTCACAATTTCGTTTTTGAAGCTACGGCAGTAGATCATCAGCACGAATTTTACAGCTGTAACGGACGTCATGATTCCAATTATCCAGTTAATCTTTGAACTATCCAGTGAAGAGTGGGACTGCGCAATAGAAAATCAAGACAGCAAAATAAATTAGATATTTCAGAGTATCTTAAGGTGTCACAATAGCAGGAGCAGATAATTCTGTTTCATGATTTTTTGATGAATTTCCATCAATTTATCCCCCAATAATTTTACTATCATCGTAGTAACAAATAACAAAACTGTACCGATGCTAGAAGTCTCTGACCAGACTCCAGTAGTACTTGGAAACCAAGAGTAGCCATAACTGAAGCAAAAACTATAATTCCCTGCGACAAAAACATAAGAACAACCATACCAAAACAGATCATATTTGCATAAACACTCGAATAAGAGAGCATTTCACGATGAAACGATTTCATTGAAAACTTACCACAGGTTGCATCCGCTTTTTGCCAATTGGATACCTATACTGGTTAGGCTTTTTCATGGCATGTGATGTGAACCATAAAATGAATCCAGAGAGAAGATCCAACAAGGAATCCAGTGTGGAAGCAATCACAGATAGAGACCTACTTGAAATTGATGCATACACTTTGGCTATAAAAAGAAGAAGATTAGCCATGTTTGATATATTGATTGCCATCCTCTCAAGTCGAGCCAGTGCAGCAAGTTCGTCCTGCAAATCCAAACAGTGAAATAATTTACAAAGTCTTTTTGTATTACTTTAAAGACCTTTATCTCCTATTTTTCTCTTTTTAAGTCTGTTTTTTTCAAGTTGTTTGATCAATCTAAACTTAGGCTTCATTTGGGACAACTTTCTTACTACTTCTTAAAGCAGCTTTCTAGTACAAATATTTTAATTTTTGTACTACAAAGCTGTTTTAAGAAGCATTAAAAAAGCCGTCCCAAACAAAGCCTTAGCCATCAACAAATCCCTATCGAGTAGATAGCTACACAAACTACATACTTTCCCACAAATTCCAATGACACGGATCTACATTAAAAGATTGAATGAAAAAACAAATATCCAGTCGGATGTATCAGACTATCAAAATTTCAGCACAATCCTTAACATACCTCTGTTGGAGCGCCTTCTAGACAGCCTAACTCAATAAAGCTTTCCATTTCAGTAAAATCCTTAAGAAGCTTCTCCTGCTTATTATAATATTTCTCGATTCTACTTTTCTTTCCTGCGAAAGGAATGACTGGCAATGAACACGCATCTTTGATGATATTTTAGAAGGTTTCACACAACAGCAAGAAGAATACTGAGATGCATAACAAAAAATATCACTAATACACAACCACCTTTGAGTTTATAAGAGTTAAACATCAATTTCAACTTTTTTGCACGCCATCAATTTTCAGATGGATTCAATTCAAATATTATTGAATCCTTCTTATCTCTTATTGTAAGGCAATTTCAGCAATTCTTTCATTTTTCTTTCCCATTCAAAATGGTAGGCATTAAGCACTCATCAAAAACCTCCAGAAAGAGTCAGTCAGATAAAATGCAAGTTCACTGGTAGGGCAAACAAAAGAACAATAGCCTAAGCAAAGTCAACCTGAGAATCAATCATTTATTTTTCTTTGTATTATACACTAAATTGCAAATATCATCATCATAATATACTTTCAAACTTTCAGATATAGAGATTCCTAAATTTTTGTGACAGCTATCATAGTTTACATGTAGGACTTTAATTGGGGTAAGAAATCTATGTATAATGAACTTAAAAAGTTGATAGATTTTCAAGTGTGTCCAGGAAAGAAAAATTCACATCTTACCATAATAATAAAATGATGCCGTCTTGACATAAAGAAACCAAGCCTATGAATATATACAATATTTATAGAATTGTGAAAAAGTATATTGTAACTGAGGAATCACAGCCAACCACAATATACTAACCATTAGGAGTTGAAAGTAAGGATACTAACAATACCCCATACAGATGCACAAAACAAAGAATTCAAGAAATATTTACATTAATCAAGAATTAGTATTAAATTAATTAAAAAAAATACTATAAAACAAAAGCAATATATTTAGAAAATTAAAACAATATAAATAAAGTAATTAAAGGTGAATAACCTTGCAATTCATAGATTAGTATATAAATGATTTTTTCAAGAACAAATAGTAGGTTCCAATAATTATTTTGTTATACATATTATTTTAAAAGGAAAAATAAAATAATTTCAATAAATGTAGTTATAATTGTAATTAATAGAATTAATTAATTAGCAAAACAAGTCTTTGATAATTAGAATAAAAGGCCTGCTGTTAGACATCAAGGAAAGCCAACCTTATTTCTAGGTTCCTGATCAATTCCATCCAAGCAACAAATGATTGGATACTGTCATATTCAAGAGTTAGCACTTCAGCCAATTTAGGAAGACTAATAAAATAAGCAGTGTTTTACACGAAAATAATTGTTCTTCCAAGCCAATTGGTCAAATAGAGGAAAAAAAAGCAAATCAACATTTGCCCAGGTCTTTGTCTTTACAGCTCAAAACAAAAAGAAAAATAATGCCTATACATATTGTGAGCCACAAAATTTTTTTAGTATTTTTAACTAACATCAAATTATATGATTTTAATTTATAAACAAAAGAAGATTAATGAAATTATTTGCTACAAAATTAACAAGAAAAATAGTTAAACATTAAGACATTTATTTAGAATCAACATAACAATTATCATAAAAGGCGAAAAAAAATTCTTCCAATATATACAGCAAAAATATAAATTCATGAAGATATTTGTTGTAAAATCTACAGGATAAACAGCAACCATTAAAACAGAAAACATTTTCTTAAGCCGTTATTTTCAGATTTGTAGGACCAAACGTACAGCATCTGAATTTTTTCAGCCCATCATAATAGCAATTATGTCAATATCCACACCCAACTTTTTCCCAAAAATAGAATGCAAAAATCTCATTATTTTTGTTGGGACATTTAGGTTAATTAAGACAAATTCACACAAATATTATATATAGACAAGACTTAGAACTCAGGAACTCTTGATTGATAGAATGAACTCCCAACCAAAAACCAAAATGAGCTTGGAAAGAAAAAAAATTCCACCGTACATAACAAAACTTTTGCTTCCTAAACATAAATTTATTCCCTCTTACACAAAGTTCAACAACCAATAAAAATTACAAGAATTAGTTTAAAAAATAACTGTAAAAATATAACAATAAGTGATTTCAAGCAGAAAGTGCACGCATACCCATAGAAGCACCGAATACCCTAGAAACCAAAGTCTGATCTTCCCGTTTTGTCCACTCCGGCAACTGTAGACCGCTCACGTTGATACGCCAGGACGAACTCGATGAACCCACGGCCGAATTTTCTCCGGCAATCGCCAGAGAACTCATCTCCGTGATATCGCCGGCGGCCTCTCTACCAAGAAAGGCCATACCCTACGTTCAGTTATTCCACGAGAAAAAAGAGGCCCAATTAGATATACAGAGGACGGTGGAGAAAGCGCACTTTGGTAAAATCCGTGCAAGGAAACTTTCACGAACGGTTACCACGTGGCATTCATGCGGCCGTTGATTTATAAAAGGTATGGCAATTGGCTTTTATTATCGCCGTCCGATGCAAAGCATTTGTTCTTCCAAAAGCGCTTTGCTTCCGGGATACTTCCTCGTCTCATCGTACGGCTTAGAATAATTCCTCTTTATTATTTTATAATATTTGAATATCTTATAATATTCTAATCGAATAAGTTTAATTTATTAAATTTATCTCATTAAAATACACATTTAAAATAATATTTTTTTTGTAAATGAGAGTTCAAATTATCCTAAATTTAATAATTAAATTTTAATTTACCAATAAAATTTTTTATTTTTTCAATTTTAAAGAGAATGATCAAAATAATCTTAACTTTGAGACTTAATTATTATTTTTATATGGTTTGACATCAACTCATCCTAGCTTTCAATAAGGCCCCTCCACGCAAATAGGTGGCAATATCATGAACAATTATTACGTTCTCCGACCGGATGCTGAGGAACATCCGGTCGTAGGCAAAATCCCGCCTATACCGAGGTATACCGAGTTTTTCCTCGGTACACCTCTGTATAGGCGGGATTTTGCCTACAACCGGATGTTCCTCTGCATCCTTACACCGGACCAAATAAAAGTTCTAATATCATACATAAATTTTTTTTTACGGAGAATTAGAAATTATAGAAGAAATAATAATAAACTTAATTAAAAAAATAAATT
Organism: Dendrobium officinale; assembly: GCA_019514585.1. NCBI lineage: Eukaryota > Viridiplantae > Streptophyta > Magnoliopsida > Asparagales > Orchidaceae > Dendrobium > Dendrobium officinale. Next base: position 32,430,268 of record CM033695.1, on the reverse strand, counting down.
AACAAAAATTTGATAGTTTTAGGCTTAAATAATAAAATCTTAATATATTTTACATTAATTAAATTTAAATGCTCTCTATCCAACATATTGAATTGAAATTCAGTTAAATAAAACTTATCAACACATTAAATTTGAGGTGAAATTTTAAAAACAACTAGAGTATAAAATTAAATAAGTAAATAAGAAAGGATAGGTCGGATAAATTTGAGTTTGCAATACATACTTAATCGCCAATTGTTAGGCGATTTGATTGCCACATGGGCGACGGTTGGGGGCTTATACTTCATTTCATGCATCATTCTTCCCTCTAATTTTTCTCTATTTTTAATTTTATCTTCCTTAAGTTGTATTGTGATAGTCGCTTTGTTTTGGTGAAGTCCATAACGCAAAGTTCCCAAATCCGTCAACTAAAACCTATAATTTTCTGTGTATTTTGTTTTTCGTTGATATATCTACTTTAGATTCGCCCAAGCATTTTAGTTATCACATCTTAGTTGTTATTTAAAATAATGTTGAATTTAATAGTTATTGATAAGTCATCAAAAATGGCCTTTATATGTTATGAATCTTGATGTACATTTAGGGTTGCAAATTTCTAGAATTAAATTCAGGACTATCCAAGCTCTGATTTCAACAAACCTATAGTCGAATCAAAAATCTCAAATAGAAGAACCCAACGACACCAAATTCAGTTCAATTCAAGCTCAAATAAGCCTAAATCAAAGGTCCAAAACATATTAGAGGGTTCAAAGCATTAAGTGGATAACCAAATGATCGTCGAATATGCATGCTTATAGTCGAATCAAGCGACTCGACGAGATGAATCCAATGAGCCCAAGATCGATTAATTTGACATCATTAAGGAACAAAAATGCTTGATAGACATTTTATGATAAAGGGAATCACTATCAGCCATACGATGGAACACACCCAATATATCCTTGATCTTCTCCATATTTACTAGTCATGTCACGCCTAGAAAATTATAAATAGATCACCATTCTTCACATGAGGAGGAGAGGAGAAGGAAGAAGAGAAAAGACTCTTGGGCTTAGAGAAATCTTAAGCTCCATCCTAGAACCATCATCGGCAAATCGGCATTACCAGGCCGCCATTATTGAATCTTCCCTCGACCATCATTGTCAGACCTTCATTAGGTAGTTTTTGACAGTCCTTCCGACTACCATCACCTGACTACGGTCATTCCAACCAAAACATTTTCCTATAATCCTTCCGAACACTATCACCTGACTATGATCCTTTCGATCGCCATCACCCACTAACTATAACCCTTCCAATCATAGTCAGATGACTACGGTCCTTCCAACCTCCATCTCCCGCCGACCTACATTGCCAGCCTACTATGATCCCTCATACCACCATTGCTTGATTATGGTCTTTCCAATAACCATTACTTACCAACTACAGTCCTTCTGACCATCATTATCTGATGATGGACATGCAACCAATTGAACAGAATAATATTCTCTTGAGAATAATTATTATGTCATTCTCCAACTATATAATATGTTATATATGATGTAAATTTACTACATTGAGCCAATGCCTTCCCCTGAGGATGGACACATTTATATTCAATTAGAAGTACTAGTGGATTCATTCAAATTAGGCAAAGCCTATAGTGATTTTCCTTTTTTCTGGGATTTCCAAGTAAAAATTTTGGTGTCTCAAATGAATGTTATACTCCTTTATCTTATATATTTATGTATTGGATCTTTGTACAAATATAGAACACTAAATTATGTATCTCTCTATCACAGTAATTTTTTTACGATGCAACAGTTTGACGCCATCAATGAGAAATGATTCCAGATTGGGGGGCAATCTTTGCTGCAACCTTGAAAGGTCGTTCACGTCAATGACTTAAGCTCGGTTAAAGAGGGGTCGTCCCTTTACCATGATCTTTTATCAGGTTCAAATGAAGCCATTAAATATTGAGTGAAATCTCTCTTCAACAACAAATATTTATTGCTTTATCTCTCCTCAGTTATGAGCCATGGTTGTATTACATTTGAGGAAGTAAATTTGAACTGGGGAGCAACCTTAGCTACAACATAAAAATCAATCGTGGTCATTAAAATTTCTCTAATACTTTTAACATATATTGGGAAATCATTTTTCATAAAGCCCCCAACAAATGTAAGGATGCTTTTAATAAATTTCAAGTTATATATAGTTCATAGTTGGATTTCTACTAATTGGACAAGGTCTTAATCTCAACCTCAAAATGTAGTAATAGTTTAAAGATAATTCATTCTTTACATTTAGTTCGGGATAAATGTGGATTCTCCCCCTCTAAATCATGACATAATCAATCCCAGGGGGTTTGATTCAACCTATTTCCCATAGGTTAACATTATCAAGCACGCTCTGACAAATAATCTTGAATAGTTAAACATTCTTAATGGATTCCCTTGATCTCTTCCACACAGGTTAATGTCATCGAATAATGCTCTGACAAATAATCTTAGATATGTCAAATATCATTTATGGATTCTCTCGATTTCTTTCATATAGGTTAACGTCAATGAGCAAAGCTCTAACAAATAATCTCGAATAGTTCAAATATTCTTGGTGGATTCTCTTGATATATTCCACACAAAATAACATCAATGAGCAATACTCTAACAAATAATCTAAGATAGATTAAGCATCTTTAGTGGATTATCTTGACCTCTCTACACATATTAATGTTATTAAGCAATACTCTAACAAACAACCTTGCATAGGTCAAACATCTTTGATGGATTCCCTCAATCTCTTTCTCACAGGTTAATGTTATCAAATACGCTCTAATAAACAACCTTGAATAAGTTAAACATCATTTTCATATTATATTATACTCTTCTCAAGTACACTTTGAAGCATATCTTTCATCTTTTTCTTTCAGGAATGATCCGAGCCCTAATAGGCCTTCGTTTAATTGACACTATTAGTATGCTGCTAGAATGCTACCATCAACGCACAGCTTGACTGCATTTGTTCTCCCATTAGCACTGATGCATATTTCTTTCAATAAAATACAACTCAACCATCATCATCATCGGCGCTTCATCTATTGGCCATTATTGGTCATTCTCCTCATATTAGCCATCATCGACCCCTCACTCGATTATTATTAGTAACACACCTTCTAATTATTGCAATCATCTTATCACACGATTGCTAACATCCGAATATCACCTTACCACCTCCGTTAAGCTTTCATCGGTATACTGCCTGACTCCTTATATCTAAGGATATATTCTAAAACTTGATTGGGGATGCCACCTATCCATGATAGTGGAATGCCTCTAATATAATAAGAAGTAAAGAAGAGATACAAAAGGAGAGGAGAAGAAAGGCAAATGTTACTCCTTCTACACAAAGAGGGTCATTATAACTTTATAAGAGATGCTATCTATCTAAAATAATGGAATGTCTCTAATGTAAAAAGAAGTATGAGAAAGAAGGAGAATGAAAGATAAATCTTCTACTTCTACACAAAGAGGGACAATGAAACTAATAGGGGATGCTGCCCATCTAAGATAATGAAATGCCTCTAAGGTACGAACAAGTGAGAAAGAAAAAGAGAAGAAAAAAAATTAGAAAGGAGAAATTGTTCTTTTCCCCTACCCCCAAGAAGGGTATTTATAGGAATAAGGAAGAAAGAGTATGAAAAGTTTTTTTTTTTTATTTAGAATTTTCAATAATTATTTAAAGATTTTTTGAAAATTTAAAAGCCAAAAAGCATCCTTTTTTAAGAAAAATTTTTTCTATAATTTTTTTATAAATTTTTAAGGGTTTTTCTGGAATTTTAAAAGCTAGAATGCCCTCATTTTTTATGAAAAATTTTTTCTAGTGTCTTTCATAATTTTTTAAAGATTTTTTGGAATTTTAAAAGCCAAAAGTGCTTCTTTTATGAAAATTTTTGTAGAATTTTTCATAAATTTTTAAAGAATTTTTTTGAATTTTAAAAGCCAAAAAGTGCTTCTTTTTATGAAAAGTTTTTCTAGAATTTTTCATAATTTTTTACAGATTTTTCACAATTTTAAAAGTCACAAAATATAATAGGATTTTTAAGTAATAAACATCTTGAAGTTTTATTAAGAAATTAATTTCTTAAAATTGGCCATTTCCTAATTGAGGAAAAAGTTAATTTTGTTTTGAAATAAAACTTCAATTTTATCCATAATAAAAAAATTATTTTAACACATTTAATACACAATAAATATCCTACAACTAATTTTAAAAATGAGTTTAGAGAATTTTGGGAAGTAATTATTACTTTATTCAGTGCATCCAATTCAAGAAATTAATGTTATAATTAAGGATCTTACTTTTTTTCACGGCCCTGAAGGGAGGTCCACGGTAACGTTCAGGGGTGATCTTGCATTGAAATTTATCAAAAATTCTAATTTCACATGGACAATTTTTCAAAAAGCCGGACAAATATTTTCAGACTATGCGAGCTTCAACATCTAAATCTTGATGAACATCTGAATCGGAAACTTTCATAATTAAATTCAGGACCATCTAAGCTCTTATTTCAACAAACTTATAATCAAATTAAACACCTCGAAGAGACGAACCCAACGACATGAAAATCACCGAATCCAACGAGCCAAAGATCACTTAATTCTAGCATCATTAAGGCCCAAAATGCATGATAAAAACTATATGTCAAGGAAATCACTATCAGTCATGCGATGGAACATCCCTAGCATGTCCTTGATTTTCTCTATATTTATCAGTCATGACACTCCAAAAAAATTACAAATAAACTCTCATCCTTCACTTGAAGGGGAGGAGGGGAGAAGGAAGAAGAGAATAGACCCTTTGGCTTAGAGAATTATGAAGCTCCACCCCGGCACCATCGCCGACAAATTCGCGACACCAGGTTGTCGTTGTTGAATCTCCACCAAACCATCATCGTCAAACTCCATCTAGTAGCCATTGATAGTCCTTCCGACCATCGTTGACCGACTACGGTCCTTCTGACCACCATCACACGACTATGATCCTTTCGACCATCGTCACCCAACTACGGTTCTTTCGACCACCATCACCTGCCAACTACGATCCGACCACAATCACCCAACTACGGTCCTTCCGACCTCCATCGCACGCCGATTATTATTCCCCCGATCACCATTGCCTGATTATGATCCTTCCAACCTCTGTTACCTGCCAACTACGGTTCTTCTTACCATCATCATCTGATTATGGACCTGCCAAAAAAATGAACAGAACAACATTCTCTTGAGAGCCACTATTATGTCATTCTCCAACTATATATATAATGTGCTCTATATGATACAAGTTTGTTATATTGAGCCAACATTTTCCCCTGAAGAAGGATATCATTTATAATCAATTACAAGTACTAATGGATTCATTTAGACTAGACAAAGCCTTGTAGTTTTCTCCCTTTTCTAGGATTTTCACATAAAAATATTGATGTCTCTAATAAACGTTGCACTCCTATATCTTATATATTTGTGTGCAAGATCTTCGTATAAATATAGGAAGCTAAATTCAGTATCTCTTTTTCGCCTTGAATTTTTCAGGACACAATAGCTATAATTTAAATTACTTAGAAAATAAAGATTATGTACAAGGCAAAATTTTAAGAACATGTCAGTTTATTAATTAATTAAGTAAAATTTGACCGTTAAATTTAATTTAGTAGAACAAACTTAGGCCTCGTTTGGGACGACTTTCTTGCTGCTTCTTGAAGCAGCTTTTTAGTATAAAAATTTTAATTTTTAAACTAAAAAGCTATTTTAAGAAGCAATAAAAAAGCCGTCCCAAACGAATCCTTAATCGCCATGCGCACCACATCATGTTGTCCACGCGTGGATATGCATATTTTTTTCGTGCAGAAATTTTAAGAACAAATCTATGATGTTGTCCACATGGAGACATATATATTTTTTTATTATATAAATTTTTTTTATTAATTAGACTTTTAAATTTATTGTCAAGAAACTAATTTTTTCTGCTGCAATGACGAGCACATGTAGATAATGGATTTTAAGATATATTTGACTTGTAAGTTGCTCTCATATGTATTTAAATAGAAATGGGACGTCTTAGGTTTTAATAATTTTCTAACAATTTTTTTATGATCTTAATTTGTTCTTAAATCAAATTTTACTTGAAAACAGTTTGCTTCAGTTTTATATTTCATTGCATTCATATGCTCATTTACTAAAGTTAAAATTTGAATTATTATAAAATTTTGAGCATCTTTATCAAAGTGTACGAGGCAAACATATAGCAATTCACCTAGACACTTTAAGTATTCTTATCTTTCTTTTTTCTTTCGAAGTTACTTTTACCCGTAATACTAAATCTCATATTCTTGATTCATATTGGAGGCAGCTTCACACCGCTTTATTGCTAGGGAGTGGCGTGTTACGTGCCCACGATTTATTGAGAGACTAAGGCTTCGTTTGGGACGGCTTTTTTATTGCTTTCTAAAACGAAGTTTTAGTACAAATATTTTAATATTTGTAATAAAACTCCGTTTTAGAAAGCAATAAAAAAGCCGTTCCAAACGAAGCCTAAGACTAGCTGGGTTGGAACACATAAGGCACTTACAGTACGTAAAATTTGACCATCACCTATTTAAAGTGTTAAAGAATAACAAATTTTATCTTATAATTGGCTAGATGATGATAAAATTGCAAGATATTTCATTTATTATTGGATTGTGCGTATATGGACCACCACTCATTAGTGGAAAATGTTGTGGGGCCTGGTAGAATAGGCACCCTCATGTTATTATTCACATTCGGTGAGCAAAAGAATCATGGTTAGTCACATTTTATTTCTTAAAAATTCCACCTTAGTTTATAATTAAGTTTACTAATTAATTTTTTACATGATACCTTAGTAATTTCATATTTTTATTACAATGTCAGTTCTTCTTGGACGTAGAGGAGAGGCTAAAGCCTGTTTAGTCGTGATACGGATACACCTATATAGGCGGTTGTGAACAGCATTAAGGATCTTATCAAGAGATTTAGATAGACTGATAGAGTATGCACATTGTAGACGATATATACTAAAAACTTGATGTTTTTGCAGCAATTTTTATTAGCAGTTTATCTAACCGTTGCTAAAGATAATTATAAACAGCGGTGCCCTAGCTTGTCGACTCTTTCCCCTTCTCAGTGGATTGAAATCCATCGTCGCGGCCGACGATCCTGCTCCCTCTAGCCGGTTGCCACCGTCCCCAATGACAACGCAATCTTAATCGGAGTCCAAGCATCATCCAGTTCGACAAACCCTCACGCCTTCGTCGTTGCTGACATGGGCGTAAGTTCGTCATTTCTCCTTCTTTTTTTTTTCTATGTGAGTTCTTGGTAAATTTCTTGGGTGATTTTCAATATTTTGGCGCTTTTAGCAGGTGGTGACGTTCTATTCTTGCTCGCATTTTTGTCTCCGATAGATAAAGTCATGTGTTACCTATTGTTGTTCTTAAAACCTTCAAAGCCGTTGATCCATTCATAATTGGTTTCTATGCTTTTTCTTTCTGGATATGTTTCGAAATCAGCCTAGGGTTTTAAGACATGAAGACGCTTAGCAGGATTGGTGTTGAACGCTTACTTTCTAGTTGCTGCTGCAAGATCTTGGCTTATTGGCATATAGGTTATTACCTCTTATCATCATACAGAACTTGTGATTTGCTAATTCAAAGGAAGATTCTATTGTTTAGTTCATTAATTTAAATGTCAATGTTGCATATTATTGCCTTGTGCTAGTTTAAATTCTGTTTGAAATATTGATGAGTGAGATTGTGGGTCTCCGAAAGGATTCTGCTCGTGTGGTTCGAATGCAAAGAGTACGATCACACTATCCCGTAAGACAAAATGGTCGTAGACCTTTACAATCGACACAAGCAGGCCGATGGAGTTATAGATACGATTAGCCATGGATGATAGCGGGTTTTCACCTACACACCTCGATGGATAATAATATCTACAACCCTAAATTCATGAGATTTCCCCCATTCGATACATCTGCTCGAATGAGGTTTATTTGATTGTGGGGATCGGTTTCCTACGGGCGCAAGCCCCCGTAGTTAATTACATCCTAAGCCTTGACTTAGGAAAACTCTCGATTAAGGATGTTAGATTATCTTCTCTAATGGGTTTAGTGCAAGGGAATTTTCTAGGCTTTCCTAATCAAAGGGGAATGTCCCAATTTGGTTCGATCAACACACGGGGTTCAGTCAACATCCGGTCGGTCCGAGGAAGAGAAAACTGGAGAAAACGAGAGAAGACATTGCACTCAAACATGCACGAGAGAAAGAAGGAAGTGGCGTCATCTGTGTGACGCAGATGAGTAGGATTTATAGCCTCTGGAAAAGTAGAGAACTAACCCACCAATAAGGTGTGTAGGGGTACACTCGTACCCCTCACCTTTAGATCCTAAATCTATAAGAGATGTAGTGTTGTATACACAACACTAGCATCTACGACCTAGCTAATGCAATCTGGACTTATTCCTTGTCTGACAAAGGAAGCCAGCTAAAATCACCTAATCGTATAAAATCCATGCTGTCCAGTCTGTATGAAGAAGGGTGGGTAATTTAGACACTGAATTTGAGATCGACAACTAAAGAAATCCCTAGGTGATCCCACACTTATGAGTGGTATGATGCTTCTAAAACTAATGTAATTAAATCTTAATTTTAATTAGTTACTAATGCAATTTATGCTGATTGAAGTCTCCAAATCAATGATGTATGAAATTTTAAAAAGGCTTATAGAAAATAATTTTTGAATGACTAAACTTCCCTAGGTCCGGCACTTCATCCTCATAGGCCAGATTATCCGGACTCTACCCGCAGGCGAGGAAGTTTGTCTAAAAGAAGAGAGAATGCGTGCATGCTCCCCCGGACGATTCCGGCTATTCCCTAGAGTCGTTACGTTTCTATGTGAATTAATCTTAAATTTTTATTTAATAATTACGAGTATAAAAATTTTATCCCTAAAGAGCCTAGCGGTCAGACACAAGCACATGCAAGAAAGAAACCTATGAAAAACATGTCATTTCTACTGCGCAAACAAAGTTAGTAAATCACAACACAGAAACAAAATCCCACGAAAAAGAGTGTCCATGGCAAGTGCCATACAATATTACATCACAGAGTACAGTAAGTAATGGTGGCCGGGCTCCACCGACAACAACCCGAGAACGACACAAATCTTAAAATAAGGCATTTTTATATTTCTTCAGTCTCCTTCTCCTCTTCCTTGATTCGTCTTTGGATCGTCTTCGTTCTTCCTTCTGGCTCCTCGTAGTGACTCCTCTAAAAGGATATTTAAATGAAAAAGGAAACCCCCTATAGGAGTTTACTTTTCCCTTTAGACTCCTCGTAGTGAGTGCTCCAAAAGGATATCCAAATGAAAAAGGAAACCCTGTGTGGGGGTTTACTTTTCCTTTTAGATTCCTATCTCTTTAAGAATGCCTTATTTTAATAATTTTCATAAAATTTACTATCAAATACATTTCAACAGAAAGAAAAGAAAATCTAGACTCTTCTGCAGGGGTTATCCTAAGCAGTTATAATAAAAAAATTCACTCAAGCAGTTATATATGTAAATTAAAATGCGCACATCAATCACTTGGTCGTGCTCTGATTATTGGGGGCTAAGCAGCTGAAGCAGGTACCTAAAGCAGTTATATATGATTTATTAATTTTTAGCCCCCTTTAGCGCTATATGAGCACGGTCACCTGCAGGAAGACAACATCAGTATAAAAGAGCGTGCCTAACCTATGGGTATTCTAACGTCACAACCACAGTGAAGAAAGAAAAGCTAAAAGAAAGCAGTATAAAAACAACACAGCAGAAAGGCTACAATAGGTAGCAAAAACAACAACCAGCACACAAATCACATGCAGAGCGTCACAACAAAGTACAGAAAAGTAAAGCAAAACAACAGCCTAACCTAAAGCTAACAGTCGTGTCCTAGCAAACTCATCTATGTGTGTGTCGGCTGTGTGGTTTTGGTAGGTCCTATATGGGATAGTTTAGTTAGAGTTGTTTGTATTTGATTTGTTTGTTGAAAGGGACAAAGAAGAGTTTTTTAATTAAAATTCAAATCTTAGTATTTTAGAATTGATTTTAGGTATCTTTTATTTTTAATGTTTAATTAACTATCACCTTTGTTTCACACCGGGGCCGTGAGGTTTATTTCACCCTCCTTGGGGCTAACTTAATAGCCTCGTAGGCCTGGGTTACCCAGTGATAATTAACTTTGTTGGATTATTTTAATTTGTTATAAAAAGAAAAGAGAAAGGATGTATTAATCATTTATTAATCAAGTTTGTTAATTGGTTTTAAAGGTTATTCTAAGGTTTGATATTTAGTAATATTTTCATCCTAATAAATTTTAATTTAAGATTTCATCTCCTAATTAGATCTACTTATTTTAAATCTTAGATTAGTGAAGGGTTAATTATTAGTTTAATTAAATTTGATTTAGGTTTATGATTTAAAATTATGATTTAATGATTATGAATGTTAATTAAAACTTAGTTAAGAGTTAAGTGTTTTAATAGATTTTTAAGAATTAGATTAGGATTGATTGGTTGATTATTAGAGAATTTAGAAAATAAAATCTAAATATAGGAAAACATGTCACTAAGTTGTTGTTTTAATGTCTCTATCCTATAGGGAGCATGCATCCTAAGTCTATGTTTTCTAAGACTCAGTCCTTAATTTTTTTCCTTAGATGTCACTAATATTGTAGGATCGAAAGTGATGTTATTTTTCTAATTCCTAAGACTTCTATACGGATGTCATAGGATTTTAGGGATCTAAATAAGAAAAAGAAAAGCAATCCTAAATATAATTAAAGTTTCTAAGGCCCTAAGGGTAGGAGGCGTACAATCATCTAGGCCCCTAAAAGTTTTTTCTAAGTTTTAGTAAACTTACAGCACCGGGGGCTACGACCCGGTGGTTCCGCCCGTAAAGCCCCTACCAGATGGGTATGGACGACTGATGCTTGGATCTGGTTGTCCTAGCTCCAGCTCCAAGTACTCCTTGTCCATTGCTTTCCAAAAAGTACCTCGCAACACAAAAGAAAATAGGCATTAGAGCAGTTCTATAAGCAAATAATAATAATAGGAAAGACTGAAAATGCAGAAAAGAAAAAGAACGTACCTTTTTTGTTATTTGTTGAGTCATATGTCTGTGGATTCTCCTTAGTTTGTAGGTGTGCGGTGCCAAGACACAGAAGAAGCAGTGAAGAAACTAACAAAACTAAGCAAAAGACAACTAAATGCGAAGAATAGAAAAAGAACGAAAATCGAATACGAAAAGGGGTGTAGGCATTGTTGTTATTGGATACACTTCGTAGAAGTCAAGTGCATCCTATAATAGCAACAATGCCCTTTTGCTGTTCCCACTCCAAATGAGGCACTTGATACGTTTGGACACACCTACCCACAACACACTCTAAACAAAGTCTACAACAACTAAGGGAGATCAACCTCTAAAACTCAATTCAAAATCTAGACTCTCTTTTATTTTATATTTATCTGACATTGTATATATTTTAGAAGTTAGCCTTAAAGAAAGCTAATCTAAGTAAGGAAAAACTATTTTACTCTAAAAAGACACCAAAAGTTTCTAACCCAAAGCTACCTAAAACTTTAGACCCCAAAATCCATCTTTAGAAACTAATACGAATCAATAAGAAAAACAATTCATACATTAATCATCATTTGTTCCAAAAAGGCTTACTAAGGGACTTTATATTACACTAAGCAAGTCTCAAGACACCCTATGAAAACTTCTAAACAAAATACTACAAAAGACCCGACAAAGATCAACTACCAAAGTCCCCTCCTTTTTGACACAAAACTCTACCAAAACAACCCCATAATCAAGCGCCTCTCTTACATTTGGAGTGGGGTAAAACTATAAATCTCAAAAGAAAACCTCACAAAAAGCCTTCATTAAAAAAAAAACATCCATGAAATCTATCGCAATGCTTTTCAACATAAAAGAAGGACTCATGACAACACTTAAATTCATACGCATTTTTTCTTCTAATAAAAGACTATTTGCAAGGAAAGAAAACAAATAAAAGACTACTCAATCTCTTCAACCCAAACTCAATAATGCAATTCACCAAAACATGCTACTTTAGATGCTAACGGAAGGAAATCCAACACGAAAGATACTTGTCTCAAACATACCTCAATACACTTAACTTGATGCAAGGAACTACGCCTCTCATGTGTCAAAATAAGTATTAATTCTTTCCCACAAAAAAAACTCAAAAGCTAGCATGGGCAAAGTCTACAAAGGGATAAAGATCACCGTAACGTTAGATGCGTATCTCAAGTAAAAAAGTACCCACTCAAATAGATGAATTGCTTACAATACTTCCTACTTCAAAACTCCAAGCACTCATCTCGAAAGAACTTAAGCCACATGAATACATTTGCATACTTCATTTTGAAAGAGCTTGGAGCATAAGATAACGAGAGAATTGCTCATAAATCATTCCTAAACAATTCGGAACCCAAAAAAAAAGAAACTAAAAAAAACTGCACGTATTTTGCTTCCAAAAATCAGTTTGCACCTTGAAACTAATAAAAAAAAAACTGCAACTAATCCCTTTCCAAATAATTTTAGGGCCTAAAACCAATGAACAAAAACTGCATTTAACTTGCCCCCAAGCAACTTAGCACTTAAAACATTAAAATTCTGCACTTTTTTTTGTCTTCAAAAAGTAGTTTAGAAGCCACATAAAGCAAATTCTGCACCTTTAGGCCACAAAACTTCATATCAAACTAAGTTTAATTCATAAATGAACCATAAACATATGAGTCCCCTCCAACATTCCTTCATGATACATTCTGAAGGTCACAAGAAAACTATGTGTGGGAGAAGGAAGAGAGAACACATACAATTACTTTGCAACACTTCTCCAAAATTTCCTATAAGGGACCAATGAATGCTCGCCACATAGAGTATTCACCTTACTCCTACTCAATCAAAATCTTATGAAATAAGCGAAGAAAATTAATCACAACTCACACACAAACCCAAGAAGCTAACTTTGATATTCTAATTCAAAAGACCTCATGTCGCCTTACAAACGTAAAATCTAATTATGGGTTAGGTACAAACGAAAAGAAATTCATGAAATAACACGCCTCCGATTCATCGAGTCTCAACATCTTTTTTTTATATTTTACCTCCAAACATTGCAATGAAGAAATTGGACATGAAGAAGAACAATAAATAAGCAAAACAATCATGGATTTCATTTGAGGCATTTCACCCAACACTCCACATGCATGTTTTAGTGAAAGAGCAAAGTAGCTCTTCAAGCTTCCTTGCCAAACTCCAAGCTTCATGAGTCATTAACCAAGATATCAAAATTTCCCTTAAAGACAATAGTTAGCCTACCATATTTAAGCAAATGAAGGCCTAAAACTAAAGGTTTGGCAACCATGCCATCTATTTCCAAAAGACAACTTTGAGATTATTGTGACATAAGCCTTGACAAAAGTAAAAAAAAAAAAAAAAAAAAAATCTAATTAGAATTATTGAAGTAAGCTTTTAGATCTAAACTTCTCCAAACATAGACATGTGATATTCAAGTAGTAAGCCTTAAACATGAATGGTAACAAGATAAAAATGTTTGTGAACAAAGATATGGCAATACCTCTAATAATCCATAGATTTACACCACAATGAAATAAGAACAAGATCTTCTTAGCTTACCACATCTTTTTAGCATCAAAAAAAGCTCAAAATGCCATATTAAGCATTAACACAAACACCTAACATGCACACTTTGATATAAGCTCAACATAGCCTCTTATGATCCCAAGTCATTCACACCTAGAACTCTAAGAGACATGGCACAAATCAAGAATAAATTTGACATGGTAATTGTTCATTCTTGCACACATAAAACCATCCATAGCTAGCAACAACCATTTCCATATTTCAACAAGAGCTAAAACATCACTTGATGCTCAAATGAATATCAATGAAACTAAACGACAAGAGATGATATGGAATGGCTTTGCCAAGCTAATCTCAACAGAAATCAAACTATTTCCATTTCATCTTGATGAAGAAGCCCAGCTGGATGAGGGAAAGAATGAGGGCAAGAGAAGAAGAGAAGGAGTGGGAGAAGAAGGAAGAAGAAATAGGAGGAGGAGAGGAAGAGGAAGGGTACTCACAGTGAGGAATCCGGTTTTGGAGAGAACGATGTTGGGATCGCTAGAGCTGGCGTCGGGTTCGGGTCGCACAAGGGAAGCCGGAGTTCAAGCGGCTTCAGCTCTGGTTCGAGCGTGCGAGGCCGAGAGCGGGAGTTCAGATGGCTGTCGTCGAGTATGGGTCGGAGAGTAGAGGTGGCGTCGGGAAGACCCCAGGTTCGCCCTCCTACAGTAAGGTCGGTGGCTAATGTTTCGTGCGAACAAGGGAGGACGGGAGCAGGGAGGCGTCTGGGTGCTGCTAGGTTCGGTCCTGGCTGAAGTCGGACGGGGGCAGGAGGAGGGCGACTGGAGGCTTCGAGCTGCTCCTGGGCTTGTGCAAAAACAAGAGGGAAGGGGGCTCGGGGTGTCTGCGAACGGAGAGCACCGAGAGAGGGGGAGCGAGTTGAGCGAACCAACCGAGAGAGAGGGAGAGATCGGGCGTGAGATCGAGAGTGAGAAGTCGTCCCCCTTCTGTGAAGTCACGCTTGAAGTCTTCATTCGGCGCAGATACGAGTCGATGCCCAAGAAGGAAGCCCGCCAACCCGTATCCTTCATTTCAGTAGCTCAAAAAGCACGAAAGGAAACTGTCGTCTGCCTCATATCGTTGTTCTGCCTGAAGAAAATCGTGAACGTCAGAAACAAAAAGACCGCGCCAACTGCCTATTCAATCCGGATCGTTCGATCGAATTTCCTGATCTTGCATCAATTTTGAATCCACCAAAAAGCGGATTAGAGTTTAATGGTATTTAAATTGGATTGAACCATATCATATTTGACTAAGCTCGGGTTAGACTCGAGTCCAAATTTGGCTCAATCTGAATCGGTTCGGGCTCGAGTCGGCGCGACGGATCAAATTGCACGGGATTAAATTTAAAACCAACACTAATTTAAATTGAATCGAGCTCGACGCAATCAAAATAAAATAATCGAGTCTAATCGAACATAGTCGAGTCAAATCCGGCTCGAGTCGAGTCGATTCGAGCTCGAATCGGGCTCGACGGGGTTCGACTAAATCAACCGCAAGCGCTTAAGGATATACGAACTAAAACGAGGTCAACAAACGGACCCCCAACATATGCGGGGAACAAGTGAACCGCGTATGTTGGCGTTGACCTTCCTAACTCTAGGAAGATACAACCCAAGGTCAATTAATAAAAATCACTAAGAAGATGCAATAAACCGACAATCAACTGATGGAAATCAAAACAATAAAGAGAGAAAACAGCTCTACCATCTGCCCAACTCAAATAGTAGGATAGGAGATAGGGAAAGAAACATCAAGCTCACATGAATAGGATTGAAACAAGATTACAAAAAATCCAAAAGGAATCCAACAATCATCTAGAGCATAAATCTAAGATAATGCGAAGAGAAGGGAAACCAATGATAGTCTGAAAAACAAAGGAAATATCAGAGAGCGATAATCCGAGAAAAGCAATAAGGAAAAATAATCTAACATAGAGAAATCATCTGTCAGCCTGACCAGATCGAAACAGCAGAGCGGAAGGATCTCACATTCACCTGACCAGATCGAAACGGTGAATGGAGAAAGACTCAATGCTCACCTGACTGGATCAAAACAGTGAAAATGAGTAGAAACAGAAAAGAACCAACCGTCTGCCTGACCAGATCGAAACGGTGAATGGAGAAAGACTCAATGCTCACCTGATCGGATCGAAACAGTGAACATGAGTAGAAACAGAAAAGAACCAACCGTCTGCCTGACCAGATCGAAACAGCAGAGCGGAAGGAAAAAAAAGGATCTCACATTCACCTGACCAGATCGAAACAGTGAATGGAGAAAGACTCAATGCTCACCTGACCGGATCGAAACAGTGAACATGAGTAGAAACAGAAAAGAACTAACCGTCTGCCTGACCAGATCGAAATAACAGAGCGGAAGGAAAAAGAAGGATCTCACATTCACCTGACCAGATCAAAACGGTGAATGGAGAAAGACTCAATGCTCACCTGACCGGATCGAAACAGTGAACATGAGTAAAAAGGAAGGGAGTTCTATATTTGCCTGACCATATTCACAACAGCAAATGAGAACAGCTCAATATCCACCTGACCATATTCGCAACAGCGAATAATGAGCTTCCCAAAAGGTCTAATGTCCGCCTGACCAGATCGAAACAGCAGGACAAAAGACAAGGTCCAACATTCACCTGACCAGATCGAAACAGTGAATGAGGACGACTCGATGTTCGCCTGACCAGATCGAAACAGCGAAACAAAGAATCAGCAGAAAACTCAACAACCCCCAAGCAGGAAAATAAAACAGGGGGAATGAAGAGGTGGTGAAGTATGCCTCCCAGGGACTCTGTCGGGAACCCAACCAGAAAGGGGAGTCAACATTCGTCTGACCAGATCGAAACAACGAATGAGAATGGCTCAAAATCCACGTGACCATATTCGCAACAGCGAATAATGAGCCCTCCCGAAAGTCTAATGTCCACCTGACCATATTCGCAACGGTGGGACAAAAGAAAAAGTCAAACATTTACCTGATCAGATTGAAACAATGAATGAGGATAGATGTTCGCCTTGTTGACCTCCTTTTTAGAATCGGTCACTTGCACTTTGTGGGTTGATCGACTTTGCTTGCACTTTGAGTTGTTGCGTTTGTGAAGGGTCAAATCGTGTATTTTATCTCGACCCGTCGTCGGCCTTAGGATTACTGCTTTTTGATCACATGTTGTCCTCTATTTTATTCTAAAATGCATGTGGTCGGGTCGTCGCCGATTCGACATGATTTCACACATTTGGACCTTTATCGCACCTGTTTATTCCGAGCACAATATCTTTCGATCTAGGCCTTGTTTTGATAAACGGATTATACGAGCGTGCCCGGATCGTCGAGACCTTTTAAACTAGTCCGTTCGAACTTGAATCAGACATCATTTGGTGCGTGTCGAGGCGAGAGAAAGTGAGATCATTGATACTATTATAGATTTTGTTTTTTTATATATAATTAATTTAAAATAAATTAAATGTAATAAATTATGTTTAGATTAAAACTTAAGCATGAACTAAATAACGTACATATACTTTTTGATTAACTTAAAGTAAAATACATATATATCATAAATCAAATTTAGATTAAATAATGAAATATATATATATATATATATATATATATATATATATATATATATATATATATATATATATATATATATATAATGAGAATTAATTCTGATTAAATTTGAATTCTGATTAAATTTGAATTCAATTTGACTTGGAGCTAACTTTATATGCATTCTCAAATTGAACTGTTTCTTATCTAACGGCTAAGATAAAACTTCGTAGATGATATTTGCTATGAGCCCTTTGATCAAGGGTTTATTGGAGCTGTCACCATGTGGAGAGGATTGGTTGAAGTGGTCGGTTCAGCCCTCACAAAAAAAAAATCTCAGCTGCAAGCTTTGAGAAGGCTCCCTCTCTTCTCTGTTCGTAGGAAGCCAGGCTGAAGCTCACGACCCCAGCTCTGAGGATCGGCTTTCTCTCACTCTTTCTCTCCCTCTCGGTTTTGGCAAGGCAAGAGGCGAAACCAGCCCCTCCCTCTCTCCGTCTC
Source organism: Dendrobium officinale (assembly GCA_019514585.1). NCBI lineage: Eukaryota > Viridiplantae > Streptophyta > Magnoliopsida > Asparagales > Orchidaceae > Dendrobium > Dendrobium officinale. Next base: position 32,412,443 of record CM033695.1, on the reverse strand, counting down.
TGCCCTGTTCGCACAAGCAGGAGGAGTCGAAGCCTCTCCAATGCCGTCCAGCCCTAGCCACCGGCGTTCCCTTGGCTACAGGTGATTTTCTCTTCTATCCACTCTTCCTCCTCCCATTCTTCTCCTTCCTTTTCTTCTTTTCCTTTCTTCTTCTCTTTCTTTTCCTACAGATTTTCTATCTTCCTCTCTTGCTTTTTCTTCCCATCCTTCTTTTACTCCTTCTCCCTTCTAAAAAAAAAAATTTATTATAGCAGTAACGGATAGACCCATTGTTTACTGAAATCATTTCTTCCCTCTTTGTAGTTAAGTTTATGCACTTTGATTTCCCTTTAATTCTTAAATAAATAGTTTCATAAGATGTTGATAATTTGTGTATCCATTTATATAAAGTTACGTATTGGCTTATGTTGATGGAAAGTGAACATTTGATTTATAAAAGTTACATTTTGTTTATGATTTATATGCTGTAATCCAAAGTCTCTGTGTTCAGACTGTGAAAGACTTTGGCAAACATGCCATTCTCTAAAATAAAAAGAAGATGTATATAAAGTGTTTGTACTTTTGCCTCTTTAGAAATGGTATGAATGTTTGACCAAAAGAGAGCTATGGGAAGACACATGTTTATCTTATTTTGCTTATGCCTCTGAAAGAATGTTAGAATGTGGTAGGATATTCATGTGCTTAAGATTCTTTTCTTTTAAATATTGATATGCTCAAAATATTCCGTTTAGGGTAAGTTTTGAGAATTATTAGAATTAAAAAAAAATGTTAAACTCTCGCTTTGCCTCAATGTTTAATGTTGATCGTGTGCATCCTAACCTTTTTTTTAGGAAATTCTTATATTCATTAGTATCGTAAACGACATTTAATATGAGCATTAAATTTCTTCTATTTGGTAAACAAAGAAAGTCATCGTCGTCTTACTCGTATTAAAATTTCATACAACTTCGTTCATATAGAGATTTCCTAAATACATTATTTAGATATTTATTAGCAAAATTTGTTTGTTGAGATCGTGAAAATATTAGCTTTCATGTTTATTTATTAAAAATAATCTGATGAGTCCTTCATGTGGTCGATGCGTGGCTTGTAATAAATCTAGGTGGATTTTAAACATGTTCTTTTGTAAAGCTTCCAATCAAGTGTATTTTCAAAGATTTCATGAGAATGCGTTACCTTAATATATTAATTTTTTTTGTGTTAAAATTATTTTAAGAAGTTTTTGCGAATACCGCACGTTAGTTGTTCGATGAAAAGTTACTAGATGTGCTCGCTCGCATTGAAGTTTTATGTGACAATCTTGCTCATGTGAAATTTTCTCCCAACGCATCATTTGGAAGTTAAAAAAAAAACAAAATCTGAGAATAAACTTAGTTATTTGTGAAGGAGGCAGTGAGTTGAACCCTCATGTTTTTTTTTTTTCTCTCTTGTAAGCTTTCCTTTTATTTAGCATATATAAATGGAGTTGATGGATTTAAAAAAAAAAAGAAGAAGAAATAGTTAATGCTTCCTTGTTTAAAAAAAAATAAAAATAAAAAAAATCAAAGGATAGTTCTTTAAGCGTATATGTATTTTTTTTTTTGTTTTAGATCTCCTTTTACTTCATAAAATCTAATTTGATAAGAATGAATTTTGTTGGAAAGTATATTTTACAAAGGTGTAAGAAGGGATTTTGTGGATTCATATTGTTTAGAATGAGCGTTCGACTTATAAAAGTTATACTCACCCATGATTTACATAACGTGACTCAAGGTTTCATGTATGGATTTTAAAAGATATCGTTAATCGTATGGAATGGTTGAAAGCTTATTGTGAATCACAATTTTATGAGTATATGATTTAATTAAGAGCATGTGTACACCGCATTTTTCTTGTTTCAAATACCATGTCCATGTATTTAGCAAAATATATTAAAAGGATGCATATGGAGATAAATTTATCCTTGTTTACTTTGGCACTCATGTTGAGTTTAGAAGGATGAATGAAAATAGCATCGGATAACGTCCTTATGGTTAACTAAATTTTATAATATTATTTATGATTGCTAATAAAATTCAATAGCAAATTTGTGCATTGTCCATGAAGATTTTAAGATCCATTATGCATGTTTAAATCTTTGAATGTGAATGAAAGAGATATTATAAGTGAAGCATTGTTTGAAAAGAAACATTGCACGTCAAAAAAAAATTGTAAGAGCGAAAGAATTCTCATGAGACTTCTCTCATCTTGTAGATGATTGATTGTGGTTAGAAGCTAAATTTTTGTATGAAGCATGTGGTAGATTTAGAGCTTTATTCCTTATGCTTGTATAGTAGATATTCGTATGTATTCATAGAGCTTTGATATTATGCATGTGTATATATATATATCTCTGGTATCATGTGATGAAGATTGATTAACAATGTTAAATAATCTTATTTTTTTTATGTTCCAATTGAGAGCATGGATAGGCTCAATGTGGAGGATGATACTCATATTAGCAAGTTCTAACATGCTTCATGCATAGTCTTTCTCACATATGCCAATATATTCTTATATTCTTTATATTTTTGTGATAACAAATCTCTATGTTATGTGCCCTTGAACCTTAGCGTGTTTCATGTTTAACTTGTTCGCTTGTTAGTTTCCTTCACACATGTACACGCTTTATGTATAATCTTTTCATATGTGCTAGAATAACAAACTTATAAATCTCAAGTTATTAATTTTTCATATGATTTATGCATGATTCTCCTTATACTCTACGGTAGAAAACTCCTTACATGAATTTATGCTTTAACATTTAATAAATATGAATGTTGAATGGTATGATCATTGATTTCATTGATCGATTGATTTATTATTATTATTATTTACTTATATTTTTCTTTTGAATGGCATCTACGCTCATCCATTTCTATTTCTTTTGTTTTTTTTGTCTTGCGAGGTACATCGAGTTTTGGGTATGCATTGGTCGTTGATGGGTCGTTTGTATGGGATCTTCTAACTGAGCACGCCTGGGTCAGGTATACCTTGATAGTCCTGTAGAGACTCCTCATTGTATTGGCGAATGGTTACACATTAGCACACACGTTTGACTGCTTTTATTTTCCCACCCAAATATGCTTGCTAGGATGTTTAGTTAGCCGGCCATAGGTTAGTCCACAAACGAAGCTTCGGCCTTGTGGGCCAAAGCTTGCTCCTTTGTCATGAAAACTAGAGACCCTTATGGTCATTTTAGGCCTGTAGTGTAGGCCACCTATGTATGTCATATGCATCATTTTTTCCCACACAAAGTGGGCACCGCTAGGATGGTTTTCTTTGGGTTTTAAAATGATTAAATAATTCTAAAAATTGATTCTTAATGATTTTGTGCCCCTTAATATATCTTTCACAAGCATGCTAAAAAAAATGTACAAAAATGAAATAAAATATGAGCTCTAGCATTTTAGGTGGCTTCCTTCGATTAGTTTCATGATTACAACTCCTAAAATTCTTTAATTAATCTATAATCTCTAAAATTCTCTTAACCAACATGCAACTTTAAAAGTCCTTAACTAGTCAAATAGAAGCCTAAAATTTATAAAATACATCTCTTATCAACTATTAACTAAATCGTTTATAATAATCTACATTAATTAAGGTGAAACTAAATTAAGATCATTAAAATCTCTTCAACCAACATTCTAGTGTTTAACAAAGCATTAAGATATTAATATTTGAACTTAAACTAAAGTTTCCTAATTGTAAGCAACCCAAAATAAACCTATTGGAGGAGCAAAGGAATTTCAAGATATGCCATAGTGCCTTAACTTATATGGAATTTACATTCACCTTTGTCATGTGCAAATGTCTATGTAAATTCCCCCTTTTTTTAGAAAAGATTAAATCCATCTTTAGGGACCTAAACCAACTACCTTAGCCACCCAAGTGCTATAAGTTAGGTTAGGTAGATTCCATATACATTTCTATAGATAGCGTGTCATTCCACTCTCATGTTCTTAGGATTTTCTTTTCATGGTGGGTAGTAGGCCCCCCTTAGTGGTGTCACCTTTAGCCATTCCTCGAGTCCTAGATTATTACCAAGGGAAGGACTAACCAACCCTTGCCACCTTTTAATAATTTCAACCTTAATTAGGAGTAGGATTGATGATGGGCTATTTGCCCCTCAATTCTTTATAATCTTAGTATATGTTAGGGCCTAAGTTTTTAGGCTCTTAATAATTCAATAACTCAAATTCTAATCCCTAAATTAAGTTTTAATTAATTCATCTCAAAGGATTAAACACTTAAATAAAAACTTGAGGGCTAATAAATTAAACAATAAGAACTCGACCTTATAACTCAAACCACTCACTTAATTTGGGGTAGTTAGGTACACTTTTTTTGCACACACTTAGGTATTGGATAGGACACTTTTTATAGGCATCCTAGGGTAGGGTGTAGCTAGGATAATCCTTTTTTATACTTTCTTTCTTTTACATTTTGCATATGTGATGATTGTTTTTTTGGCTTGGCTTGTTTTTGATTGCTTTCTTTTCTTTTTGATTGATGAGTGGGCATTTGCCCTTAAGTGGTTAGATCTTTTTTTAGAAATATTTTCTGCAGGTGGTCATATTTCTAAAAGGCAATATAAAAAATGTTGTCATCATAAATATGCTCCTTAATAGGTACTACGACGAATGCTAAAAAGCCCCTTGGGAATATGGCCCTAAGGACTAGGTTCTGGATGATGTGTGATTTTTTTTTTATTATAATTGTGCTAATATGTATTTTTTGTAGGGGGTCAATGTAATTTTCTTTAAAATGTAATTTGATCTAAAGTGTTGTGAAAGCTTAAAATGAGATATTTTGTTGTGTTAGGGATCCAAAGCGAAAAGAAAATCCTTTATAGAGAATTTCTTCTCATTTGGATATCCTATTGGATGGTGCAACACAAGAAGCCTGAAGGGAAAGAAGCTGAAGATAAATAAAATACCTCATTTTTAAGACTTGCGTCATTCCATAGGGATAGAACCCAGGTTGTTGTCGGTGGAGCCTGGCCACCACTACTTTTCTGTACTTTGGCTGTATATTGAATGGCACTTGCCATGGACTTTGGAGACTCTATTTTGTTGGCTTGTTGTATTTATTTTGTTTGTGCATTAGAACTGCATGCTTTTTCCTAGGTTTCTTAAATTGCTTTGTTTGGGTGTGGCTCGGACGGAGTCAACGTTAGGCTCTTTAGGATGTTAAATTTTCTATAAAGTTAAATTTTATTTAAGCAAGATAAAAAGTGAATATAGGATTAAAATCAACCAATTTTTCTAAAAATTAATGCATGATTCCTTTAAAGGAATCACTTTTTAAATTATAATAAATAAGCCTTGCTCACTTTACAGTGACTATTGGCCAGTCCTGATTGGCCTTACCTACACATGCATAGCCTTGAGTCAGCATATAGATTTTTTTTTCTTTCTTTTATAACATAGAGGGATAGTTTACTTTGAATAAGCATAGTACCATTCATAGTCGGGTTTGATACCCATTTTTTTTTCTATCTCCTACCACTCTTGCATTTGCATAAGACTGGACAACATGGATTTGATACGCTAGGTGGAGTTTAGCTGGTACCCCTTTCCGAGCAGGGTGGTAAATCCAGGTCGGGGCTACTTAGATCCCTTGTGGGATTTAAGCCATAAGTCCCCTCATTGTGTCACTTTTTATGAATTCTGAATCCGTTATTTCTCTTAGGATAATAATCTGGTCTTCGATCTTTTAAACTCAAAATTTTAATTATATCTTTATTCATTTAAAAAGTCTAATCATCGCTAATGGTAAAGAGAAGGGTTTATCTTCTTCGGAGTAGAACTTAGGAACTTTCTCTGTGCACCAAATCAAGAAGTAGATAATACATCATCCTTAATCGAGAGTTTTCCTAAGTCAAGGCTTAGGATGTAATTAACTACGGGGGCTTGCGCCCGTAGGAAATCGATCCCCACAATCAAATAAATTCCATTCAAGCTGAAGCATCGAATGGGGGGAAATCTCGTGAACTTTTGAGTTATAGATATTATTATCCATCGAGGTTGGTAGGTGAAAGCCACTATCCTCCATGGCTAATCGTATCTATAACTCCATCTGCTCTCCCATCGGCCTGCTTGTGTCGATTGTAAAGGTCTACGACCATTTTGTCCTACGGGATAGTGTGATCGTACCCTTTGCATTCGAACCACACGAGCAGAATTCTTTCGGAGACTCACACGCCTGACCAGATCGAAACAGCGAGACAAAGGGGAAAAGAGAAAAGGGAGTTCAGCATTCGCCTGACCATATTCGCAACAGCGAATGAGAACAGCTCAATATCCACCTGACCATGTTCGCAACAGCGAATAAAGAGCTTCCCAAAAGGTCTAATGTCTGCCTGACCAGATCGAAACAGTAGGACAAAAGACAAAATCTCACATTCACCTGATCAGATCGAAATAGTGAATGGAGACGACTCAATGTCTTCCTGACCATATTCGCAACGGCGAGACAAAGAGTGAAAGTCACCTCTACAACCACTCGACGCACATGTGCACGGTGCTGTGAGGGAAAGAGAAGTAAGCAATCCATCACCTAAGAAATTCCAAACTTAATATTCTAATTACCACATGGTAGAGGACAAATCGTCGTGGCCATGAGTAATTAAAATATAAGTAGTATTTCTTTAGGGTAAAATTGAAATTATATAACATGGAGCAATCGATCGATATATATCTCTCTAAAAAGAGGAACATATATACGATCGTGCAGAAAGAATAATCTTATAACAAATGCGTAGAAATGGCAAGGGGACACACTTGCCACTGGGAACAACAATCATCATATCAAATATTAATAATTATTAAAGAAATCACAGTGGTAACACCCATGCTAACTGATGGGACCCTGTGAAAAGTACAAGCAATATTTATGTATTCAAAAGAGGCTGCTCTTATAACTAAAAGTGAGATCTCAATGAGAAAATATATCATTTGAAAGAAGTAGCGGATCGACTTTCTGCTAGAAGATCAAAATCCACTAAGAAGTGATGTTAACATCTAGAGCCAGATGTACCACATCACAAGTAAGGGAGAACAACATCCCCTTTAAAAGTGAACAACCATAATCGAAGAAATGAACATACAGTCGTCTCCTGCACAATCATCGAAGTATTTTAAGGAGAGACAGGAGGGAATTTGGAGGGACTTTGGGCTCTTGGAGCATAGAACCGGGTTCCACCTGTGACAATGGCAACCGATTCTTTCTCAACTAAGAGCTTCCCTCTCTCTTTTTTTTTTTTTTTAGGAGAGGGGAAAGTTGTTGGCTTTGATAACACAGGTCATATTCGCCACATGAATGAAACTAGGGAGAGAGAAAAATTACAGCAATAATTCGTAGAGAAATTCATAAAATGACCATGGATCAACATCACTATATTTGATAGATACAGACCAAAGATGGATCCAGTATCATATTCCTTAAAAATTTGAGTTAGTAGTTTTGGTTTCCCAGACCACACTTGAAGGTGACAAGTGAAACTGGAGAAAGTCAACCCTTACAGGGGTCGGAAAGGTGATTTTGTGCAACAACACCAAAGTGATTAGTGAATGTGAACGTAAGCACAAACATCCATACGACGTATTCACATACAACCATTAAAGATAATCTCATACTTTGCATGACGAACATCACATGGTAGAGGACAAATCGTCGTGGCCACGGACTGCCGAAAAGTACAAGAAATCTTTCAAAGTTATATCTATACAAAGGGATATTTACAAGTGGCGGAGGATGCCCCATGCTATGTGCAAACTCAAGCGTAGTACTTTCTCAAGTACTGCCCATTAATGACGGGTATGGGATGAACACCATTCGCATCAACCAGCAAGTAAGATCCACCCTCGTATACTTGCTTTACGATAAATGGGCCTTCCCAAATGGGCTCGAACTTACCACCCCGACGACGACGCGAGATGATAGGCCTACGCAGGACAAGGACTAACTCACCGACTTGAAAAGCACGGGGTCGGACAAGGCGATCATGGGCTCGGGCCATCCGGGCCTGGTATAACTTAAGGTTCTGATGAGCTTGCAAACGGAGCTCTTCTAAACCATCAAGTTCTTCCAACCGTAGTCGGGCATTATCCTCGCGAGACAAATTGTGGCTAACTGCTACACGCAACAAAGGGAGCTCAACCTCTAGTGGGAGGACAGCTTCAACCCCAAAAGCTAAAGCATATGGTGTACACTGAGTAGGAGTACGATATGTAGTCCTATAAGCCCATAATGCTTCAGGTAATTTGTCGTGCCATTCTCTTTTATTTGCCACAAGTATTTTTCTTATCAATTGGACTAAGGTCTTATTGAATGCTTCAGCCAAACCATTAACCCTAAGATAGTAAATCGAGGAATACCGCCAATTTATGTTATGGCAGCGGGCCAATCTAGCAATCTTGATGCTTCTAAAAGACGGGCCGTTATCCGAAATTATACGGCGCGGAACACCAAAACGGTAGACAACATGATCGCGGAAGAAGCGCATCACATCTTCTGATTTGACTTCCTTAAGCGGGATAGCTTCTGCCCACTTAGAAAAGTAATCAGTAGCAGCCAGGATGAACCTATGACCCTTAGAGGAAGGAGGGTCAATAGGACCCACTACATCCGTGCCCCAACTCTCAAAAGGCCAAGAAGACACAGTGGGGTGCAACGGATTAGGAGGTTGGTGAATAACAGTATTATGAATCTGGCATTGATGGCACTTCTTAGCGTGCTCCATACAATCACGGATCATCGTCGGCCAATAATAACCAAGGCGTTTAATTCTGACCTTCATCTTAGGTCCGGACTGATGAGTTGTGATGCCCCAGAATCAAATAGTGAAAGGATTCGTCTGATATTCTGATCGAACTCCATTCCAGTTGCCTTGCTCGGACCTGAAAATATCAACCACATATAATGAGCTTACAAAGCCCAGCAGGTCACCAAAGCCTACAACTGAAATCAAAGCACGGCAATGCTATCAATATGCAGGTCAATAAAATCAAGTTAATCAATGGTCAATGAGTCTATGCAATACGAAAATCCAATCAATGAAATCAAGTCTGCACAGCAAAAATCAAATCAGTAGCCAATGCAGTACGGAAATCAATAATCAATAATCAATACAGCGGTAAAAATATCGATAAATCAATACGTCACAGCAATCAAATCAGTAAGTGACTGGAAGCCAATATCTATCCATCGTAGCAGTGTCTATCAATCAATACTATCAATTCAATCTCAATCGCGTCGTCTAGTCAATTCAATGTATCTATATCATTTGTTCAATCAATAAGATGTCTGTATCAATTAATAGTAATCAATAGCATCAATTAATTCAATAAGGGACTCGTGTCAAAACGTACTCTTGCAAATCAGTCAATCCAATTATTCAATACAATTTACTCGATATCAATATACAATATTCAATGACACTATGATAGATTCAATAATGACGACGTACGATGCTACAGTAGGAAAATCATCTCAATCAATAAAGCACTTTCCAGTCAATTATATTTTTCCAATCAATTATATTTATCGACTTAAATCCCAATAAACGATCAAATCAATACGGCGAAAGATCAATTGAAATCAAATCAATACCATCAGCTTCATAAAGAAATCTATTCTACGATAAATCAAATCCATACGACAGCAATCCATTCAATCAATCAATCGATAACCGGTACGACGACTCAATGTATCAATATCATGTCAGGAACGGTCGTATCAATAATATTCATATTTCAATATCATATCTATATCCATGTTGATATCGGTCAATATCATATCTATATCCATGTAGATATCGGTATCTATCATCGATACAATCTATATTCATGTCGCTGTCGATATCTATGAATCAATACACAGAATCCATATCAATATTGGTGCCGGTATCTATGAATCAATCAAGTCAAAAAAATCAATCGGCAAAGCAATACAATAAAGCAATAAAATCAATAAAACCGTCAAATCAATCAATCAATCAAATCCAGTCTATACTATCAAGTCGATCAAATCAATCGGAAGGACAATACGATAAATCTACAGTAGCAAGTCGAATCAATGCAGAATCAATAATATCAATGAATCTATAAATCAATACCGTCCATATCCATATCAGTGTCAATACTCAAAAATCAATAGTATCAATACTCTTATCAATACTCAAGAATCAATCAATGAAATCAATGAATTCGGACGATAAGCAATCAATTCGATAAATCCATCAAATCAATAAATCAATGCATATCAGGAAATCCATATGATGCACATGCAATTCCATACAATGGTCTTACTCGACAAGCACAAACACTAGTCATAATCAATAGTGCTGTTGTAGATATCCGCACGTTGGTTTCGATCAAGAAGAGTCGTCACTCTTTTGCCCGTCGGCCGCCCGTCGGCATATAAAACTCCTTATAACTCCCAATCATTATATCGATGATCTATGGTCTATGATTTAAAGGAAAGCCCGTCGGCCCACCATCCTGTACAGGTCAATATCTATCTCCAACCAACGTTCAACCAGGTTCCCACTTGTCTTTCAGTATCAATCAGTCAATGCAATAATCGATGCAATAATCAATAAGAAAGAAATCAAAAACGATCATATCAATAGTTATACGCATATCAATTCAATCTATCAATTTCAACCAAATCAGAAATCGTACGAAAATCGGGCAGAGTAACGGCAGTCGGTCAAATTTACACAAAAATCCTGCAAAAAAGCACAATCTCCAAATCTATCCAAATTACAATAGAATATCTATAACATCAATACAAGACTATTGTCCTATATAAATCAAATCAAATCAAGTCCCGATAATTTTCTATTCGATTAAAATCGCGTAGAATCAATTCTGACCGGTAAAATCTTCGTAGAATACAGTCAAATCGTGTGCAATAATCATATCTATAACATACTAAAAGTTGTGCGGTGAAAGTTGTGCCAAATCAAAATCGTGTCGAAAAGTCGATTACGAAAACACAAAACAAATCATAACTCGGTCAAAACTCAATATCTTTGAAAACAGAAATAGGGTTCGGAGTCCTTACCACGAGATCTTCACTTTTCCCAACAGCAGCGTCGGACGAAAAGCGCTCTGCGGCCTCCAAAACCAGGTTTCCTCTTTTTCCCTTTCTCTTTCTCTCTCCTCAAATCAGATATTTTGATTTTTAAAATGTTTTCTCTCTCCTCAAAACGACCAGATTTTCATTTATAATTAGTCGGATCGGCCCGGCCGATCGCCAGATCGTCCCAGGACGATCAGACCAAAAACGATCGGCCTGGACGACTCCCAAAACTATTCTCAGGCCGATATTTTCTACAGTGCCGATCGGCCTGGACGATCTAAAATCGTCCTGGACGATCCTGAGAGGAAAAATCCAAATCAGAGAGGAACAGTAAGGGAACGAGGTCTCACAATCTCCCCACCTTAGAAAAATGTCGTCCCGACATTTCCCTACAGGTGCGAGACAAAAACAGCGCAAAATGAAATCGATCCAAATCCAAATCCAAAACAAAACTCGTCGAAATCCAAACAAACACACAATGCAATCAATCACATGTCAATGTATGCAGAATGAATTCATTCTATCAAACTATCAATTAAATCCTTTCACTATACTTGCTCTGATACCAATTGTGATGCCCCAGAATCAAATAGTGAAAGGATTCGTCTGACATTCTGATCGAACTCCATTCTAGTTGCCTTGCTCGGACCTGAAAATATCAACCATATATAATGAGCTTACAAAGCCCAGCAGGTCACCAAAGCCTACAACTGAAATCAAAGCACGGCAATGCTATCAATATGCAGGTCAATAAAATCAAATCAATCAATGGTCAATGAGTCTATGCAATACGAAAATCCAGTCAATGAAATCAAGTCTGCACAGCGGAAATCAAATCAGTAGCCAATGCAGTACGGAAATCAATAATCAATAATCAATACAACGGTAAAAATATCGATAAATCAATACGTCACAGCAATCAAATCAGTAAGTGACTGGAAGCCAATATCTATCCATCGTAGTAGTGTCTATCAATCAATACTATCAATTCAATCTCAATCGCGTCGTCTAGTCAATTCAATGTATCTATATCATTTGTTCAATCAATAAGATGTCTGTATCAATTAATAGCAATCAATAGCATCAATTAATTCAATAAGGGACTCGTGTCAAAACGTACTCTTGCAAATCAGTCAATCCAATTATTCAATACAATTTACTCGATATCAATATACAATATTCAATGACACTACGGTAGATTCAATAATGACGACGTACGATGCTACAGTAGGAAAATCATCTCAATCAATAAAGCACTTTCCAGTCAATTATATCTTTCCAATCAATTATATCTATCGACTTAAATCCCAATAAACGATCAAATCAATACGGCGAAAGATCAATTGAAATCAAATCAATACCATCAGCTTCATAAAGAAATCTATTCTACGATAAATCAAATCCATACGGCAGCAATCCATTCAATCAATCAATCGATAACCGGTACGATGACTCAATGTATCAATATCATGTCAGGATCGGTCGTATCAATAATATTCATATGTCAATATCATATCTATATCCATGTCGATATCGGTCAATATCATATCTATATCCATGTCGATATCGATATCTATCATCGATACAATCTATATTCATGTCGCTGTCGATATCTATGAATCAATACACAGAATCCATATCAATATTGGTGCCGGTATCTATGAATCAATCAAGTCGAGAAAATCAATCGACAAAGTAATACAATAAAGCAATAAAATCAATAAAACCGTCAAATCAATCAATCAATCAAATCCAGTCTATACTATCAAGTCGATCAAATCAATCGGAAGGACAATACGATAAATCTACAGTAGCAAGTTGAATCAATGCAGAATCAATAATATCAATGAATCTATAAATCAATACCGTCCATATCCATATCAGTGTCAATACTCAAAAATCAATAGTATCAATACTCTTATCAATACTCAAGAATCAATCAATGAAATCAATGAATTCGAACGATAAGCAATCAATTCGATAAATCCATCAAATTAATAAATCAATGCATATCAGGAAATCCATATGATGCACATGCAATTCCATACAATGGTCTTACTCGACAAGCACAAATACTAGTCATGATCAATAGTGCTGTTGTAGAATCTATATTGCTGTTGTAGATATCCTCACGTTGGTTTCGATCAAGAAGAGTCGTCACTCTTTTGCCCGTCGGCCGCCCGTCGGCATATCAAACTCCTTATAACTCCCAATCGTTATATCAATGATCTATGGTCTATGATTTAAAGGAAAGCCCGTCAGCCCACCATCCTGTACAGGTCAATATCTATCTCCAACCAACGTTCAACCAGGTTCCCACTTGTCTTTCACTATCAATCAGTCAATGCAATAATCGATGCAATAATCAATAAGAAAGAAATCGAAAACGATCATATCAATAGTTATACGCATATCAATTCAATCTATCAATTTCAACCAAATCAGAAATCGTACGAAAATCGGGCAGAGTAACGGCAGTCGGTCAAATTTACACAAAAATCCTGCAAAAAAGCATAATCTCCAAATCTTTCCAAATTACAATAGAATATCTATAACATCAATACAAGACTATTGCCCTATAGAAATCAAATCAAATCAAGTCCTGATAATTTTCTATTCAATTAAAATTGCGTAGAATCAATTCTGACCGGTAAAATCTTCGTAGAATACAGTCAAATCGTGTGCAATAATCATATCTATAACATACTAAAAGTTGTGCGGTGAAAGTTGTGCCAAATCAAAATCATGTCGAAAAGTCGATTACGAAAACACAAAACAAATCATAACTCGGTCAAAACTCAATATCTTTGAAAACAGAAATAGGGTTCGGAGTCCTTAACACGAGATCTTCACTTTTCCCAACAGCAGCGTCGGACGAAAAGCGCTCCGCAGCCTCCAAAACCAGGTTTCATCTTTTTCCCTTTCTCTTTCTCTCTCCTCAAATCAGATATTTTGATTTTTTAAATGTTTTCTCTCTCCTCAAAACGACCAGATTTTCATTTATCATTAGTCGGATCGGCCCGGCCGATCGCCAGATCGTCCCAGGACGATCAGACCAAAAACCATCGGCCTGGACGACTCCCAGAACTATTCTCAGGCCGATATTTTCTACAGTGCCGATCGGCCTGGACGATCTAAAATCGTCCTGGACGATCCTGAGAGGAAAAATCCAAATCATAGAGGAACAGTAAGGGAATGAGGTCTCACATGAGCACCACAAAGTCCCTCATGTACCTCGCCCATGACCTTACGAGCCTCTTCATTGTTGAGGCAACGCAACCACATCTGGTCAAAAGAGCGTCGGTACAGGGTTTCATTTACATAGGAGAAGGACAAAGCTCTCTTCCTAATCTGAGCGGCAAGAGAGCGATCATCCGGAGGCTTATCACGCTTCAAGTACTCAACAAAGGGGACTCTCCAATCTGACTCTTCCTCAACAGCGAACACTGTGAGGATCTGATCGGGAGAAGACAAGTCAGCGGGACACAAAGCTTGTCGGTACTGGACTATAATCGACACTGGGTTTCCAGTAGGATCAGCCAACGCCTTAGTGAGTTTAGCTAGTGCATCCGCTCTACCATTCTCAGATCGAGGGACTCTAACTAAAGTTACTTCAGGGATCAAACACAAGAGCTCCATTGCCCTATCGTAGTAAGGCAAGAGCTCATATTTGAGGACTTTGAAAACTCCAGCCACTTGATTAATAATTAGTTGGGAATCTCCAAAGATCTTCACCCGCACGATACTCATCTGAATTGCCAACTCAAGTCCTACAATTAGGGCTTCGTACTCAGCTTCATTATTAGTACGAGGCTCAGAAAGACTATAAGTGTAACGAAGAGTGTGGCCTCCAGGAGACACAAAGACAAGCCCCAAACCTACCCTAACTACAGGAGTTTCGTAAGGACGTAGAGATTTGATGGAAGAGGCTCCATCAAAGTACAACTCCCAAGTAGGGGACTCCTGCTCTTCCACACTCATGACTAATTCGTCGGGCAAATCGTCATTAAGTGGGGAATCTGCAGGGATCGGGTGAGAAGCAAGAAAATCAGCTAGAGCCTGTCCTTTGACGGCCCGTTGAGGGACAAAGGTAATGTCGAATTGCAATAAAATCATGGACCAACGTGCTAGACGACCTGACAGGGTCGATGGGTCATCAGATACTGCAAAGGGTTGACTCGAGAAATCAAACTGATCTTGTGTGAGAGCATGTAGTGTCTAAGCTTTTGCACAGTAAAGATCAAAGCCAAACACTACTTTTCCCTTGTCGGGTATTTTAGCTCTGCAGGAATCAAACGTCTACTAAAGTAATACAAGGCATTCTCTTTGCCTTCCTCATTTTCTTGAGCTAAGAGTGCACCAAGTGACTCATCCAAGACAGTAGTGTAAAGAATCAACGGTTTACCAGGGATAGGTGCAGCTAACACTGGGGGATTCGTCAGGTAGCGCTTTATGCTTTCAAAGGCCTCCTGACAATTCCTGTCCCAATGGAAGCGGGCATCCTTCTTCGCTAGAGCAGTAAATGGATGACATCTACCGGCAAGATTGAAGATAAATCTCCGCAGGAAAGCAAGCTTACCCTGAAAAGACCTCAACTGGGTAAGACTCCTAGGGGGTTTCAAGTCTACTATGGCCTTAATCATAGACGGATCAATCTCAATGCCACGACAGCGAATAATGAAACCAAGAAACTTCCCCGCAGTGACACCGAATGCACACTTTAAGGGATTCATCTTCAAATCATGTTTTCTCAAGCGCTCAAAAACAATTCGTAGGTTTCGGAGGTGATCACTACGGACCTTGCTTTTGACCACTAAGTCATCCACATAGCATTCAACTTGCTCATGAATCAATTCATCAAAAATAACTGTCATGGCACGCTGATAGGTGGCCCCGGCATTCTTGAGGCTAAAGGGCATCACCTTGTAACAAAACACACCTATGGGGGTGCGAAAGGCAGTGAATTTCTCATCTTCAGGGGCCATCTTAATCTGATTGTAACTAGATGAACCATCCATGAAGGAGAAAATACTATGGGACGAAGCAATATCAACCATGAATTCGGGAATAGGAAGAGGAAAATCATCCTTAGGACATGCCTTATTCAAATCACGGAAGTCTATACAGACACGGATCTGACCATTCTTCTTCTGGACTGGAACAACATTGGTAAGCCAAGTGGGATACTTCTCTTCACGAACAAAACCAGCTTCTATAAGCTTCTTAGTCTTCGCAATCACCTGTTGTTCAATCTCTTACCTCATCCGACAAGGTGACTGCTTAACAGGGACTGCATAAGGACTAATAGCTAACTTGTGGACTGCTACTTCTGGATCTAGACCGGGCATCTCTGTGTAGTTCCAGGCAAAGCAATCTTTAAACTCAGAAATGAGTGCAACATACTCTTGAGCCTCTGACTCGGATAACAAAGCACTATGAAAGATAGGCCGATGATCCGATTCAGTGCCCAAATTAATCTCACACAACTCATCCATGGTAGAATTGGCGCCATCTTCAAATTCTTGTGGAGCTTCAAGGACCCTATCCTCATTCTCTTCCGGGTCTTCATCATCGGAAATGGAAACGACCGGATAAGAATGAGAAACAACACGAATGTTGGCGGAAGGGGACTGATTCTCTTGAGAATAGCCTATACCCTGCCCAGTTCGAGGAAAATCAGTTCGCCAAATACGGGCCTGCTGTTGGGCCTGTCTACCTGACCAAGTCGAAAGGACAATGCCTCGCTCAACAAAGTTATCAACAGCAGGGGAAAAGTATCGGGGAACTGGCATGATCTCATCATCCGCAGTGGATTCCACAGAATCTTGTATGTCATTACTCTGTGGGACACCTACACTATGAAATAACGATGCATGCCAAGCAGATTATGGTGGCACATAGAGAGTGTGCAGCTCTTGTACAGAATGCCTATCTAAGGGTGGTGCACCACAAACACTGGCAGAAGGTGTAGGGGAAAGTAGAGGAGGAGATTCCTCAATTCTCATCCCGTACATCTGGCGAGAAAGGGATTGTTGGCTAGTAGTCTTACGTCCGACATCTCCGTCGTCGTCTGAATCACTATCAACAATCAAACCACCCTGAGGGATCAAACTCCTATGGAAAGTGATATAAGAATTGTGATCAACACTAAAGGCAGGCGAAGGAACTGAATGACGAGGAACATCAATCATCTCATCATCAGAGTCTGACTCAACAGTCAAAGGGGAAGTGGACAAGTGCGAAGGAGGAGGGATTCGAGTATCAAAGTTCCTTAGAGGGCGAACTGACTCTCTGCCTTGACCTCTACCACGTAATCTCCTACCTCCTACCTCTACTAGGGGGAGCATCGCGCCTGACTACGAATCGTAAAGACTCATCCAGGTCTTCAGTGAAAACATCTGCCCCAATCCTAACCTGTGATGGACCCTGTGCTAGTGGCTGTATAGGATCCTGTGCAAGTGACTGCATAGGACCCTGTACAATACTAGTGGGTATCACTGGTGACTGGGCAGTGGGAGGTCTACGAGCTTTCGAGGCATGTAATGCTCGGCATCATCATAAATGGAGACTTCATGCACGGCAAAAGGTTGAATATCTCCAATGATGGAAAACTCTACGTCATTCCTCATACACTTCATGCACTGGTGCAACGTAGAGGGCACCATTCCATATTCATGTATTCAAGGCCTTCCTAAGAGAGCCTTGTATGAGGTATCTGCCTCAATAACATGAAACTTTGCCTCAGTCAAAATATCTCCAAAATTCAAAGGCAAAGTGATGGAACCTAGAGCTCGCTGACCTTGATCGTTAAAACTCTTCAGCATAATCTTGTCTGAAGTGAGCTTCAAATGTCCAAGGGAAAGGCTCTATAGGGTGGCATGATTAAGGATATTAACTGAAGCTCCTTGGTCAATGAGGACCCTATTTAACTCATAACCATTTACTTCAGTGGTGACGTACAAGGGACGATTGTGATTAGAAGTTCCTAAGAGAAGATCCTGGTCTGAAAAGGTAATGCATGACATCTCTCTCAAATAGCATGCATCCTTAACTGACTCAGTGGCAAAGAAGGCTTGATAAGACTTTGGTTCAAGCAAAGCTTTCACCAAAGTCTCTCTCAAGTCGGAAGACATCATAAGTGCATCATACACACTAAGAAGAGAAGGGATCTTTCTCAAATGAGCCAACACATTGTAATCAACATCCAACTGAGGGCCTTTTCCCTTCTCCTTAGCAGGTGCTTGAGGAGGAGGGATAGGATCATCCTGTTGGGTAATGATGTTTCTATCTTTTTCTCTATTATTCTTAGCCATTTTAGGTAGTAGGACCTTACCTGAACGCAACTGTATCTCTCGTATTGAGTCGGACTCAATAAAGGACTCATTTGGTTCAGGTGTCATGGCTTGTATTGGTTCAACAAAAGGTGCTTGAGGAGTGTTCTCGGATTCATCTTCAGAATCCGTGTAACAACCTCCATCAGGAATAGCAAACACAGGTTCTTCCTCACACTCAAACTCTTCTCCATAAGAGAGATCATCATCATTTTCAAAAATAAATAAAATAGAAGAAGAACGAGTGCTAGAGAAAGTAGAACTAGAAGGAGCAATACACCAAAAGTAGCCAGAATCATTTTCTTCCATTAATTCATCATCAGTTGAAGGGAGAACAAAATCCTTCAGCGTAAGCGCTGGAAGAGATCCTCTCTTCCCTTCAGAAGTTACAACAAATTTCTCTCTTTCATACATCTTTCTAATACAAGGAGAAGTAGAAGAAATGTGCTCAGTAGGCACTACAACAGAAGAAGAAAAGGAAACTGACAAAAAACTGGGCTGGCAACTGTCGACTTAGCCTGTTGAGGCCTCCTCTCAACTGCCTCTGAACTCTGAACTGCCCGTCTGATCATACCCCTTGTCTTGCGAGAGAGTGCAAGCTGCCACTCTTCCCCAGAACTAAGAGGTGCTCTACTATCACTGCTCTGAACACCACACTAACTATCACACTGACTGGAGCTAGTAACCATCTGAACTATCTGAGCAACCTTGCCCCGACGATGCACCAAATCACTGTCCTGCAAGTGAATCTTACCACTAGCCATAAGGCTCTCCACCCTATCCTTGAACACATAGCAATCTTCAATCACATGACCAATATGCTTATGAAAGGGACAATACAAAGGATGCTCTGTTTGCCCTTCCTCTTCTACTCTTTTGTTGGGTGAAAATGTCAAAATATTTTTCTTAACCAAAAACTTGAAAATCTTCTTTACACTCTCCCTTTTAAAGGGATACTCCTTGCTAAGCTTTTCTTGTAAGTATTGTTGGCTTTTTGGAGTTCTATAAGAGGGCCAAGGCTGCTGACTCTGTGGTCATGGCTGAAACTGACCAGGAGGCTGTACTGGTGGTGGTAACTGAGGTCGGGGCTGAAATTGGGGTCGTAGTGGTGGTGGGCGCTGTGGTACTGAACTAACCATGGGCCTCTTGCCCCTATCATGAGCATCAGAAGTACTATGCACTTCCCCCTTCCTAGGAGGTGGTGCCTCAGAAAACTCCAAACGCTGAGGTCTACGGATGGGTTGACTCTCAGCCTTAGGAGGGACTGCACTGGGTATGCTGTCCTGCAGGCTAGTGACTTTGGTTAACAACTTCTGAAAGGTTTGAATGCTAAAACCTTTCAAGTACGGAGCGATAGGACCATCTATGTTCTTCAATAGAATCTCAACTGCATGCTGCTCTTGCAGTTGAGGTTCACACTGAAGACTAAGGTTTCTTCACCTAACTATATAGTTAAGTAGAGACTCGTGGGGGCGCTGTCTGGTCACTACCAACTCACCAACAGTCACTCTATGCTCTGTACTAATGAACCTCTGAACAAATAATTGCTCCATCTCAGCAAAAGTGCGAACTGAATCATTAGGGAGATCGGCATACCACTCAAATGCCACTCCCCCTAAGCTACTAACAAACAATCTCAGCATCAATGCATCATTTCCTCCAATGTTACAACATATGGCCCGATACTGAGCCACATGTTATTTTGGGTTTCCAAACCCATCAAAAACTCGAAAACGAGGAGGAACAAAACCAGCGGGGTAAGGCTCCCGCTCGTACTCCACCGGATAGGGACGGCCTCTACTAATAGAATCCCTAGACTTTCTAGAAGCTATAGCCTGGTCAACCCTCTGTGCAATCATGTCCTGAATCTGAACTGGTGACAACTGTACTGACTGACTCTGGACTGGCACACTCAACTGTACTGCTGGTGGAGACATCAGAACTGTCCTCTGAACTCTATCAACTCTAACAGGCTCTGGTGCTGGAGATTGTGGTGCTGCTGGCTCGTCTCTGGATGTAGTAGGAGTAACTACATCCATGACATGGGGTGTAGCCTCCAACGCAGTCAACTGGGCGGTCATCGTCGCCATAGCTCTAGCCATCTCCGCCATCCGAGTCTGCAACTGCAACACCGTGACATCCGTATCTACTGAACAGGGAGGTCCATCTTGTGCTGAGGTGGAAGGTACATCAGCCTCCCCTTGCTCCTCTAAATCATCGTACTGCTCATGTTGCTCATCTGACGTGCCTCATCTCGTGACAACACAAACACGGTGAATGGGGATGTCTTCGTCTGACTCCTCTGTAAGCAAGTCATCATCGGAGAGGGTCTGACAAAGGGCATCTATGTACGGACCCATAGGAAAAGAAATCCTAAGGGAACTAGAAGCAACAACTGGCTCCACTCGAGCCGGGGCACTACTATCAACATCTACTGCATCAACATCCATCTGAACTGCTGCCGGCACTGAAGGAGTTGTGTCAACTCGACGGATCATCCCAACTGTCTGCTCCGTCTCGACAGGCTCATCCACCTGTCGACGTCTCCAAACCCATCTACTATGACGGGACCCGGTAGGAACATCTAACTGAGTGGAGGGGGCAACGACAACTGAACTAAGCTGGGGTCGGACAGGCTCTAACTGTGGGTGACGCCCATGACGGCGAGGGCGTCGTCCAACAGCAGGGGCACCTGTCTGAGGTCTATCAGTGGAAACAACTCTAGTCTACTGTCGTGGTGGCTGTCCTCTCTGTCACCGGTAACTCTGCCTAACTGACTGCCGCTGCAACTGGGCGTGCACCTGAGAGATCTGGTGGAGTAACCTCTCCTCACTAACACGACCTCTACCGCGCGCTGAACGGATAATGCCTCGGATCCTCTTAGTGAGGGTCCTAGCAACAATATCCTTGGGGACTCGAGCACGAGGGAGAGTAGTGGGGACAGGAGGGGCTGCCGCAATATGAACAGCATCCTCCTCGTCACCACTATGTACTAGCGGTGAGAAGCGTCCTCCCTGGACTGTGTCGATCTCAGGGGCGATTACAACATCAGGAACTGGGATAACTGTACGTCTACGTGGCTCCCGCTGTAAAGGAACCATCCTCTGTTGAATTGGCTCCTACTGAGACAAAGAATTCGCCATCCGCTGGACTGCTGCATCAGATGCTACCAAGCGTAATCTCCTGTTCCTATTCCTCCTAGCCCTTCTCCCAAGGCCGGAGGTGGAAGAAGACGCTACATCAGTACCCATAGACGGTACTGGAGGAATAGGGACTACTGACTGAGGGGGTGTCGGGGTCTCCTCGGCAGTCTCGGGGTGAGAAAGCCGGGTGAACACAGAAACCCGACGGGTAGGCGGTGGAGGAAGCTCAGCCTGAGCCACCCTCTTCCTCGAAGAGGAAGGAGGAGGGGAAACTCGAGCGCGAGTAACCTCTACCGGAACAACTGGTAAAGGAACTGCTGGCTGCCGGCGCTGAGGGGCCGGGGCCACTCGGACAACAGAAGCGACAGGCGCTGGCCGCCTGACCGCTGGACGAACAGGGTGAACAGGAAGTGGCCTAGGCACTGGCTGCCTAACCACTGGGCGCACTGGCTGCGCACGAACAGCAACTGGACGAACGGGTGCCCGGGCTGGCTGCCGAGCAACTGGTCGTCCAAAAGGTCTCATAGCTGCGCGTCCTCTCCTTTGAGGGGGAGACAATGCGGCAGCCTAGGAGGGGGTCGGCCCGCCAAGAGTGACGTACGCCGAATCGGTGAAGGATCCAAAGGTGATCCCCCCCGCCGGTGGGCTCGTCAACAGGGACTCAGGGAGTGTCACCCGTGAGTCAGAGCCAAAATAGAAGGTAACAGACAGACCTGAATACACCATTTCTATTGTCTGCTACCACAAACAATAACAATTAGCGTAAACAAAAGCACCGGAAGGAACGAGAAAGAAAGGGACGGAATAGCCTGTAAAGGCTAGAAGTGGAAGAACCTAACTAAAGAACACTAAACCCGGAATACACACAAGAGAAGATAATTTAACATCCAAAGATGGAGAGAGAAACCAGTCCCACTGTGGTCGCCAGAAATCTGTGGGTCTCCGAAAGGATTCTGTTCGTGTGGTTTGAATGCAAAGAGTACGATCACACTATCCCGTAGGATAAAATGGTCGTAGACCTTTACAATCGACACAAGCAGGCCGATGGAAGAGCAGATGGAGTTATAGATACGATTAGCCATGGATGATAGCGGGTTTTCACCTACACACCTCGATGGATAATAATATCTACAACCCTAAATTCACGAGATTTCCCCCATTCGATACATCTGCTCGAATGAGGTTTATTTGATTGTGGGGATCAGTTTCCTACGGGCGCAAGCCCCCGAAGTTAATTACATCTTAAGCCTTGACTTAGGAAAACTCTCGATTAAGGATGTTAGATTATCTCCTCTAATGGGTTTAGTGCAAGGGAATTTTCTAGGCTTTCCTAATCAAAGGGGAATGTCCCAATTTGGTTCGATCAACACACGGGGTTCAGTCAACATCCGGTCGGTCCGAGGAAGAGAAAACTGGAGAAAAAGAGAGAAGACATTGCACTCAAACAAGCACGAGAGAAAAAAGGAAGTGGCGTCATCTGTGTGACGCAAATGGGTATGATTTATAGCCTCTGGAAAAGTAGAGAACTAACCCAGCAATAAAGTGTGTAGGGGTACACTCGTACCCCTCACCTTTAGATCCTAAATCTATAAGAGATGTAGTATTGTATACACAACACTACATCTACGACCTAGCTAATGCAATCTGGACTTATTCCTTGTCTGACAAAGGAAGCCAGCTAAAATCACCTAATCGTATAAAATTCATGCTGTCCAGTCTGTATGAAGAATGGTGGGTAATTTAGACACTGAATTTGAGATCGACAACTAAAGAAATACCTAGGTGATCCCACACTTATGAGTGGTATGATGCTTTTAAAACTAATGTAATTAAATCTTAATTTTAATTAGTTACTAATGCAATTTATGCTGATTGAAGTCTCCAAATCAATGATGTATGAAATTTTAAAAAGGCTTATAGAAAATAGTTTTTGAATGACTAAACTTCCCCAGGTCCGGCACTTCATCCTCATAGGCCAGATTATCCGGACTCTACCCGCAGGCGAGGAAGTTTGTCTAAAAGAAGAGAGAATGCGTGCATGCTCCCCCGGACGATTTCGGCTATTCCCTAGAGTCGTTACGTTTCTATATGAATTAATCTTAAATTTTTATTTAATAATTACGAGTATACAAATTTTATCCCTAAAGAGCCTAGCGGTAAGACACAAGCACATGCAAGAAAGAAACCTATGAAAAACATGTCATTTCTACTGCGCAAACAAAGTAAGTAAATCACAACACAGAAACAAAATCCTACGAAAAAGAGTGTCCATGGCAAGTGCCATACAATATTACATCACAGAGTACAGTAAGTAATGGTGGCCGGGCTCCACCAACAACAACCCGGGAACGACGCAAATCTTAAAATAAGGCATTTTTATATTTCTTCAGTCTCCTTCTCCTCTTCCTTGATTCGTCTTTGGATCGTCTTCGTTCTCCCTTCTGGCTCCTCATAGTGACTCCTCTAAAAGGATGTCTAAATGAAAAAGGAAACCCCCTATATGAGTTTACTTTTCCCTTTAGACTCCTCGTAGTGAGTGCTCCAAAAGGATATCCAAATGAAAAAGGAAACCCTGTGTGGGGGTTTACTTTTCCTTTTAGATTCCTATTTCTTTAAGAATGCCTTATTTTAATGATTTTCACAAAATTTACTATCAAATACATTTCAACAGAAAGAAAAGAAAATCTAGACTCTCCTGCAGCGGTTATCCTAAGCAGTTATAATAAAAAAATTCACTCAAACAGTTATATATGTAAATTAAAATGCGCACATCAATCACTTGGTCGTGCTCTGATTATTGGGGGCTAAGCAGCTGAAGCAGGTACCTAAAGCAGTTATATATGATTTATTAATTTTTAGCCCCCTTTAGCGCTATATGAGTACGGCCACCTGCAGGAAGACAGCATCAGTATAAAAGAGCGTGCCTTACCTATGGGTATTCTAACGTCACAACCACAGTGCAGAAAGAAAAGCTAAAAGAAAGCAGTATACAAATCACATGCATAGCGTCAAAACAAAGTACAGAAAAGTAAAGAAAAACAACAGCCTAACCTAAAGCTAACAGTCGTGTCCTAGCAAACTCATTTATGTGTGTGTCGGCTGTATGGTTTTGGTAGGTCCTATATGGGATAGTTTAGTTAGAGTTGTTTGTATTTGATTTGTTTGTTGAAAGGGACAAAGAAGAGTTTTTTAATTAAAATTCAAATCTTAGTGTTTTAGGATTGATTTTAGGTATCTTTTATTTTTAATGTTTAATTAACTATCACCTTTGTTTCACACCGAGGCCGTGGGGTTTATTTCACCCTCCTTGGGGCTAACTTAATAGCCTCGTAGGCCTGGGTTACCCAGTGATAATTAACTTTGTTGAATTATTTTAATTTGTTATAAAAAGAAAAGAGAAATGATGTATTAATCATTTATTAATCAAGTTTGTTAATTGATTTTTAAGGTTATTCTAAGGTTTGATATTTAGCAATATTTTCATCCTAATAAATTTTAATTTAAGATTTCATCTCCTAATTAGATCTACTTATTTTAAATCTTAGATTAGTGAAGGGTTAATTATTAGTTTAATTAAATTTGATTTAGGTTTATGATTTAAAATTATGATTTAATGATTATGAATGTTAATTAAAACTTAGTTAAGAGTTAAGTGTTTTAATAGATTTTTAAGAATTAGATTAGGATTGATTGGTTGATTATTAGTGAATTAAGAAAATAAAATCTAAATCTAGGAAAACGTGTCACTAAGTTGTTGTTTTAATGTCTCTATCCTATAGGGAGCATGCATCCTAAGTCTATGTTTTCTAAGACTCAGTCTTTAATTTTTGTCCTTAGATGTCACTAATATTGTAGGATCGAAAGTGATGTTATTTTTCTAATTCCTAAGACTTCTATACGGATGTCATAGGATTTTAGGGATCTAAATAAGAAAAAGAAAAGCAATCCTAAATATAATTGAAGTTTCTAAGGCCCTAAGGGTAGGAGGCGTACAATCATCTAGGCCCCTAAAGGTTTTTTCTAAGTTTTAGTAAACTTACAGCACCGGGGGCTACGACCCGGTGGTTCCGCCCGTAGCGCCCCTACCAGATGGGTATTGACGGCTGATGCTTGGATCTGGTTGTCCTAGCTCCAACTCCAAGTGCTCCTTGTCCATTGCTTTCCAAAAAGTAACTCGCAACACAAAAGAAAATAGGTATTAGAGCAGTTCTATAAGCAAATAATAATAATAGGAAAGACTGAAAATACAGAAAAGAAAAAGAACGTACCTTTTTTGTTATTTGTTGAGTCATATGTCTGTGGATTCTCCTTAGTTTGTAGGTGTGCGGTGCCAAGACACAGAAGAAGCAGTGAAGAAACTAACAAAACTAAGCAAAAGACAACTAAATGCGAAGAACAGAAAAAGAACGAAAATCGAATACGAAAAGGGGTGTAGGCATTGTTGTTATTGGATACACTTCGTAGAAGTCAAGTGCATCCTATAATAGCAACAATGCCCTTTTGCTGTTCGAACTCCAAATGAGGCACTTGATACGTTTGGACACACCTACCCACAACACACTCTAAACAAAGTCTACAACAACTAAGGGAGATCAACCTCTAAAACTCAATTCAAAATCTAGACTCTCTTTTATTTTATATTTATCTGACATTGTATATATTTTAGAAGTTAGCCTTAAAGAAAGCTAATCTAAGTAAGGAAAGACTATTTTACTCTAAAAAGACACCAAAAGCTTCTAACCCAAAGCTACCTAAAACTTTAGACCCCAAAATCCATCTTTAGAAACTAATACGAATCAATAAGAAAAACAATTCATACATTAATCATCATTTGTTCCAAAAAGGCTTACTAAGGGACTTTATATTACACTAAGAAAGTCACAAAACTAAAAGTCTCAAGACACCCTATGAAAACTTCTAAACAAAATACTACAAAAGACCCAACAAAGATCAACTACCAAAGTCCCCTCCTTTTTGACACAAAACTCTACCAAAACAACCCCATAATCAAGCGCCTCTCTTACATTTGGAGTGGGGTAAAACTATAAATCTCAAAAGAAAACCTCACAAAAAGCCTTCATTAAAAAAAAAAACATCCATGAAATCTATCGCAATGCTTTTCAACATAAAAGAAGGACTCATGACAACACTTAAATTCATACGCATTTTTTCTTCTAATAAAAGACTATTTGCAAGGAAAGAAAACAAATAAAAGACTACTCAATCTCTTCAACCCAAACTCAATAATGCAATTCACCAAAACATGCTACTTTAGATGCTAACAGAAGGAAATCCAACACGAAAGATACTTGTCTCAAACATACCTTAATACACTTAACTTGATGCAAGGAACTATGCCTCTCATGTGTCAAAATAAGTATTAATTCTTTCCCACAAAAAAACTCAAAAGGTAGCATGGGCAAAGTCTACAAAGGGATAAAGATCACCGTAACGTTAGATGCGTATCTCAAGTAGAAAAGTACCCACTCAAATAGATGAATTGCTTACAATACTTCCTACTTCAAAACTCCAAGCACTCATCTCGAAAGAACTTAAGCCACATGAATACATTTGCATACTTCATTTTGAAAGAGCTTGGAGCATAAGATAGCGAGAGAATTGCTCATAAATCATTCCTAAACAATTCGGAACCCAAAAAAAAGAAACTAAAAAAAACTGCACGTATTTTGCTTCCAAAAATCAGTTTGCACCATGAAACTAATAAAAAAAACTGCAACTAATCCCTTTCCAAATAATTTTAGGGCCTAAAACCAATGAACAAAAACTGCATTTAACTTGCCCCCAAGCAACTTAGCACTTAAAACATTAAAATTCTGCACTTTTTTTTGTCTTCAAAAAGTAGTTTAGAAGCCACATAAAGCAAATTCCACACCTTTAGGCCACAAAACTTCATATCAAACTAAGTTTAATTCATAAATGAACCATAAACATATGAGTCCCCTCCAACATTCCTTCATGATACTTTCTGAAGGTCACAAGAAAACTATGTGTGGGAGAAGGAAGAGAGAACACATACAATTACTTTCCAACACTTCTCCAAAATTTCCTATAAGGGACCAATGAATGCTCGCCACATAGAGTATTCACCTTACTCCTACTCAATCAAAATCTTATGAAATAAGTGAAGAAAATTAATCACAACTCACACACAAACCCAAGAAGCTAACTTTGATATTCTAATTCAAAAGACCTCATGTCGCCTTACAAAAGTCAAATCTAATTATGGGTTAGGTACAAACGAAAAGAAATTCATGAAATAACACGCCTCCGATTCATCGAGTCTCAATATCTTTTTTTTATATTTTACCTCCAAACATTGCAAAGAAGAAATTGGACATGAAGAAGAACAATAAATAAGCAAAACAATCATGGATTTCATTTGAGGCATTTCACCCAACACTCCACATGCATGTTTTAGTGAAAGAGCAAAGTAGCTCTTCAAGCTTCCTTGCCAAACTCCAAGCTTCATGAGTCATTAACCAAGATATCAAAATTTTCCTTAAAGACAATAGTTAGCCTACCATATTTAAGCAAATGAAGGCCTAAAACTAAAGGTTTGGCAACCATGCCATCTATTTCCAAAAGACAACTTTGAGATTATTGTGACATAAGCCTTGACAAAAGTAAAAAAAAAAAAAAAAAAAAATTTGTGAAGTCACGCTTGAAGTCGTCCCCTTCTGTGAAGTCACGCTTGAAGTCTTCATTCGGCGCAGATACGAGTCGATGCCCAAGAAGGAAGCCCGCCAACCCGTATCCTTCATTTCAGTAGCTCAAAACGCACGAAAGGAAACTGTCGTCTGCCTCATATCGCTGTTCTGCCTGAAGAAAATCGCGAACGTCAGAAACAAAAGGACCGTGCCAACTGCGTACTCAATCCGGATCGCTCGATCGGATTTCCTGATCTTGCACCAATTTTGAATCCACCAAAAAGCGCATTAGAGTTTAATGGTATTTAAATTGGATTGAACCAGATCATATTTGACTAAGCTCGGGTTAGACTCGAGTCCAAATTTGGCTCAATCTGAATCGGTTCGGGCTCGAGTCGGCGCGACGGATCAAATTGCACGGGATTAAATTTAAAACCAACACTAATTTAAATTGAATCGAGCTCTACGCAATCAAAATAAAATAATCGAGTCTAATCGAACATAGTCGAGTCAAATCCGGCTCGATTCGAGTCGATTCGAGCTCGAATCGGGCTCGACGGGGTTTGATTAAATCAACCGCAAGCGCTCAAGGATATATGAACTAAAACGACGTCAACAGAGATAAAGATGAAAATTCAGTAAATTTTAATCCAAGTATAATGCAGTTAATTATCATTAACATGAATTTAGCTTAACTGTGCTTTTGAATGAATCAGATATAGTAGTAGCTTGCATATACATTGATCTTATAAAACTTACATATACATTTATCATGGAATTTCATTCTTGAAAAATTTCAATTCCAGATTTTTTTACTGCAATCAAATGCCAGTTTTACTAATCTTGGCCGTTGTATAAGTATATATATTTGTTTGAGCATAGATTGAATTTACTGAGCATAGACTCTCTCGGCCCGACTCTCAATCCCTAGGGTTTGCAATCCACGATTTCCAACCTCCCATGGGTGCTGATGGTGATTCCGGCAACTCGTTCGTCACTGACAGATCGAAGTTCTCTTGAATTTATATTGTATCAACTTAATTAGGGAACATCTATTCCATTTGAATTTCATCTTGTAGTAACTTCCTAGAGAACTTATATTCTACAATTTTTGTATATTGAATTACTTAATGAATTTCTTAGATCTCACTGGTTATGGAGTGCAAGGAAATGACCCATCATGCCTACGAGTATTCCTTTTGCTAATTTTAAGTACAGTCTCTCCATCTGTATATGCTGGTTTGCAAGAATAAGGTATTTTGACCAGCATGCTATCATATTTATTTATAACCTCTGATAACCTCTTTTATATCATTTCTATATTAAAATTTTTTGCTATCATATTCATTTATTACTCTTAACTTCTAGTCTTTATTCTCCATATTAAGCAGGACTAAAATTTAATGGTCTGCATCTTATTGCAGTTGTTTGGATGCATCAATCGGGCATAGACTCATCTATGGATTTAATTAGGTTGGATTTGGATCAACTACGTAGCATATTCATCTGAAGCACGTCTAGGCTTGCAAATCAAATTCTATTCAAGTATGTTCCCTTGCTGCTCAACTAGCAGCTTTCAACTAGCATGTTGCACTATGGATTTAATCATTCTTCTATATGACTATTGTAGATGTATATTAATAATGGATGTGGTTGTTATTCCTACTTTTGTTGTTGTGGTTGTTATCAAATATCTATGTTAAGTGCTTAGGTAGGTATATTCAAGTACATTCTTCTTTTTTCATGTTATATTTTTTATTGATAATTCAAAATGAAAATTTTGAAGCTGGCAGTAACATGGTCGCTTAAGTTGTGCTATTAAGTTCTAAGAATAGATTGCTTTGACCAATCAATTCTCTCATTTACTTCACAAATCAATACTTGTCTATGTTTATTGAAGTGCTTGCATGTTTCAACTAAAAGTTTTAATTAAAAAGTACTTAAGAGCAAATGCAGCCACAATGTAAATTTTTTATCATAAGTAGCAGATCATAAACTATTTCCACTTCCAAGATTTTTAATGGTTTTCACTAAAACAATACTTGTCTGTTTTGATGACTTGCTTCATATCATTCATTATTTTAAAATCTTACAGTTTAGTCATAATAGAAGTTTTGACAACCAAAGTATGGCTGATCCAGTACATGCACTAATATTTTGAAAATCCGGTTTGTTTACATGATGTTTGATGCATGGTTTTCTTTAAAAATGTATTTGACATTTAGAAGTTTAAATAATCTGATCATAAATTTGATTTTCTATTTTTTTTATTTATTTTACCCTTTAGCAGCGGTTGTAACACCTGCTAAAAAAGTGTTGCTAAAGCCTTCTAACAGCAGCACTCAGAAAACCGCTGCTAAAGCCTTTGCAGCGAACACAAATACAGCGTATTTGCAGCGGTTTCTAAACCGCTGCAAATAAATTAGTAGTTGTTTAAAACGCTGCAGTAGGTCCTAAAAAGTGTCATGAAAGCCTTATTTATTAGTAGTAGTTGCATAGGATTTTCATGAGGATGATGACTTGATGAGTAGATGACAGTACTTGTAGCTCATAAGTAGTACACACACACACACACACACACGATCCTGATCCTTTGATATGAACTCTTATTTTCAATAGCTCATTCAGAGTTGGCGATGTTACTTCACATGAAGCATTTCCTTTTCCACAATCAGAGTTAACCTACTTGCATCATCATGTTCATCATTTATATTGCATCATAGTCACTGACATCATACTAGCATGCAGGGTTAGGCACCACTGGTGTCACAATCCAACTCGACAATATCCAAAAATAGGACAGGCCGTCCTATCTTGTTGAGCTGTGACAGACAAATGTCAAAATCTAGTTTTAGATTCTCTTACAAAATTCATTTTAAATAAATAATAAACTATATAGCTACTAAAACATCAAAGTTCTAAAAATAAACTCATCCACAATTATATATATATATATATATATATATATATATATATATATATATATATATATATATATATATATATATATATATATATATATATATATATAGAGAGAGAGAGAGAGAGAGAGAGAGAGAGAGAGTTGAATAAAAATTATAGAGCTGAATAGTAAACTAGCAATGATTGTCAAAAATCATTATTTACATTTGCATCATAGTCTTTGACATCATACTGGGAGGTTCAAGCACCATTGGAACATTATCTGCTCTGAGAATAATGCCTTCAACTGGTGAAATATTTATATAACTCTCATATGATCTGTCATGCTAAGTTGATTGACTATTAGTCCCCTCAAGTACTCTTTCAGCCATAGTATCTATAATATATTACATATGTAATATATTATCTCATAAAATATGTCTTTATATAATCTTATGCACATATAATAACACATTACTTTTATATGCTAGATGAAGGCATGATTGAGAGTTGAACTCATTACTAACTTTCGAACAATAATCCCACCTAAGCTCTTTAATAATTAAATCAGATCCTATTTTTACTTTCTTAAAGAATCTACATCAAATAAAGTTTCAGTAATTAAATCATCAAAATCTTAATTTTTTTTTGCTTTGATACCACTTTTTTCACACCCCATGATACCCCCAATAATAATTGTAGGGTGCAATAGAGAAAAACATAAAATTCTTCAACATATATATATATATATATATTTAAGCCATAGTTCACTACAATCCTTTATAAATGAAAGCATCCAAAATGTCTCATTTTTATTATGTTTATATATAATTATATAGCCACAAAGAACTCAAAAATATTATAATAATAAATTGTTTACATACATATGATGTAGAATCACTTACATAGCTATACAACAGAACAAAGAATTTTATATTTAATTAAGGCTATTTACCTCTATCTTATCCTTTCCCCTTCCTGCAATAATAGCAAGAATGAAAATCTAGTGAGCTATGAAGCCTAGAAAGGTATGCAATTCTAATAAATAATTTATTGAATAGTATAGTGAACAATATTATTGCATTCCTAACCGAATTAAACTTATAAGATAATTTATAAAATAATAAAAAACATATACATGCTCAAATAAATTATTAATTACAACATGTTTGCTAGAGTATCATAAGTAGACATGGATCATGTCTTTTAATAATTGAAACATCACACTTTGCACTTAGACATATAAACATCCTTCATTTTCTTTGAAGTCTGTAAATAATATCATAATTAGATATCTCAGGTTATGGCCATTTATATATAACATAAAGTTAGCTTTTATAGATTTATACTAATATTCAATGGGGCTTAAGTAAAAACCAACAATATTGTCATTAAATTATATTGAGGTACCTTTTGCCTCCATCAAGGTCCCTTTTTCCCCATGGGTCCCTTTTGCCCTATATGTGTAGGCATTATAACATTTTATTGCCAACCCTCAACTAATATGATATTTATTTGACTTCAAAATTTTTGAACTCATATTTGACTAATAATTACACGCTTCATGATTTAGTATAATATATAATGCTTGCATAAGAAAAAAAATAAGAAAACAGTTCATAACTTAATGTTTTTCTTTCCAAAATATTACCAATTAGAAAAACATTTATCTAATTATAAAATTCTTTATTTTAAGCTTGAACTATTAAAATTTATATGTGATCATTCATACCTACCTGTTTGATTGTGGACTCACTCAACCAAATTGTATTACGTTTAATAACTTTTTACCCTTCATTTTGGTTTAAATGTAACTATACATGCCTAAAAATGACAAAATTTACTTTTTAAATTAAAATTACATGTATTACCCCTATCATGAGCTTCCTCCTCTATTCCAACACCCCATACCCTTTTCTCCTTGTAAATCACAAAATAAGTTGGGATATAGATGTCGTATCCAAATTCCTTCTCACGAGTTGTTTCTCTTTAAATTCTTTTCTTCTATTAAACTTTATCCAGTGAAATCTAATTATTTCTTAATTATTTGACATTATATACTAGAACCCTCTCCTATTCGTTTCTATAACTCAAATTTGGATGTGCCTCGATGTCTTCAACCAATATCCTATTTCCAAATTCAGTTATTCATGTCTCATAGGGGCAGTGGAGTAACCTAAAAATTGTGAAAATAATTTAAGGTTCTATCAATCCCTAAATAATGCTTAAGTTTTTTTATATTAAAATTATAAAAATCTCGCTTAATATGTGCAATCATACGTGTCGAATCAAGTAATATAATGATAGAGTTGAGTATTGATCCCACAAGGAAGAATGTTTACTTAAAAATACTAGTACTGTCGATGATATTTTAATATTTTTAGGGGGGGACAATTACCTAAAAATCCTTGTAATAAAGACTAAAAAATTATATAAAATAAAAGTATAATGGAAAAAAAAAAATTGGAGGGGGGGGGGGGGGGGGGGGGGGGGGGGGGGGGGGGGGGGGTGCAATTGCCCCCCCTTAGCAACAAAGGGTCCCCCCCTCCCTGCCTTGTCGACTTACAATTACAATAATTATCCTACTAAATAAAATAAAGTTTTAGCGGAGATTCAATCACTTACTTTAAAATAAATAAATAATTTAAATGAAACACTCTTCAGTTAAAATTAAATGTTTCAGATTGATGGAATGTAAATACAATATGCTTTCTAATGTTTCCCTTTTATATTGATGCTATTTAGAGCATATGCATCACCGACCGTTCAATCAAGCGTGAAAAGATAAAGGACATGTTAAACTCTTCCAACCTCAACACCATTCAGAACTCTCATAGTTTATCATCCTATGAAAATCTTAGAAGAGTAAGTAATGCATGTACTCTTAAAGGCCTATCATTATGGCCACTATATGTATTAAATGAAGACTTGATATATTGAAAACACCATTAACTTATTGATGAAGAGAATTTATTAGTACTCCACATTCCATTTACACCATCAATGTAAAATTAGAAAATTTAGCCAAACATGAAAATTAAGTGAAATAAACTCATTTTCATTAATTACACAAAAGAAACAAAGTATAGAAGAAAAGAAATCACCGGATGGGTTTAATGATCTCCTCTATACTCATCCTTAAACTTACAGAATTGCTTCCACAAATACTGACCACTCTTATGAAAGTGGATCTAGTGCTCCCTAAATTCCCTTAATTATCACTCCTAAAAAAATTACAGCATTGTATTGTGCAAATTGAAATTAACTAAGTGACTGAACTCCCTTATTAACATTACAAATGAACCATTTATAAAAAAGCATAGAAATGGATTTTGGCTCTGTGATTCTAAAGACACTTACGTTGCGGTGCCCATAAAATGAACTAACGCTATATCACTGAAGGATTTCCTCCATTGTTATGCTTTTTGATGTATAACTGTTGTTTAGTGAATAGACGGGTCGCTTCGCTGGTAGATTATGTCCTAAATGGTTACAATTGTAGCTTTGCGGTGATGTTATTGGTTGAGTGTTTGACGTCCTTGTGGCATGCGATGCTGGAAATTGGTGTCGTGATGGTGTGAATATAGAGATTGGGCTTTGCAACTCTGACTCATTTGATGTTGTGGTGCTGTTAAATAGAGACTTGGCGCCGCCATATCCATATTGGGCGCTTCCCGATAGTATTCAAGATGGCGTAGCAGTGGTGGGTTTGTAGTGTTTGACGCCCTAGCATGTATTGTCTAACGCCGCTGCGTTTGTACCATACTTGAAATTTTTTACAAATATCCTACATTTTCCTACATAAATACAAACTAAAACAAAACAATTTCACTAAATTTTATCATATAAAATATAACATTATTTATACTGATCAAATCCTCTCCAACTTAAACTCTTTCTTGAACTTAAGCAATATAAACTTTTTTATAACTTTGGATTTAGTGAATGAACTAAAATAAAAAAGAACAATATAATATTACTAAAATATAGGATAATACATCACTGTCTAAAATTAGTAAAAATGAACAAGGCTATGCTTCTAGTTTAGAAAAATACTAATTATTAAACTAATCAATCATTCTAGTTACAACCCAATTTGAAATTATAAGTTATAGATTTAATCATTAACTTTTAATTATTGAAGTGAATAGTTGAGTTTTAAAAATTTGATATGATTGTAGTTAAAATTATACTTTCATTAATTCATCATCCTTTTATTAGCTCTCATATCTTATCCTTCGTAATTTTTGTATAAAATTATATTTTCATCTTAAGCTTTCACTAGTATCAATTTTTGAATGCATTTATCTTTTTCTTTTGATTCTTTTCTTTTTCTTTTCCTTTTCTTTTGAGAATTATTTTGTAGTTTTTTCTTTTTCTTTTGTGAAGTACATAATTAATAATTTTGAATATCAGCTTCTACTAGACCTTCATATAATATTAATGATTTTAATGCAAGGACTTGATGAGATTACTAATTCCATCTTTAGGTTAGCTATTATATATTTCAAATTTTAATCTACCCATATCTAATTTTTAATACAAATTATTCATCTTTCAATTTTTAAAAGTTAATTTCATAATGGTATATCTTTTAAATTTAAATTAGGATATTAGCTTAAATGATTGAATGAATTAAGTATTAGTTTTTTTTTACCTATGAAGTAATATAATATAAGTTCATTCAAACTAAGATCTATGGTTTTATTATTATCCTAATTTTATAATTTTTAATTATCATTTTTATAAGAGTTAATTAAATAATTAGAATTAAATTAAAAAGTAATTATAGGACAATAATATTTAAGTACCAAGGGAATTTGTTAATATGTAAATAAACAGATAAATAAATACTACGAATATATATATTTTCATAAGAATGATAAAAGGGGCATAAAATATATGTTGAATATAAACATGCCACAATATTCATAATATAATGAGTTCTAGCATAACACATACATGAGTTGCCTCTTAGAAGCACTAAGTTTAAAGTATTCAGCTTTACTATAAGTGAAAATACAAAATGAAATAACATAAAAATACAACACAAAAACTAAAAACATAAATTTCTCTCTCTCTCTCTCTCTCTCTCTCTCTCTCTCTCTCTCTCTCTCTCTCTCTCTCTCTCTCTCTCTATTACCCCTTAGAATCGAGGTCTTCCTCATCTTCATCTCTCTTTAGTCTGCCAAATAAAAGGTCAGCAATCAGGTGCAAAAGAAAACTCATACTGCTCTGGCCTTTCAACAAATGGACTATTTCTAAGCATTCCAACAAAAACCTCATTAAAATCAGATGTGTACTG
This sequence comes from Dendrobium officinale, assembly GCA_019514585.1. Classification (NCBI taxonomy): domain Eukaryota; kingdom Viridiplantae; phylum Streptophyta; class Magnoliopsida; order Asparagales; family Orchidaceae; genus Dendrobium; species Dendrobium officinale. Next base: position 32,375,986 of record CM033695.1, on the reverse strand, counting down.
AAATTATTTCTAACTCCTCAACACTAAAGGTTTTACTTTGTTGCAGTGCTTGTTGATGTGGACCCACCGTTTAGTGAATAGATGCGTCACTTCGTTGGCAGATGGTGTCCTAAATGACTATATTTATAGCATTGCGGTGATGCTGACGGTTGAGCACTGCGATGTTCATGTGGTACACCCCTTGGCTTAGTGATACTGGAAATTAGTGTCGCAACGTTGTGCAGACAAATATTAGGCTTTGAAGCGTTGACTCCTTCAATGCTGAGTCACTGTTAATAGAGATTGAGCTATGTTATATTCATATTGGGCATTCCGACAGTGTTAATGATGGTACTGTGGCGGTTTAGAGTGTAACGCCATGGTGTTGTACCATACTTAAAATCGGCTATTTACTGGTGGTTTTTTCAGTGGAAATAAGTGAATTTTCGATGGTAATGAGATTTTTTGGCGGCTTTCTGGTGAATTTTTTTCCACCGATATAAACCACGTAAAAAACTAAAATCGGCAGTTTAATTTCGAAGGCATTTGTTTCTGGTGGTTTTTTGTCAGTTATAGCCGCCAAAAATTAAAAAATATATTTTAAAAAAAAATAAAGCCGCCTTGCTGCCCGCACAGCTTGCCCTTGTGTTGCCCGCTTGCCCAGCTGCCTTTAGTGATGCCTGTTTGGCTTGCCCCTACCTTACCGCCCGCACTGCCCCGTTGCCCGGGGCTTGTCTACTATAAGATTTGAACTCCTACCAAAGAAACATTAAACACCCTGCCGCTTTAATAGGAAGGATGAAAGCTTCAAAAAGCCTACTCTTTTACATATAAGATAATTATACAAAAATTAAAATTTAAAGCTTATATAATTAAAATATTAAAATTAATAATTAATTAAAATAAATTAGTAAAGAAATAAATTATTAAATTTATACTTAATTAAAATAATGTTTTAAACTATATAGAAAAAAATACAATATATATATATATATATATATATATATATATATATATATATATATATATATATATATATATTATATATATATATATATATATATATATATTATATATATATATATATATATATATATATAGAAAAAATACGAAAATTAATAATCAAATTAAAAAATAAAAATTAAAAAATATATAATTAATTTAAAATGAAAATTAACATAAATAATTAATTGTAATAAAGAATTAAAATTTTAAAATAATAAAATATAACTTAATAATTAATTAAAATTATTAATTGCTGAAAATAAAATTTTAAATTGTTAAATTTTAAATCCGACGGAAAAGTCGTCGGAAAATTCCGCCGGCAATGAATAATTTTCCTATAATATCAATTGATCAAATCAACTAGGGGCTGAGTCAAGGTGGTCTATCAAGTCCAATTGACTAGGAATTATATCCAGTGAGGTTTGATGAAGTTCAGAAATGCTCTGGGGTCTAGCCAGCTGGTATAAAAAAACTGAGTGCAATATTTTCTAACTTGTTATAATGGTAGGTAACATAGCACGCTACTTAGTAAAATTCACATTTCTAAAATATAACTAAATTACAAGAGAATGCATAAAATATTATTTTAAGATTTTAATCGTACTTAGGATTATAAGTGAACCAAGCCGTCTCGTGAGCTGGCTTGAGCTCAATTCGATAACGAGCTCACAAGCCGAGTTCATCAAGTCGCGAGCTCATGCTCGAGCTAAAACTCATGCTCGTCTATTAAACGAGTTAGAGTTCGAGCTTAATGAAGTTCAGCTCACAAGCTATTGGTCGGCTGGCAATAATTTTTTCTTTTTAACAAAACTTTTTTTCTCTTAAAAAAAGCTGCTAGTATAGCTATGATCTTAAAAATAATACTTTTTCAAACAAAAAGTTGCCAGTAAGACATAGCCGTTTCCAATATTAGATGAGGCACCGCCCTAGAATTAATTACAGTTGCAGCAGTTAAAAAAAAAAAAAAAAACATGATTCCCTAGGGAAGGGAAAAAAATAAAACTAATGCTACTTTTTTATTGTACTAAAACTCCGTTTTAAAAAGCAATAAAAAAGCCGTCCCAAACGAATCCTAAATCACTTTCTCCTCTTCTTACGCAACAGACACAACTTCTTCTTCTCTACAAATGTGGACGCGATCTTCCTCTTTGGCAGCAAAGCTACGATCTCACACAACAACTTATGCTTCTTCTCTACGCATGTGAAATTGAGCTACTCAAGGAGCTCATTTTCAGTGGCAAGTCAAGCTTGAGCTAGACTCGATTTATTTGCACTCATAATCATACTACAACACTATTTTTTTTTAGTTCAAATTATTTTCTATTCAAGAAAAATAACCTAATTTCCAAAATCCCAGGTGTAAAATTTTCAAAAAAATAATCAACATGCTCATAATCTTAATCTCTATAACATATAAAATTTTACACAGTGAAAATTTTACAAGTGCGAAGTTATCCTCGTTTTTCGATAACATAAATATAAATTTAATAAAAAAATTCCAAAAAAAATTATATTTGGCTAATATATATAATTCTACTGCTCTTAATTTTATATGAATTGATAATATGGTTATAAAACATAATGAATATTTTTCTCATAAGAGATAATATAAGATAAATTATTTTTTTTCTTGTAGTTTTTTAACTGCTTTGTAATATTAGTTGCATTTGTAAACAATTTTCATGTTTTTTTTACCATCTAATTTGATACAACTATTAATCTATTTTTTATTGTAGCAAATGAAGTAGTTACATTTTTATATTATTGGCAATATAATAATCAACTATTTTGACTCATAAATTACCTGTTGAAAAATTAGGATGAAATAATTGAAGATTAAGATCATAAGGAAACATATTATGAAAATTTAATTAATTTATTTGCTATATGTTATGTTCTTATAAATTTGTTATCCTCAAATTTATGTGATTGGATTGTGATATAAAATTTTGCATCTGAAGCTTTAATTATTAATTCATATAAATAAATAAATTTATATTTTTATAATTTTATTCATTGCACAATTTCCTAGTATATATAAGGTAAATAAGAGCTTGACATAGATTACATCTTAATTATGTTGTCTTCATGATGTATTAATAATAGCTTACGAAGTCATTGGATTCTTCTTATCCCATCAAACATATGAAAATGAGGGGCCCACTTCGTACCAACCAACAAAATCTAATCACTGTAGTCGCTATGGGTTTTGAAGGAAGATCAAAACAATCATATATAGTAATAATAGAGGCATTAAAATCTAAATACAATAGTCAAATAAACTTGCCTAGAGATTACAACTTTATAACTTCAATGATAAGGTATTAAGGGCTAAGAACATTTGATTCCCTTTATTTTGTCATACCCATGACAAATGAGGGGCTCATATGAGAACAGTTATTAGGTCAGGTGATCTGACGTAGCTCTACGTTCATATGCCAATAATATTTCGCCACGTCTTCTTACTTTTTACCGCGTGGCCCGATGACCTGACCCGGACCGGAACCCGAAATTGCTATGTTCACGTATTGCTAGGCATTGCTTGGCAAAAACAAGAAATACTGCTTTGTAAAGACCAATACCGAGAAAAACTCGTTAATGCTCGGTATTGCTAGGTATTGGTCTTCACAGAATGGTATTTCTCGTTATTGTCGAGCAAAATCGACCAATACCTAACAATATAGAGCAATACCGAGCAATACGCGAACATAACAATCCCGGGTCCGTCCCGGGTCAGGTTGACGGGCCGCGCGATAAAGAGTAAGAACACGTGGCACTATTTTACTGGCGTTCGAACGTAGATCTATGTTAGGTGACAGAACCAAATAAAAGTTCCACATATACACACCACTCTACTACATACAATTACACCGCTCATTATTGATCCTAAAGTTATTGCCAAAAACTTATATTTAAGGCCGATTAATTGTTCTCATACAAGCAACACGCTTAGCTCGTGCCCCTTTTTTTTTTCATTTTTATTATATTGATTTTTTCACTTTAAAAAATAACTTATTTTATTGTGATGGTTAGCAATGATCATATAAAAACTTGGTAAAGGATCTTCCAATCATTTATTAGTAATGATGCGCTTTTGTATTAAGAAAGCTGACGAAGTTTCGTCCAATCTTTTTCTTAGAAATATAGGTGATATTTATTAAGTATATATGTTGCTATTGTACATATATTTGGATATGGGATCATTATAATTTGCTATGGATGTTAAATTCAAAAGCTATGGAACAATTATTAGGTCCTTCGACCGGACGTAGAGGAACGTCCAGTCAGTACTAAAATCCCGCCAAAAAACTCAGTATTTGCTCGGTATTGCTAGGTATTATTTGGTAATAACGAGGAATACCGCTCAGTGAAGACCAATACCGAATTATACCGAGCTATACCGAGCAATACCGAGTTATACAAAAAAATATCGAGTTCGGTATTTTTTTGTATAACTCGGTATAGCTCGGTATAACTTGGTATTGGGTCTTCACATGATGATATTCCTTGTTATTGTTTGGTATTGCTCGGTATTTCTAATTTTTTTTGCATGATTTTAGCTCCAATCGGACGTAGCTCTACGTCCGGTCGGAGGACCTAATAATTGTTCAAAGCTATGAGGGAACACATAGAGATCCTATAGGAGAATTTTGTCCAATCCTATAGTTGTTAGCATATTGATGCACCGCTATAAAAAAAATTAGATTTTTTAGACGATGTAAGAGTTCCCTCTCTCTCTCTCTCTCTCTCTCTCTCTCTCTCTATATATATATATATATATATATATATATATTCCAGACTAAGTGGGTGAATTAATGATAAATATTTTTAATAATTAAAATCAAATTTTAATGTGAAATAAAAAGAGAGTTGTGCATTCATATGATACGAAGAATAATGTATTATAGTCGAATATATGATGAGCTAATTTAATTAACATGATATTCTTATAAATAATAGATTAATAATTTAAAGTTTTATGTGTGTTATTTAGTTTAGTTAAGAAAATTAATTTTTTTTTAATTGATACACTTTTGAACTACATCAAAACACTTGATAAGAAGTGGATCATTGATTATGAAAAAAAAATCCATTGACATAATAAAAAAATTAACTGCCCTAAACATACATTAAACAAATCCTAAATAAAATAAAATAAAATAAAAACTATCCAAATTAACTATTTCACAATCCAAATTCAATATAAGATATTAACGCAATGAAAAATTATGCAATTTTTTACGACTAAGGTTTTGTTTGTGACACATTTCTTATTATTTTTTTAAATAGCTTTTTAGTATATACTATATATATATATATATATATATATATATATATATATATATATATATATATATATATATATATATATATATATATATATATATATATATATATATATATATATATATATATATATATATATATATATATATATATATATATATGTGTGTGTTTTTAATTACACTAAAAATGTGCTTTATAAAACAGTGTGAAAGCTACCCCAAACGAAGCCTAAGCTTCATTTGATATAATTTTCTTACTATTTTTTTTACATCAACTTTTTAGTACAAAATTTTTTTAGAAGCAGCAAAAAAAAAAAATAGTGATAAAAAACTGTCCCAAATGAAACCTAAATAGCTTATGCAAACATTAGGATAACTAGAAATGGAAATCTTTAAACGTTACAATGAACTCACCATCAATAGTTGATCTAATTACAAAATTGGACATAAAATTATTGTGAAATAATAAGAAAAAAAAAATCTAGATTTGAAAATTGAAATATGAGAATGTGAAAGAATGCTTTAGAGATTAAATGAGTAGTTAAATAAGGAGAAATTATTACGTGCAGAGTTCAGACATAGCTCTACCTCTGAATTCCAATTAAATCATGACACGTGGATTGTATATGTGAATTTTTAGTGTGTGTGTGTGTGTGTGTGTGTGTGTGTGTGTGTGTATATATATATATATAACAACTTGTGACCTGATGACCCAGCCTAGACCCGCTATTAGTTTTGAAAAAAAGCTATCGTTGTCCTATTCGTTCACTTTTAAAATTGCGACAAACCAAAAGTTTCAGGATTTCAGATTTGGAAGTCAATTTTCATCGTTGAACAACTATTGCTCTCATCTCCTTCAGGCGCTCTTCATATTCGAATAATGATCGGTCTGTCATCTCCTTCAGACATTGTTCATCTTCAAATGATTTGTCTGTCATTGCTCTTTTCATTCTCTTTAGGCATCGATCATCCAACAACAAGATTAAGAAGGTCAGATTTAAGTCCAGAGTAAGTTTGATCAATGTGTCATTTTATCACTATATTTGAAAAGAGAAGAAATGAACAACTAAGCAACATACTTTGTTTGGGGGTTTTATACCTAGGGCTTGACATCTCTAACCAATATTAGCATTGCATTGTTCAAAAATGACTTTTTTAAAAAAATCATAAAATGGCGAAAGTAGAGAAAGGTGGATCTATTTGTTAGAGAAGCATTCATATTTGTTAGAGAATTTGATTTGCCTTGAAGGTGAACAATATTCTATTGTAGTTACCTCTATGATAGGTTTCTATGTTAAAAAACTAAGCTTAGTTCAACAAACATAAATTGACTCATAGACTATATAAATTCCCCTTGTGCACAGCCAATGTACACATTATACATATGTGTATAAACTCCCGTTGTACACAGCCAATATATATGTTGTATACAGTGTGTGTGTATAAGCTTTTGCACACTATATGCAACTTATACACTGTGTAAAAATTTCTCTTATACATTGCCTGTGTATAAGTTGTACACAGTAAAAAAAATCTCCCTTTCTCCCAGCTGTTCTAATGTTATTTATCAAAGAAATCAATTTTATAATTTTTGAGAAATCAAACATTTTCTCATATGACTTAAGCCCCTCAACAACATTGACTTGCAGAAGTTTATCTTGGTCTTTAGAAATTAATTGGGTATATGAACTACGCTTAACATACTTTCTTGCCAAGGCTAAATTTTCCCCAAAAAAATTTAATATCATTATATTCAACTAGTTTAAAGAGCCCGCCATCTTTACATCTCTTATTTCATTCCCCACAATAATTTTGGTATTTGGAACAAGTACCATATTTCCATCTTGCTTCAGGTTTTGATCACCACCATCAAGAGGAAGATAATTATATTTTGGTTTCTGAAAAATAAAAAAAGAGAATACATCAAGCATGAGAACCTTTTCTTTCAACCAAAGGCAATAAAATAACATGACATGACCAAAATCAAGCCAAATAATAATAAAAATAAAATATGAGAGAGGAAAATTTAAATCATTTTATAGTAATAGTATATGATGTATTAAAGTTTCAGCAATGTGATCGCAAGTATTTTACTAATGTTAAAATCTATAAATAACTTGGAAATCACTTGTACACAAACTATGTATAAGTTGTACATAATGTGCATATAAGAAAATTAATACACTTAAAAAAAAAAAAATTAATACACTTTATGTACACTTGTACTTAGAGTGTGTATAAGCTTGTATATACACAGGGTGTGTACAAGCTTATACACACATTATGTATAAGTTATACACAGTGTGTGTACAAGGACAAATTACCAAGGTTTTAACTGGACTGGACAACAAATATGGAGAAGGAGAGGTTCACGATTCGACCGGTCGAACCAGGATTGAATCGGATGACATGATAAATAATAATATTATTAAAAATTATAAAATGAATGAGAATTTTTCCTCTAATGCCTTCACTTTACATTTCATTTTTATATCGAACTAATCAAAGAACATAAATATGGCATCAATTAAGTTTATAAAACATAAATTAATAACACATAATGTAAATTTGGCATCAAATAAGTCAATACAATATAAATAAATATTTCATAAATAAGTAAATAACTCACCAAACGACACACATTATGGCTCCACGTTCCCACATGAGGTGGTCTGGTCATCCGCGGCTTCTGGTTCCCGTACAGGAAGATCAAACAATATTACATTGAGGAAGAAATGCATACTTTTTGTCAAGCTCTATTGCACGTTGGGTGTTGAGGAATGTAGACCATATTCAATTCTCTTTCTATAGCATATGAAACTATTAAAAAATGAAATGAATAGAAGAAATTTTTGAGATCATATAGTTTCTATCTCTAATTAGTGAAGCTCTGAAAATAAAATAAATATAACATACTCATCATTATTGTACACATAATATGAAGTAAATAAGTAAAATATAATAGCAAGATTGTAACATTTTACACTAACTTATAAGGAAAAAAAGACAACATATTCATAATACATATATGAAGTTAATAATGTTTATCTTTCTTACTTTAATAGTTTTAATAATTTCTCAAAAAGAAAAATTAAATATCTCCTAAATTGTATTGTAAAAGCTATCCTCATAAGTTGAGTTTTCATATCCCGCTTCAACAAAATCTACAGCAACAAATGCACCAAAATCATTGAAGCCAATTATGTCATCTTGATTCTCTAATTTAACTTCACCAATAAATTAAAAATATTAAATAAGATTTTATTTTTAGTTTATTTAAATGATATATTCATATTTTACTAACTTACATGGTGTAGGCCAAGTGAATGCTATGTTTGCTTCTTCAACAACTAGCATTGTATCCTCTTGGTATATATCAGTTTCCGATTTCTCTAAGTCAAGATATGTCAGTGATTCATCATCAAGCACCCAGAAATATATCATTTCAACACAAGTGTAATCTAGAGGATAATAGCTTCATTTTTTAAGTTGAAACATAAAGAATGAAATAATAATTTTAGTGACATTTGTAGATATATATAGTATGATATATTGACACACATATTATTATGTTATGATAAAATTATATCAATTTTTTTAAAATTAGATTATATAGAACATATGCTAGGTTGTTCAATCATTGATTCTCTAAATGATTGCGTCTTTTTAAGTGAATTTATTTAAAAATACTTCAATTTTTTTGTAACTTGATGATGATGATATTTGGCTTAGAATTCTTATAGCTACTTTCTGCAAGTTGAGAGCCCTTGATCCAAATATCTTTTACCACTCATCTACATAATATGACATTAGAGAGCTTAATAAGTATGCAAATATGATATCTGTTAAAAAAGGTATAAGCATTGACATTGAAAAGATAATTATCAAGTTGCATTTCCTTTGCTATCGTTAGAGCAACTAAATTTTCAAAACTTTTTAAGTCATCATGGAATAATCTGACATCATTCATTTTAAGTGTGGGCTTGGAATAAATGTCCTATTTCAAGTAGTTCAATAAGGTCTTGCATAACTTTTAGCTTGTGACAGTAATTCTCTTTATCGTATTGAAATTGAGGATTCAAAAAGTATATTACTGCATGGATGCCCTGCCTCAATTAAGTATCACATATTCTTTTAACTATAATGGTGAATGACTTATATAATCTTTTAATATTTCTAAATATGAATTTGATTGCCTTCCATGCCCTATACATTATGTCATATAAATATCCAAGTGATGATTTCTCATCTAAGTCAATAATGCACAATAACCTAATCAAAGGACTTGTTATCTTCAAAATTATTAGACAATAATTCTAAAACATCAAATCTAATATAATTGCAGCTGCTTCTTTTTCCTTACATATCTTGGATATCTTTGAATTTGCAAATAACTTATTATTAATTAATGTTGAGAGGTTATGTTTATACTCATAAACACTCTTCAATGTTATGAAAGATGTGCAAATTGTATGGCTCCTGAACATACAATCTCCTTCCAATCTTACCTTTTTCTATAACAATGAAATACATAAATATGATTATAAGCAAAAATCATCACCTTGGATGCTTTTCTTACTAAGTCCTCTATGAGAGGCATGTTGTCCAAGTCTTTTAAAATTAAATTCAAACAATGTAACAAGGTGACCAATAGATATTGTTGAATCTTTCATGTAACAACTCCCCTGTTTTCTTGTAATTAGCAACATTATCAATGACAAGTTGAGCAATATTTTTTAGCCCTACACTTTCAACAAACTCAATAAATAAGAAGCAAAAGTTTGTAGCATCCTTACTGATATCTGAAGCATCCACTAATTAAAAAAAAAAGATACACCGTGTGGATAATAAATCATAAAATTTTTTAATGTTCTACTCCTACCATCAGTCCATCCATCTTCCATAAGAGTATAACATATGTTCTTCCAAGTATTTATATAGCTATGAATGAGTAACCTACACTTCTCTTTATAATCCCTAAGTAGGTTAACCCTCATGTTGTGATAAGAGGGGAGCTTATGGTCAGGACCTATAGAAGTTATAACATCTATATATTTTTATGCATATGGTGAACTTAAGGCATTGAAAGGGATGCAACAATAAAAAAATCATCTTGTTATAGTTATGTCTTCATGGTGGATAGCATCTTTATATGCTAAGATACTTTTAATTGAAGGTTGCAAACCTGGTTTGATTCTTGGAACAAAGAAAGTGTTAATCTTAGCAACCTTTCTTTTCCCTTTAGCAAATTCTACTAAATGTGCTTCAGAGGATTGTGATTTAGATGGAGAAGAAGAATCTCTTCCTTTATCTACTTCATCATCTACAATTAAAGGTGTATTGTCCAACTCTTCCTGTGCTTATTTTTTCTTTTTCTAATCTCCTTCAAGTTCTCATGCATTTGATATCAAACATCATGTGGAACCTTATTACAGGCAGCTATATTCTTCTTAATTCCTGCTCGATGTTGTTCATTGTATTTATTCCTTTTCCCTTGTATGCAATACCATAATACAAAGATTTGAATTGCCTCTTCCCATCAGCTCTTTTAATCTCAATGAAATGATTCCACGTAATGTCCACTTTCTCATGTACACTACACCTGAAAGACGCACTATGAGTTCCAAGTGCTTCCCTTCTCATATGATCAACTAAAGTAAATTAATACAATCATTACACTTTTATGAAATTCACAGAAAAATGAATTTAAATGAAAATAGATGACAAACTATATATATATATATATATGAATCTAAGTGAATTTTATGAAGCTCTCATATTCTCAAGTGATTGTCTTGGATGAGATTTTTTTATTAACCTAATAAACACCAGGACAAATTTTTTTTAAACAAATGAATTTTAACTAAAGCCTAATTTTACTTTAATAACTATGTCAAAAATAATAATTATCAAGATTCATCCTATTAGAGCATGAACACTACAACCTCATTGAAACCCACTACTCCACTTATACGTTTTGCATTTAGAATAAGCATGAATAAAATCATAGAAAGTATGTTCAGTAGCTGCAAAAAATCTAAATGAGAAGGAGCTAAATCCATGGATTTCTGACAAGAAAAACAAGGAGGCTTCTATGTTCAAGATCCAAGCAAACAATAGGACTTGTTGATCAAACAAGTTATTTACAATTGTTAAAAAATTATGACTTGCATGATCTCATAAATTTACCAAACATAATAATAAAAAAAAACACAAGTCGTCATTTGGACATTCTATTTATGCTCTCTTTCTCTAATAAAATCTACATAGAAATTTCAATGCATGGCTTAACATTTACTCCACAGAGATTTGAATCAGATTTCATATCTTTTAAGAAAGAGAACTATGGAGGAAAAATTTAAGCATTGACTAACTAAACTTAACGAACTGCAGAAGTTGGCATGAGAAGCTCTCATATGTCCTGCATTTTCTATTTATTTTTTACTCTTGAGATATATATAAAATTCTTCATCTCGATTCTACTAAGATAAAATTTTATGATGATTGTTGCGTCCTGGAGTATTCGCGACGGTAGAGAAATATTTAGTTTAACGTCTTAGCATTGTACGAAGATCCAGTACACAAGCAGATAAGTGAGAGGGTGTAGCATTCATAAGAGACACCAGAGTTTTTACGTGGAAAACCCCTGAAAAGGGGGAAAAACCACGGGGCCTGGCCCAGTTTGAATGAATCCACTAGTATTTGTAGTCGATTACAAATGAGGCCCTTCCTTAGGAGAAGGCCTTGGATTGATGTAGCAAATGTACATCATATAGATTGCAGTACATGGTAGGAGTTATATATACAGGTTTGTTTGGCCTGAAAGATCGTAGTCGGCAGGAGACCGTGGTCGGCAGGAGACCGGGGTCAGAAAGACCGTTGTCTGTTGATGGAGGTCGGAAGGATCATAGTAGGCGACGAAGGCCTGAAGGACCGTAGGCGGTAGGAGATAAGGAGTCAGGTGTTAGTCCCAGTGTCACTTGGAAGATCGGATGTTGATGGTCTGGCCTTGAGTAGGACGTCGAGTCTTAAGCAGGACGTCAGGTCTTTAGCAGGACGTCGGGTCTTCAGCAGGACGTCGGGACTTAACGTCGGGCCTTGAACAAGACGTCGGGTCTTTGGCAGGAAGTAGGGACTGAGTGTCAGGCCTTGAACAAGACGTCGGGTCTTTGGCAGGATGTAGGGACTGAGTGTCGGGCCTTGAACAAGACATCGGGTCTTTGGCAGGACGTCGGGGATGAACGTCGGGCCTTAAGGTGGTGGTCCGACGAGGTTCCTGCTGTGGTCCGGCGGTGGTCCGACAAGATTCCTGCGGTGGTCCGGCGGTGGTCCGGCGAGGTTCTGCGGTGGTCCGGCGGTGGTCCGACAAGATTCCTGCGGTGGTCCGGCGAGGTTCTGCGGTGGTTCGGCGGTGGTCCGGCGGCTGTCGAGGAGGAACTCCTTCCTTCTCTTCTCTTCTTCTCTCTCTTGCTTGGCCCCCCTCTTGTGAAGAATGAGGGCTCTATTTATAGATTTTTTGGAGTGGCATGGCCCGTAAATAGGCGTGAGATCAGGGGCGAATAGGGAGTGGTCAAATGGACGGCCGATATTGAATCCTACGACCGTAAATTGTTCGTTGGCCATTTGGAGACCTTAATGATGTCGGAATTTAATGATCTTGGGCTCGTTGGATTCGTCTCGTCGAGCCGTTCGATTCGAGTATAAGCTCGTCAAAATCGGAGACCGTTTGGTAACTCAAATTGCGATTTAAACCTTCCGACAGTGCTTTGAACCCTTGATTCGGACTCATTTGGGCTCGGATTGGGTCGATCTTGGTGTCGTTGGGTTCGTATTTCCGAGACGCTCAGTTTGACTGTAAGTTTGCTAAAATCGGAGTTGGGGTGCTCTCGGAATTAATTTTTAAAGTTTCCAACTAGCTTTTTCTCTCGAGATTCGCGTCCGATCAAGATAACTTTTACATGGCGTATCAGATGCCCCCCTATTTTCGGACGTCAAAGTTCCAAGAGTCCGAAAATACTTGTTCCGAAATTTTACATTGGCCGAATCGCAAAAAATTGCGTTCCAAAAGTTAAATGTTTGCTCAAACTTGATCGTAGAGGCCTCGTTGAGTTCCGAAAGTGTCAAAATTGAGTCCGGAACGTCGAAAAACGTGTCCGAGGACCCCAAAAACGTCCGATTTGAACTTTCCGGGCCCAAAATCGGAGCCCGGAAGCGTTTGGCGGGCCGAACTGGCCGGCACACCACCAGCCGGCCGCCCGGCCGGCGGCGGCGCCGCTGCCGGCGAGTGCCCGCGCGTCAGCGCGGGCTGGAGGGGCGCGTGACGCGCCTCTTGAGAGGCGGTGGGATTTTTTTTTTTTTTTTTTTTTTTTTTTTTTTTTTTGCGGGGCCCACGTGGATTAAAAAATTCAGAAAAATCCGAAAAAATTCCAGAAAAAATCCAAAAAAATCCGAAAAAATTCTGAAAAATTCAGAAAAATTCAAATTTTTTGAAACTTCTAGAAAACTCTAGAAACTTCCCCCCTTCTCTCCAAAAACCTATAAATAGGCCCCTGAGGCCTTTAGAAAAATTGTCCTCTCCTTTTCTTCTCCTCTTCTTCTTCTCATTTCTTCTCTTCTCCCTCTGTCCTTTCTATTGAGGCCTTCCCTCGATTTTTCGAGGCCCCTCTCTTGGCAAGGAAGTTCGGAGATTTCCCCTCCTTCTCTTCTCCCTCTGTCCTTTCCATTGAGGCCTTCCCTCGATTTTTCGAGGCCCCTCTCTTGGCAAGGAAGTTCGGAGATTTCCCATCCTTCTCTTCTCCCTCTGTCCTTTCTATTGAGGCCTTCCCTCGATTTTTTTCGAGGCCCCCTCTCTTGGCAAGGAAGTTCGGAGATTTCCCATCCTTCTCTTCTCCCTCTGTCCTTTCTATTGAGGCCTTCCCTCGATTTTTCGAGGCCCCTCTCTTGGCAAGGAAGTTCGGAGATTTCCCCTCCTTCTCTTCTCCCTCTGTCCTTTCCATTGAGGCCTTCCCTCGATTTTTCGAGGCCCCTCTCTTGGCAAGGAAGTTCGGAGATTTCCCCTCCTTCTCTTCTCCCTCTGTCCTTTCTATTGAGGCCTTCCCTCGATTTTTCGAGGCCCCTCTCTTGGCAAGGAAGTTTGGAGATTTCCCCTCCTCTCTTTTCTTCGAGAGATCTTGTGGAGTTCCGATGTTTGGTGGTTGGCAATGGAGGTCGGATAGACCGTTGTAAGGAGAGAGGTTGGAATGACGGGCAAACTTCCAGCATCGGGGAGAAGTATGATGACAGACATGAATTCAACATCGGGTAGTCATATAACGTCGGGTAGAAGACCGATAAAAAGACTCGTCGACGGGTAGAAGTCCGCTGACGAGTAGAAGTCCGACGATAGGGAGAAGTCCGACGTCGTGTAGAAGTTCGGCCTCGGGCAGAAGACCGATGAAAGTTTGTCGACGGGCAGAAGTTCGACGACGAGTAGAAGTCCGCTGATGAGCAGAAGTTCGACGACAAGGAGAAGTCCGACGTCGTGTAGAAGTACGGCCTCGGGTAGAAGTCCGATGAAAGTTCGTCGACGTGCAGAAGTCCGACGACTAGTAGAAGTCCGCTGACGAGCAGAAGTTCGACGAGAAGGTGAAGTCCAACGTCGTGTAGAAGTATGGCCTGGGGCAGAACACCGATGAAAGTTCATCGACGGGCAGAAGTCTGACGACGAGTAGAAGTCCGCTAACGAGCAGAAGTCTGACGACATGGAGAAGTCCGATGTCGAGTAGAAGTCCGACGACAGGCAGAATTTTGGCGTTGTGTATTAGTCCGTCGAAAGTCCTGCAAGGCAAAAGTTTAGCGCAGGAGGAAATTCAAAATCGGGAAGAATTTTAACATTATGGAGAAGTCAGATAGAAGTCTATTGACGACATTCTAGCGACGTTAACCAAGGACGTGAGACTTTTCCGAGGTTGTAAGTCGGAGCCCTGCTCGACGACGTTAACCTGTGTGGAAGAGGTCGGGAGAATCCACTAAGGATGTGAGACCTTTCCGAGGTTGTATGCCGGAGCCCTGCTCGACGACGTTAACCTGTGTGGAAGAGGTCGAGAGAATCCACTAAGGATGTGAGACCTTTCCGAGGTTGTATGCCGGAGCCCTGCTCGACGACGTTAACCTGTGTGGAAGAGGCCGGGAGAATCCACCAAGGGTGTAAGACCTTTCCGAGGTTGTATGTCGGAGCCTTTGCTCGACGACGTTAACCTGTGTGGAAGAGGTCGAGAGAATCCACCAAGGATGTAAGACCTTTCCGAGGTTGTATGTCGGAGTCTTTGCTCGACGACGTTAACCTGTGTGGAAGAGGTCGGGAGAATCCACCAAGGATGTAGGACCTTTCCGAGGTTGTATGTCGAAGCCTTTGCTCGACGACGTTAACCTGTGTGGAAGAGGCCGGGAGAATCCACCAAGGATGTAGGACCTTTCCGAGGTTGTATGCCGGAGCCTTTGCTCGACGACGTTAACCTGTGTGGAAGAGGCCGGGAGAATCCACCAAGGATGTAGGACCTTTCCGAGGTTGTATGCCGGAGCCTTTGCTCGACGACGTTAACCTGTGTGGAAGAGGCCGAGAGAATCCACCAAGGATGTAGGACCTTTCCGAGGTTGTATGCCGGAGCCTTTGCTCGACGACGTTAACCTGTGTGGAAGAGGCCAGGAGAATCCACCAAGGATGTAGGACCTTTCCGAGGTTGTATGTCGGAGCCTTTGCTCGACGATGTTAACCTGTGTGGAAGAGGCCGGGAGAATCCACTAAGGATGTGAGACCTTTCCGAGGTTGTATGCCGGAGCCATGCTCGACGACGTTAACCTGTGTGGAAGAGGTCGGGAGAATCCACTAAGGATATGAGACCTTTTCGAGGTTGTATGTCGGAGCCCTGCTCGATGACGTTAACCTGTGTGGAAGAGGTCGAATCGGATCCCCCTGGGATCGATTTTGCTTTGATTGGGAGGGGGCGAATGCCGCGTATATCCCGAATCAAAGATAATGAGGGGTCTATCTTTAGACCATTACTACCTTTTTGAGGTCGAGATCAAGACCTTGTCCAAGGAGTATGAGTCCTGTAGGGGACTGCATGAAACTTAGAAGTGATAGAAAGTATCTTTGCATTTGCTTGGATTTTTCTGAAATATCATCTTGATGTTGGAAGTATTGAAGGATCTTTTTGACCAGAATTGGGGTCAAAGTTGCCCCCCAGTCCGCATTTGATGCAACAATGACTGATGTCAGGAAGTTGATAAGAGCGATCTTTTGAGATTGGAGCAAAAGTTGCCCCCCAGTCGGGAATCACTTTCCCACAGACGGCGCCAAACTGTTGCGTCCTGGAGTATTCGCGACGGTAGAGAAATATTTAGTTTAACGTCTTAGCATTGTACGAAGATCCAGTACACAAGCAGATAAGTGAGAGGGTATAGCATTCATAAGAGACACCAGAGTTTTTACGTGGAAAACCCCTGAAAAGGGGGAAAAACCACGGGGCCTGGCCCAGTTTGAATGAATCCACTAGTATTTGTAGTCGATTACAAATGAGGCCCTTCCTTAGGAGAAGGCCTTGGATTGATGTAGCAAATGTACATCATATAGATTGCAGTACATGGTAGGAGTTATATATACAGGTTTGTTTGGCCTGAAAGATCGTAGTCGGCAGGAGACCGTGGTCGGCAGGAGACCGGGGTCAGAAAGACCGTTGTCTGTTGATGGAGGTCGGAAGGATCATAGTAGGCGACGAAGGCCTGAAGGACCGTAGGCGGTAGGAGATAAGGAGTCAGGTGTTAGTCCCAGTGTCACTTGGAAGATCGGATGTTGATGGTCTGGCCTTGAGTAGGACGTCGAGTCTTAAGCAGGACGTCAGGTCTTTAGCAGGACGTCGGGTCTTCAGCAGGACGTCGGGACTTAACGTCGGGCCTTGAACAAGACGTCGGGTCTTTGGCAGGAAGTAGGGACTGAGTGTCAGGCCTTGAACAAGACGTCGGGTCTTTGGCAGGATGTAGGGACTGAGTGTCGGGCCTTGAACAAGACATCGGGTCTTTGGCAGGACGTCGGGGATGAACGTCGGGCCTTAAGGTGGTGGTCCGACGAGGTTCCTGCGGTGGTCCGGCGGTGGTCCGACAAGATTCCTGCGGTGGTCCGGCGGTGGTCCGGCGAGGTTCTGCGGTGGTCCGGCGGTGGTCCGACAAGATTCCTGCGGTGGTCCGGCGAGGTTCTGCGGTGGTTCGGCGGTGGTCCGGCGGCTGTCGAGGAGGAACTCCTTCCTTCTCTTCTCTTCTTCTCTCTCTTGCTTGGCCCCCCTCTTGTGAAGAATGAGGGCTCTATTTATAGATTTTTTGGAGTGGCATGGCCCGTAAATAGGCGTGAGATCAGGGGCGAATAGGGAGTGGTCAAATGGACGGCCGATATTGAATCCTACGACCGTAAATTGTTCGTTGGCCATTTGGAGACCTTAATGATGTCGGAATTTAATGATCTTGGGCTCGTTGGATTCGTCTCGTCGAGCCGTTCGATTCGAGTATAAGCTCGTCAAAATCGGAGACCGTTTGGTAACTCAAATTGCGATTTAAACCTTCCGACAGTGCTTTGAACCCTTGATTCGGACTCATTTGGGCTCGGATTGGGTCGATCTTGGTGTCGTTGGGTTCGTATTTCCGAGACGCTCAGTTTGACTGTAAGTTTGCTAAAATCGGAGTTGGGGTGCTCTCGGAATTAATTTTTAAAGTTTCCAACTAGCTTTTTCTCTCGAGATTCGCGTCCGATCAAGATAACTTTTACATGGCGTATCAATGATCATCTTTGAGAAGAACATATATGTATACATAATCATCCAATAAAACAATTAATTTAAGATTAGGAGAAGGAATGCAAACATAAATGTGAAAATAATTACTCAAAAATAGATAAGTTAAAGAACCTGAGTCAGGATTTGGCTAGTCCGAGCTCGACGGGTCAACGATCAAAGATGACTTAAAGCAGGTTGTCGAAGCAGGTGAGCTCGACAGGCGCCAAAGACGCCGGGTTAGTTGTGCGCCGGCGGCTAGGAGGT
This sequence comes from Dendrobium officinale, assembly GCA_019514585.1. Lineage (NCBI taxonomy): Eukaryota > Viridiplantae > Streptophyta > Magnoliopsida > Asparagales > Orchidaceae > Dendrobium > Dendrobium officinale. The sequence continues at coordinate 32,357,652 of CM033695.1, read as the reverse complement.
CAGAGGAGGCCTTCTGTTTCTTCTTGTGGATGGATCGATAGAGGACTAGAGGAGTCGCGCATGGCATATCTTAGGGCAGACGAGCGTGTAATAGTGTAATACTGAACAACACATTGTCCATACGCCGTTCGATCGCAGATAAATGGCTTAGATTTGCGATTTTAAGAACCTTTCGGTTCTTCTAAAATTGCCCGGTTCGACGATTTCCTGGTTCAACCGGGTTCTTGATCGGTTTTCCCCCAGTTCCAAGTCTAGCCGATTATTTCAACTAACCAGACCGTCCGTCGGACTGGTTCATGGTTGAACCGGTCAAACTGGATGGTCCGGACCGGTTTTGAAAACCTTGCAAATTATGCAATTTGCGTACAGTTATATACATGGTATGTACAAGTGCAAAAATCATTAAAAATAAGAAAAATAAAACATAAACCCTTGAGCATCCTATGTACAAATTAAACAAAACATTGAGAATAAATAAAACACATAATTAGCATGTCATAAAATTTGTGCAAATGAGAATTCCTGAACTTCCAAAATTATCATTTTATATAAAGTTTTATATAGTTGTACAAAAGCATGTCTATTCCCAGCATTCAATATGTAAATAATTGAAGAATACATCATAAATCCTAAAAATAATATATTTACAGGAAACACATTAAAACTTGGGATGAGTTTAAAATTTACTTATAAGAAGTTAAAATCTACAGCACCTCCAATTAAATTAATTTTTATTTCAGCCAACCTTGCAATCTCTATATTATTCTGTAAACTCTCCATTCTTGGTTATAGTTTTATTATATTCAAGTATTCGTGGACATTTGCATACTGCCTTTCAGCATTCGCATCCTGTGAGCATGTCATATCCTTAGAGAATGCAACGTCCTCCAAACTAGTCTCCATCTTCATTAGTTGTTTCTCATTTTTTTTCTAGCAGGTATTAAAAAATTTATTCCACTAAGATTCTAAATATTGGGGAGTTTTCACGGGGGGTTTTTTTTTTCTTAAAAATGAATGCCAACCTTAAACTCTAAAATTGAACGGGATGGTGAAGGCATTCTTTTAAATTATTAGCGGGTATGAGTTGGGTCGTTGGGTCACGAGTGTTAAAAATATATTAAAAATTAACAAATACAATCTATGTGTCATGATTTAATTGGAGTCTGGATGTTGAGCTACATCCAAACTCCGCAAGTAATAATTTATCTTGAATGGGGGTGTTGAGAAGTCCCACCTAGGGGTGCGAAAGAGTCAAGTGGAGTTTGAGTCACCCATGACTTGAGTTAGAGCATAATTAAAACGAGTTCGAGTTGGCTCAAAAGCTGGCTCATGAAAGCGAGAAACTAATTATAATTCAAGTAATTATTCTGATAAATTAGGAAAGTAGAATAAACATAACAATAAATCACTTAATATAAGAAAATGTGATATAAGTTTCAAATATTATTAATAATTTTGTATTTAAAATTCAAAATGCTAATATATTTTAAGTGTATTTTTATATTTATTATTTAAACGAGTCAGCTAGCGAGTTAACGAGTCAAGTCAAAGTTGGCCCAAGCTTGATTCATTAGCTCATCGAGCTCGGCTCATTAGCCATTTATCAAGTCGAGCTCAAGCCAACCCACAAATTTACACCCCTAATCTCACTGAATAGTTAGTCTCTTAAATAAATAAATAAAATCACCACTTGGCTGCCTACTTCTTCCCCTAAGAGGGCCAAATTGCCAGGCAGGAAACCTTTTTGTTTGATCTCAAAATTATAAAAAAAAAAAAATCTTTATATTTAATTTTATAATGAGCAGATTTTTAAAATTCCGCCTAATGCAGTTCCGAAATTACTATTAAAACAATACGAATGCTTAACGAGCATATCATGAGGCAGACACCTTTTTCAGATAAATACAGCTGGTCGGTGGCATTGTAGTAAATAAGTGGAATGCATTGGGTTATTTAGAGCGCTTCTTTCGAAAAGCTGCCCAGCTCAGGCAAAGCGAGCTATATTCCGCTTTCCTTGAACACTTTACTACTCCCTTTCTCATTGTGTGCGGTTTTGCTTTAGAGTGTGGGAGAGGAGAGAGGCGAAGCTTGGAGAAGTGAGCAATGGGAGAGGGGAAGAGCTCGACGCTCGTCCACATACTGGTGGTGGTTCTTAGCCTCACAGCCTTTGGCTTCGCTATCGCCGCCGAACGGCGTCGGAGCACTGTGAGCCCCCCTTTACTTGTTCTTTATTTCAGCTCTTTTGGTCGATCGAGCTGTTGCACTGCTTTTATTGCACTTAGTGTGTTTATTTTTTGTCACGTTATTACCAGATTTTGTGTTTTCTGTTTGGTCGGTTGGTAGGTTGGTGATAATAGACCTGTGGAATGACCTAGCATTTAGAGTCTATTCTGCTTATCGTGACTTATATGTCGTAATATTGCGTGTCTTGTGAAAACACTAACAGCTAGATTGTAAAATGATGTGACATGAGAAGAACTATTGATTATTATGCTCTAATTCAATGGTGTTTTACTGTATAAATCTGAAATAGCATTTGTCGAGATCCGTAATAAGCATAAGTCAAATAAGATTTTACAATAGATTTTTATACAGTGATTGTGATTTCCATATTGAATAATATAAGAATTTACGCAAGATTGTGTTGCATTTTTGGAGCACATTATTAGTCATGGAACTATAATACTTGTTCTTATCATGAGATGAAATTGTAGGAGTTAATCCCAAGCATTTCAATAGTTTGTTTTGTTCCCAATCTGTATCTTTATACTCACAAGATTTACCAAGCTTGGATTTACAAGATTTGCTAAATCCTACTTGAGTTAAAAGAAGTAATATACGCAAAGGATATATATGCCTTTGCTCAAGTAACGAGTGACAAATTTAACAAAAATTATGGATGCTAATGTTTAAAAAAAACAACTAATTTGCATATTCCATAGAAGCTAAAGTTCATCCTGAGAATTTGTCAAATGGATGTTCCTTGGTTTCCGATATGGAATCTTCTCTGACTTGTCATCTTCAAAATTTGCTTCTTCTGACTTTGATTCTTGGATTACAATTGTTTGGAATTTCTCTGACGAATTGAATTTTGTTTATTAATTGAGGATCAATTTTTTCTTTTGCCCCTTGGGATGGTTCAGTTGATTGCTTTACTAGTGTTTGGTAGGTTGGATCAGAATAGGTTAGGGTACTTTAGACCATGGATCCTATTGGTTATTGGCCCACTAATTGGTAATATCTTTGGGATATGAGGTGGCATAAAGCTTTGATATACTAATGTTGATACAGGAAGTGCAATAAGAACATCTAAAGGAAGTTGTTCATTTGTATGAACTAACTAACTGCCTAACACATAAATAAGCAATCCTACAAATGAACCCCTGTAGTTCATATCTCAAAGATGCACCAATTTGCCTTACTAGTCATTCCTTAAGCATCCAAGCTTCATCGATCATGAGCATTGTTAACACTCCTTAAAATCTTATTTAGACTTCTAAGCAAGGTTGTGAAAATCAGACCAGACAATGAACCAGAAGAAAGAGATGTTTGTTAGCACACTCAGCCACTTCGTCCACTACCGTGAGGACCACCTGCTACAGTCGCCCGTCCACTTTTATTTTTCTCTGCAATGCAGTATGTCGCCCAACTGTTTTGGCATATTTTTGTCTCCTCACTACATATATATATATATATATATATATATATATATATATATATATATATATATATATATATATATATATATATATTCAGCTTCATGATATAATACATCAAGGAACACAATGCTATAGTAAAACTTGTTCTTCTTCTCCTCTGCTTTTTCTCTTTCTGATTACTGCAGTTCATCATCTGCATTCATAATCTTCTCATGGTATCAGAGCTTGAGGTTCATTGCCTGCAGTAAATATGGCAAATCAAGACTCTTCTTCTTTAGTTGCTCATCCTCCAGTCACCTCTTCAGCTGCTCCTCATGTATCCTCCCTATCTGCTTCAATGGCAGAGTTCACGATTCCAGCTCCTCTGAAATTTCTAATGTCCAATCTAAAATCCATAGTCAGTTTGCAACACTCAAATGAGAACTATGCAATATGAAGCTTACAGATTCACAAACTTTTTGCGGCAAATGGGTTCAACGGATATCTCACGGGACGACAAGTCTGCCCGAGCGAATCATCAACTGATCCTGAATATAAACTGTGGCATCTTATTGATAAAAAATATGGTATCCGCACTGTTCTCAACCATTTCTCCTTCAGTTCTTCCATATGTTCTTCACCTTTTGACTGCACACGAGATATGGATCACTCTAGCAAACAGACTTCAGCCGACCAACATGTCTCAAGTGATCCAACTCAAAAATGAGTTACACAACATTCAAATGTCAGATTTTACAATGACTAAATACCTTGCTCAAGTCAAGACTCTTGTTGACAATATTGTCGCTTCAGGATCTCGTGTTGACTCTGAAGACATTGTGATGTATATTCTCAACGGCCTACCGGCCCCATATAACCCATTTAAAAGCTCAATCCGCACATCTCAGCTTCCTATTAGCCTAGACACTCTCTATTCACTCTTATGCAGTGAAGAGATAAACATCCAAAATGAACTTCAGAAAGATACTCCTCTTGCTTCTGAGAACACAACATTTTATTCCAGCCGTGGAAGATTTAACAGAGGCCGAAGTAGCTCTTCAAATTCTAGAGGCAAAGGACCAAGCTCTCGACAGCAGAATACTGCCGCACGTCCTCAGACTTTAATTCCAAATGCTCATCCCACTTGTTAGATTTGTGCCAAGTACGGCCACACAGCAGTTACATGCTAGTATCGTTACTCATCTCCTTCATTTAAGCCAAACTATGCTCTACTTTCTCAGCATCAAAACAATCCTACAGCTGAATGGATACTTGATACTAGAGAAACAAGCCATCTTACTGCTGTTTCTCAAATTCTTCAGCAACCGACTGTATATGCTGGCTCAGACTCAGTGTCTATAGCAAATGGAAGCTCGCTGCCAAATCAACACCAAGGCCAAGGACTTCTACCTCTCCTAAACACACCTCGTAAGCTTTATCTCCAAAATATTCTTCATGTTCCGGCTTTGTCACATAATCTTCTATCTATTCACAAACTAACCTCGAATAATAATTGTTCGATTTCATTCGATGCTCACGGCTTTATCATTTAGGATCTAGTGGACCACCAAATCCTTCTTTGTGGTCGAACTCGTAATGGTCTCTACTCTATCTCGACTTCCATGTTCAACAAAGATCCAGTTGCTCTCCACTCCACTACGGACACAAGCAAATCACCTTGGCACGCTCATCTTGGTCATCCCCATCATCGTATTATGCAAATCTTAGCTACATTAGTTCCTTCTATATGTATTCCTCCTAGTTCTTCTTTATGTCGTTCTTGTAATATGGGTAAAAGCCACAAGTTACCGTTTATTTCTAGCACTACAACTGTTTCTACTCCTTTTTTGTAGTTCATGCAGACGTTTGGGGACCTTCTCCAGTCTCCTCTATCAATAGATATCGTTATTTTGTTACACTTATAGATGCCCACTCTCGATTTTGCTGGATCTATTTAATGCATTCAAAAGATTAAACTCTCTCTAAATTTACTCATTACAATACCTTAATAAATAGCATTTTCAATACCAAAATCAAAATTCTTCGGTCCGATGGAGGAGGAGAATTCACAAGTCATAACTTCATTAATTATATTTTATCCAATGGCATCACTCATCAACAAACTTGTTCTTCCACACCCGAGCAAAATGGTATAGCCGAGCGAAAGAATCGTCATCTTTTGGACATTACACGAACTCTACTTCATGCTGCAAATCTTCCAAATCAATTTTGGGCTAAAACCTTACTCACGGCCAACTATCTCATTAACCGTCTTCCCACCAAAGCATGCAACCTTCACATTCTTTATCAGCTTCTTCATGGAAAACTACCACAATATGATCATCTACGAACCTTTGGTTGTCTGTTCTATCCATGGCTTCGACCACTCGCCACAAATAAGCTTCAACCTCGCTCACAAGATTGTCTTTTTCTTGGCTACTCTCCCTCACAAAAAGGTTATCGTTGCTATAATCTTCAAACTCATAAGATACACATTTCTAGACATGTTGTATTTCATGAAAACCATTTTCCCTACCATTCCCCTTCTTCAGCACCAATCACCAACACACCTATTCATTCTCCTCCTCTTATGCTTATTCCAACCTCCACCATTTCTCCTGTCTTGGCATCCTCTGCACCCTCAACTGAACCCTCGTCTCCACTATCACTTTCTCCCACCAGAGCTTCAACTTCTCCCATCTTACCATCCTCCACTCCTAGCATTTCCACTACTTCTGTTTCTGTTCCTCTACAATCACACTCTCCACCGTTACATCGTCCTCTTCATCAAATGCAAACACGTTTTAAGACAGGCCATCTTAAACCCAAAGTCATTTTTAATTTATCTGCTACCACATATTCTCTTCCAACTCCCACTACATACAATCAAGCTAGTAAAATTCCACAATGGCGCACTGCCATGACCAAAGAATTCATAGCTCTACAAAAACAACCCACTTGGTCCTTAACTCCACCACCACCCAACATTCCTGTCCTAGGCTGCAGGTGGATTTTTAAAACCAAATTTCATCCCGATGGCCAAGTATCTAACTACAAAGCTCGATTGGTAGCTCAGGGCTTTGCACAAGAATATGAGATAAATTACAAAGAGACCTTTAGCCCAGTTGCTAAGATGCCGACTGTTTGCACTCCTTATCATTGCCATCAACCGCGGCTGGCCAGTTCTGTAGTTCGATATTTCTAATGCCTTTTTACATGGAGACTTACCAGACACGATTTATATGAAGCAACCAAAAGGCTTTGTCGATGAACAATTTCCTCATTATGTCTGCAAATTACATAAGTCCTTATACGGACTCAAACAGGCGCCAGGGCAGTGGTTCAACAAACTCACCACCTCTCTTAAAGCTTTCGGTTTTACCATCAGCAAATCTACTTATCTACAATCGAGCTCATATCTCTTTGTATCTTCTCATCTATGTTGATGATTTGCTTCTTACAGGAAATGATTATACTACTATACAATGTTTTTTAGTGAAATTGCAATCAGAATTTTCACTTAAAGAACTTGGCTTTATCTCTACATTTCTTGGTATTCAAGTTCAAAAGACCACACATGGACTGTTTCTCCACCAATCTCAATATGTAGCTAATTTACTCGACTCATCTGGTTTCACAAACTGCCGCCCTGTATCAACACCTATGGCTCTCAAGTCACCTTCCAGCTCCGTTGCCGATCAGCCGTATTCCAATCCCACATTTTATCGCAAACTGGCTGGATCTCTCATGTATCTAACTATTACAAGGCCTGATATAGCCTTTGCTGCAAATCACATATGCCAGTTTATCACAACCCCACCAATCAACATTTTCAGTCCCTCAAACGGCTCCTTCATTATATTAAGGGAACATTACATTTTGGCATTCCTTTTCAACCAGGTGATTTGCAGCTTCACACATTTGTTTATGCTGACTGCGCTGCAAACATATTAGACCGCAAATCTGTCACAGGTTTTTGCTCATATCTCGGTCCCAATCTCATTTCATGGCATGTTAAGAAGCAAGCTACATTTGCCAAGTCTTCTACGGAGGCAAAATATTGCGCTCTTTCTACAGCCACTTCTGATGTTCTGTGGCTACGTCGTCTTCTTCATGAATTTCAGGCAACTCAGTCTGCTCCGACGTCCATTTACTGCGATAATACTTCTGCAATTTCTCTAGCTCACAATCCGATTTTTCATGCCCGGACCAAACACATCAAGCTGGACTACCACTTCATCAATGAACATATTAGCTCTGCTGCGGTTGCTGTTCTTTATATAAGTTCCATGGATCAGCCAGTTGACATTTTAACAAAATCACTTCCTGCATCCTGATTCAAACTCCTGTGCTACAAATTGACCATCCAAGATTTGGATGCTCAACTTGAGGGGGGTTGTTAGCACACTCAGCCACTTCGTCCACTACCGTGAGGACCGCCTGCCACAGCCGCCCGTCCACTTTCATTATTCTCTGCAATGCAGTCTGTCGCCCAACTGTTTTGGCATATTTTGTCTCCTCGCTACACTTCTATATATATGTATTCAGCTTCATGATATAATACATCAAGGAACACAATCTGCTACAGTAAAACCTGTTCTTCTTCTCCTCTACTTTTTCTCTTTCTGATTACTGCAGTTCATCATATGCATTCATAATCTTCTCAATGTTCATGGTTCTAAGCAAGCTTGTGAAAACTGGGCTGGACAATGAACTAGAAGAATGAGAGGTTCACTTCAGACCGTGGATCCTATTAGTTATTGGCTCACTAATTGGTAATATCTTTGGGATATAAGGTGGCATAAAGCTTGGATATACTAATGTTGATACAGAAAGTGCAGTAAGAACATCTAAAAGAAGTTGTTCATTTATATGAATTATACTAACCACCTAACACATAAATAAGCAATCCTACAAATGAACCCATTGTAGTTCGTATCTCAAATATGCACCAATTTGTCTTATTAGTCATTCATTATAAGCATCCCATCAAGCTTCATCAATCATGAGTATTGTTAACACTCCTTAAAATCTTTTTTTTGAGTTGTAAGCAAGGTTGTGAAAAATCAAACCCGACAAGAAATCAGAAGGAGAGGTTTACAGTTCGATGGTTCCACCAAGGTTGAACTAGATGACAAATATTACTTTTTTTAAAATATTATATAATTTACATAATAGTAGTGATGCAATCACATAAAAAATGTGGCAAAAAATTAAACAAAAAAATAACTATGAAGCACGGGAGAGTTATAAGAGTCAAAATTCAACAAAATTAAGTTATATATCTAATTATAGGTGCACGTGCATTAATGAATTCCCTTGAAATAAAAAAAATTACCGATTGAATAATGAGACTCAAACATAGTTCAATCCATATCCTCCTATATCTAGTTTCACAAGAAAATCTTGAATTGGTGCTATTGGACTTTAAGACAAGATTTTTATATGAGAATATCTCTATGGGATAGCCTGAAAGTTTTGATTCTAAAGAAGGGAGAGATCATGTTTGCCTTCTTAAAACAATCCTTAAATAGTGCTGTAGATAATGAAGTGATATCATCAATTTGACGATTTCATGATTGGTTGTCATGATAGTAGAAACTTTCGTGATAGTTTTGTATTTTTAAGAGCTTGAAACCCATGATATGATCTACTTGTTGTAAGTAGATGATGTGGTTATAGGTTGTGGAGATATATCCAGATTGAAGCTTTAAAATTTCAATTGAGATCTAATTTGAAATAAAAAATCTAGGATCAACTAAAAGAATATGGGAATTGATAATTTGGGAGCATGGATAAGAATTTGTTATTCCTTTCTCCAATGGACTATTTGGCCAATATGTTTAGTAGGTTTGGGGTGAATAATGCTAAACCAATTTTAATCATTGGGATAACACTTCAAGCTCTCGATGAAACAAACACCAGAGAATGAGGAAGAAGCAAAGTACATATAAGGAGTTCCATACTTCCATATACAAAGGATGTGAGTTAAAAAAAAAAAAACATTATCACACAAACTTGAAGGAGATATCCTAAAAAAATTGCTCTAATTTCAAACTAGGATTTCTCAAAACTATACCATAAACAAAATAACCAAAGATTGCACACTCAAATGACAAAAAAAAAGAACATTATTAAACAAATTTGAGAAGAAATACTCAAAAATAAATAAAGTTAAAAAATAATTGTTTGAATAATCCTTCAAAAATTCGATGGATGATTGTTGAGTGAGGAGGGAAGAGCAGCCTGGGCTGACAAGATGAATGTCTGGGCTAGCTAGAAGCTTTAGTGGCCGTTGAGCCGTGAAGAGCAGCGACCTTCGGAATGGGAGCAAACAAGAATGGAGTTGGGGTCGGGATGAGGAATAGACATGGAATAAGAAATTAGGGTTAGGTTAATATGTTAAATCATGAATTGAGATCGTCAGATCTCAAACGAGCATTTTTTTTTAAATAATTTGGCCTATTTTTCAAAACCATAGTCGGTTTACTGGTCGGACGGTTCGACCGCTAGTTCAATGCTATCATGTCCGGTTTTGAACAAATCCAATTATGTTAAGAGACTGAATCGGCCGGTTCATCGTTCAACCGGTTGAATCGGCCAATCTGGTTCGGTTTTAAAAATCTTGTTTCTAAGGGTATAAAGCACACATTTTAAATGAATGATGTAATAAAGGAGTACATATTAATTCTTATGTTTCTCTTTGGTTTATTTAGGCGCTTGTATGAAAAACATGTTATTATTGTCATTTTTTTTAGGATGAAACGATCGACATAAGAAATTAAGTAGAGGTGCAAAATAGTGTATTCGAATAGTTCGAGATGGGTTGGAATAGAAAAAGAAGGATGAGAGGATATAATGAATTTTTTATTGAGATCAAATGTGTAAAATTAAAATGTTGTTGCCTATGTACCCAAATCAGGAGGAGAGAAGCTTCCTTGTTGGTATTAAACTCCTTAGTTTTCCTCTAGGAGCTTATATCTCTTATATAATTTTCAAGGGATGACCTCCGCGTATAAGACAGTTCACTTCTATTCTCATCTTAGAAAGTGTCCAAGTTGTACTGCTTTTGATGTGCTTTGTTGGTATTTTCAAGAATATATTTATTTTTTGGTGTAGAAAAGGGTTTCATATTTGATATTGTATACTAATTCAATTAGTCCCATTGAAAGATCACATTTGATTTGACGTGTGTTTTGATAGCAACAACATGTTTCTAGCACAATGTGTGTTCAATTTATATATGCTTTTGTCACGTAGTTGACTTTTTATGGAAGCATCGGTTTCCATTTACCAATCCTTATTTTGTGTAATTTTCAACGTTAGTATATAAGATAATCAGACATCTATCTAAGCTAGTCCAACTTTTATGAGATTTCTGATAGGAAGTACTTGAGTTCGCAAGCAAACCTAGCAAGAATTGGCAAAAACAGAGAGAAATAGGGCTGATTTCAAGGAGAAATCAGCAAGAACCATGCTAGAAATTTAGTACATTGGAGAAGAAACACAAGGGAAATACTTTGATTCAATTCATGAACAAGAAAAATAAAGCAAGATGCAAATTTCTTCAATTCGAGAGGAAGAAATACTCTCTAAATATCTAGCAAAGCTTAGAGCCCACACAAAACAAATCCTAGATCTCAAAATCCAACAAATCTCAAGATACTCAAATCCTAGCTTCCACAAGACTAATTAAAGCCAAAGAAAGCTTATAAAATCCCTAAAGCAGCCCTCCATTCAAATTTTACCTCCTAAACACTATTTAATTAATGGGCCCCACTAGGGCAACCCCCCCCCCCGGGCACCCCACCCTTGGTTCCGCCCAAGCTTGGGTCGCCGGCTATAAAAGTGAACCGGTCCCTGTTGGACCGGTTCAACCATCACCTCCTGGGCGGCATTGTAACATTACTCCCCTCCCAAAGACTCGCCTTTTCCTTAAGGTGAAAAGAATGAAACTGGAGCCTCACTCTATCGTATGGTTCCCAAGTGGCCTCAAACTCAAGAATGTCTTTCCATCTGATAAGCACTTCCTTGTTCCCCTTTTTATCCACTCTGACCCCTCTTAATGCCAATGGTTCTAAGATCACTTCCAACTCCTTTGTTAGTGTAGTTGACAACTCTGCACTAACTGCATGCTCCCCTAGAGCTCTCATCAGCTGCGACACATGGAAAACTAGGTGTATGGTGGCCATTGTGGGTAAACTTCAATCGATATGCCATTACTCCGATCTTGTCCACCACCTCATAGGGACTGAAGTACCTCGGAGCCAATTTCTTGTTCCTCCTGTTAGCAACTGATTTCTACCTATATGGCCATAGCTTCAAGAACACTTTCTCTCTCACTTCATAATGTATGTCTCTCCTATGTGTATCTGCCCGCTTCTTCATGATTTGTTGTGACCTCCACAGATGTTTCTTTAACTCCTCCAACACCTGGTCTATCTCCTTTAATTATTGTTCAACTAAAGAGACTGTTGTGTTTCCTCTCCCAAAATGCACTAAGTATGAGGGGTCTTTTTTATACAACACCTTAAAAGGAGTCATCTAGGACGTATAATGGTATGAATTATGGTACCAATACTCGACCCATGGTAATCATTTTTTGCCCACATCCATGATGTTTCAGAAGAAAAACACCTCAAATATGTTTTCAAACTACGGTTCACCACCTCTGTTTACCATCTGTTTGTGGGTGGTAGGCGGTGCTTCGCTTGAGAACAGTGCCCTGCAACCTGAAAAGTTCCAAAAATATTGGCTGAGGAACTTTGTCTCGATCAAACACAATTGATTCAGGAATCTAATGTAATCTAACCACTTCCCTGATAAATGTTGCTGCCACTGATACTATGGTGTATAGATGTCGTAGGAGGATAAAATGTGCATACTAACTAAGTCGGTCCACCACGACCAAAATGACTGTGAATCCCTCTGAGTGTGGTAGGCCATCGATGAATTCCATGGAAACTTCCTCCCATATTCTGTTTGGAAGTGCCAAGGATTGTAGTAATCCTCCTGGAGCCATTGTCATATATTTATTTCTCTGTCACACTTTACACTTTGTCACAATCTCCTCAACATCTTATACATCCCTTTCTAGTAAAGCTCCAATGCCAGCCTCCTATGTCTTCTGTACTTATGAATGACCCCTAACTGCACTACCGTGGAACTCTTGTAATAAGTGTGGAATGTGTACGGAAGTTTGTGGCATCACAAACCTCCCATGATGCAACAACCTCTCCCCCTCAAGATAGTACCTAGAATGGATGCTATTATCTTCCATCAAATCCTCCATGATCTTCCTCAATTCTTCGTTCTGCATACTTTCTTTCTTGATGACCCCCTAGTCAACCATCAGTAGTACTGAAACACTAACTCCTGAAGTTCCCCAACACATTTGGATAAGGCGTCGAACGCCTTATTTTCCACCCCTGGCCTGTACTGGATCTCAAATTCATAACCTAAAAGTTTTGACAACCACCTCTGATGTTCCTCGGTCACCATCCTTTGCTCTAACATGTACTTCAAGCTCCTTTGATCCGTACAGATAATGAAATGCCTTCCCCAAAGGTAAGGGTTCCATTTCTGAATGGCCAAGACAATGTCCATCAACTCTCTCTTGTACATTGACTTCAATCGAGCCTTGGTTGATAGCACCTGACTGAAGTATGCTATAGGCCTGTGATTCTGCATCAACACTGCCCCAAATCCATATCCTGACGCATCGGTCTCCACTACAAAGATCTGGCTTAAATCCGAAAGAGCTAACACTTTTAATTCAAGATATTGTTCTCTTATTTTTATTAAATTTTATTTGAATTTTTAGAATTTATTTTGTATTTTTAATTAATTATTAAAGGAATTGTTTAATTAATGAATTATGATGAATTTTTAATTAGAAAATTATTTAAAATTAAAATTAATATGTTTCTGCTTTTATTTGATTTTAAATGAATTTATTTTATATTTTTTATATTTATTTGATTTTATTTAATTTTTAATGAATTTTATTGAATTTATTCAAATAGAGGTTAATTAAGGGTATTTTAGGGATTAATTATGATTTAATGAGATTTAAAATTTTAATTTGAATATTGAATGATTATAGACTTAATTTAAGGTTGATTGAAATGAATATTGAGTTTTAAAGAATTTTATTTGCATTGTTATTATTTATTTAATGAATGTTTAATTAAAGATAATTAAGGGTTAATTAAAGATTTAATGAAATTTAAGATTGATTTTAATTTCGAATGATTGTATGTTTGATTTAAATTTGATTAGAATTGATTGATATTGATTTTACATTTTAGGGATTTTATTCAAATTATTTGAGTTTATTGAAAAAATAAGACTCTTAACGAAGGGTCACTTAAATCTTCTAGTTGTTTGAGATCAATTAATGTCCAATCAAAGTTAATTTGATCATTGGGTACATGACACTAGTTTTTAAAGTTTTATATTTCATCCAAAATGGATGTGTGTAGTTTATCCTAAATTTGGCTAAGATAGCTAAGACACAAATCCTTAATTATTGTTCCTAAATGTCACGAAGTTATAGGATAGCAATCAAGTTCTTCTAACCCTTTGAACACTAATTACAATCACACCATAAAGCAAATCATGAATAAGTGTACTAGATCTAAGGAAATGAAATGAATGAAAGATTGATGAATTTTTAAATATTAGGATTAAATAATAACCCTAGTATTTGGAATTTCTCTCAAAGGGAAATCTCTATACAATTACTCTTTAAACACATAACATTCCCCATCAAATTTATTTACCAATAGTAAAGCTCTGTTTAAGACTTCCAAAGGGTGTTTGAATGCATGCAAATGAATTTAAATTTATTTATAATTTAATTTTAAAACATATATAATATATAATCACCCTTACTTTTTAAATTTTAATAACTATCAAAATACAGTTCAAATAAATTTAAGAAAATTATTGGATGCTCCTAAAACATTCTAGATCATGCCATTCAAATTTTATTATCATTTTAATAAATATATAAAAAGTTATTAATGAAATATTGAAAACATTCAAAGCCAAATAACTCTGCACATATTTATTAATTTTATCTAATTTTATTTTTAAAATAAAGGGGATGAAAAATTGAAGAGAATGAGATATTATATATATTTTTTGGTTTTATATTTTATTTATTATGATTTTTTGAAGTTTCTGTGATTTAAATGCATTTAAAATTATTTTAATTATATCGGAAACGGCGGCGCTGGCGGCCACGCGTCGGCAGCTGTTTGGAGGATCCAGACGTGGCGGCGCGGACGCGGTTTTAACTTATCCATGTCAGCGCCAGATAACAGCCATCAGATCCTTGCAGGTTCCAGCGGACCGCGGAGATCAATCCCACCATTTGATCTCATATGAGAGAAATCAGAGGGCGGGGATCCAATCCCGCCGTATGGAATAGAGGGCTTAGATCAAGCCGGATGGAGATTTATGCGATGGATCCGAATACACAGTTGGATTTACATTGGAATAACGAGATTTCGTCCGTTGATCAAAGAATCAATGGACGAGATTCTGTACAGTTCATGCATGCCGTGGCTTAAACCCTAGATGATGAAGAACGGCTCGTTCTTTCAAAATAATGAATCGAAAACTTATGAAATTTATACAGAGCTTTACGTGATATAATAGAGCTACGGGGAATTAATTTTACGTTTAAATAAGCACTTTATAAAGATTTATTTAAATCTAAGTATATATACCTAAGGTTTGAGATTTTCCTTTATAGAATGAATGTATTTTGATGCTTGAGGGCTTGTTGAACTCCTTGATTGTCCTAGATTATTTTTCCAGAAGACTTCAAGGGCTGAGGAGGTCTGGATCTCGAGCTATAAGCCTGGGACGGTCTTTAGGCTCGATTTGGTTGGAATCTCGCCGCCGGCTGCCTTTGATCGCCGGATTTTTGGTGGGGGAATATAGAGGAGATCTGGGAGAGCCAAAACGAAAAGAAAAAATTGTTCGGAGAGCTTGAGTGTAGAGAGAGAATGTAGGGATTCGAATGAAACTCCTAGTGAGTCATTTGACCGAATTCAAACATCAGGTAGAGCTTGGATGGTTGAGATCTGTTTGGAGGCTAGCTTAGATGTGTGACATGTGTTCTGGGCAGTTAAGGGGCAGAGAATCAAAGGACAAGTAAAGGACCATTAGGTGGAAAGTGTGTTTTGTCCTTTGTGAGCATGTGGGATTGGTTGGAGCCATTTGATCTAGATCAAAGGTCTGGGATAGAGTCTAGGAAGGTTCTAGAGCACCTTAGGGCTGCTGGGGAGGTTTTAATTAGAATGGATTAGATTAAGCCAGGAGATTTAAGTATTTAAAGATCTTTTAAGCCATAGTTGACTGGTTTGATTAGTCAACTGGTCAAAATAGGTGACATGGCATGCAAGGTGGCACTTGGGATGGGTCTTGAGCTGATTTAGAAATAGTCTCACACCATGAGCTCACATTGAGTATGTATATGGAATTTATGGGGGATTTGACCAAAACCCATATGTGGACTTACTCAAACTTGACTTGGGTTTGATGGATTAATGATTAAGACATGTTTTTGTTATGAATTTAGAATTGATTCAAAGGATAGATAGCTTGATAGAGGTTTGATTGGATGGGATTGAGTTGGCTTGGATTGAACTAATTTGACTCAAATTGGGTTTAGTTGACCAAGTCAACTATTGATTGGGTCGAGATGATTAGTCAAGTCTATTTTACTATGAAGAGTGTGTGAAGAAGTTTGGTGGAGTCCAGAGGTCATTTAGTGCTGAATTGAAGGTCAATGTTGTATAGGATCAATTGAGCTTGAGCTAGCTCAACTAGATCATATTGATTTATCATTGGTTCAAGGATTTGAAAATGATGGATTTGGTGTAGGAGACTCCTAGTGAAGAGATTTAGACCTTGACTGAGGTCAAGGGTAGTTAGTGTACTATTCTGGATTGTACAGTAGGCTGAGTGATTGCAGTGTGAGGCTGCAATAGCAGGTGATTGAAACTTGAGTGTATGTTGATTGTTGTATTGAGATGATTAAAGTTTGATTGATTGAATATAATTTATGGTTGATTTATTGATAGATTGATTTGAATGCAGGTTGATTGAGATCTGACTTATATTTGATTGAAGATGTGATTGATTTATGGGTTCGATTTCTGGACTGGATGATTGATTTGGATTTGCTGAACTAATTGACAGGTGGTAGGATATGAATCACTAGATATAGAATCAGGAGTTTGGGTAGTACCTGATGACCTCATACAAAAAAGAGGTCAACACCAGTTCCATCCGTAGTGCTCCCCAATTTATCTTGGCCTCCCTTAAGGTTTGCAGTCATTTCATCCCCAGGATGACGTCCGTACTCCCCAACTCCAAGGGAAAAAAATCCCCCCTCACTTGTATCCCTTGAATGGTCAACACCACTCCCCTACAAACTCCTCTCCCCATTTCTACCTTTCCCATGCCCATCATCACTCTATAGCCTCCCGTATCCACTAATTGCACCCCCGGTAGATCCACGATATAGGTGGAGATGAAATTGTGGGTTGCCCCACTATCTATTAATACTACCACCTCTCAATTTGCTATCTCTCTCTTTACGTTCATAGTGTGATTCAGAGTGAATCCCACTACTGAGTTTAGAGAGACTTCTGCCACATCCAAATACAACTTCTCCTCTTCCTTCATCTCTAACCCGCTTCCACCTCCCTCTTCAACTTCCTCGTCAGCACAGACGGTGAGAACCTGAAGAGTTTGGTCTTTACACCTATGCCCCGGCATGTACTTCTCATCACATCTAAAACATAACTCCTTCGCCCTTTCCTCTTGTATCTCCTTCTTTATCAGCCTTTTGAAAACTTCTCTCATTTTCTCCTCCTCCAGTTCTCTCCTTGGGCACTTCCCTCAGACTACCTGGCCCTGGTCCCTTGGGAGCTAAGAAGGTGGTGGTCATTTTATATGACCCATGAACTGCTCCCCCTAGCTCCTCTCTCCAGCTGATTCTGATCCTCCACCAACTGGGCTAGCTCCATGGCCTCCCCAGGTCTCCCCTAACCACTGCCCGTATATCCGATTTAAGCCCCTTCATAAAGTTCCCCTCTAGCACTGTCTCAGAGAGCCGGTCTAATCTGCTGGCCAAGTGCTCGAATCTATCACGATAATCTGCCACAGTCCCCTCATGTATCAAGGAAAATAATTGCTCATAGAAGTCTTCTCCCTTACCCATTCGGAAACGTTCTATTAAGCTCTTTGAACCTCCTCCAACTCCGAATGGGTTGTCTCATATCACGCCATTGGTACCATGCGAATGCTTTCCCCTCCAAGCACAGTCCAGCCGTCATTAGCTTTTCTTCCTCCGTCTGGTGTTGACGGCAAAATATCGTTCCACCTTATAGATCCAACCATGGACATCCTCACCCTCAAAGATAGGCATTTTCAGCTTCCTCACTTTTGGGTCACCCCCGTTGCCTCTTAATCCCCCATAACCTCCCATTCCATGAAGAGGAGGTGCTCCCCAGTTGTCATGATCTTCCCTCCTGCGATCATAACCATACCCTTCATCACCTTCCCCTCTCCTTCTTTCAAAATCAGCGCTTCGGTGGTAGAAATCTCCCCTTCTCCCCACTAAATCAGCACCCCTCTCATATCCCATACTTATCTCCTCCCTTGAAAGTGATTCTAGAGGTGCATGCAATCATCTTCCTCAAGGATCTCCACTTCCGGATTTTTTCCCCCCCTAAACGGGATCGGATTCCCTCCTTTCCCATGGCCACCGGTGGTCTCCCTTGCTTCCGATGTCGCCGGATTGGTCTTCACTTCTAGTAATTTTTTTAGCATCTCCTCCATCAATGTACACTTTTCTTCCAACTGTTCGTTGTTGGAGGAAATTTGATTTTGAAAATCAGAGAATTTTTCCTCCAACTCTGATTTTAGTTGCCCAATTTCACCTTCCACAACTTCGACCTTCTTTCCAGCCCCCAAGATTTACGAGAAGATCTTCCTTTAGATGAAATTTCTTTGCTGAAATTTCTGGATTTCAGCAGCCAGCCGATGGTCCGAAGATAATGTTTTGATACCAATTTGATAGGAAGTACTTGAGTTTGCAAGTAACCCTAAGGGCAATACTTGAGTTTGCAAGCAAACCTAGCAAAAATTGACAAAAAACAGTAAGAAATAGGGCTGATTTCAAGGAGAAATCTGCAAAAATAATGTAAGAAATTTGGTAGATCGGAGAAGAAACACAAGGGAAATACTTTGATTTAATCCACGAACAAGAAAAACAAAGCAAGATACAAATTTCTTCAATTCGAGAGGAAGAAATACTCTTCAAATCTTTAGCAAAGCCTAGAGCCCACACAAAATAAACCGTAGATCTCAAAATTCAGCAAATCTCAAGATACACAAACCCTAGCCTCCACAAGACTAATTAAAGCCAAAGGAAGCTTACAAAATCCGTAAAACAGCCCTCCATTCAAATTTTCCCTCATAAACACTATTTAATTAAGTAATGGTCCCCACTAGGGCTTCTGCCCCCCACCCCCCGGTTCGGCCCAAGCTTGGGCCGTCGGCTATAATAGTGAACCAGTCCCTGTTGGACCAGTTCAGCCGGCCCCTCTTGGGCCGGCATTGTAACAATTTCACAGGGAGGTTAGACAGGTCATTTTGTCAATTAGTTAATGTGTGTGGTTGGTTGTCTTTGTTCTACTTCCATTAAGTTTGTTGGAAAGGACTCACTCAGCTTAACCCGCTACAATTAAAATTACTAATAGTAACAAAGAAAGTTGTTGCTAAACGTAACAAACTTGTTACTGAAGCTTTTTTTATGAAAAAAATCAATTCTACACGATGATTTTCCTTATGCCCCTTATGAGAACATTTTTGTCTGCCTTTTTAAGTGCATGAAAAGTGGTATATATCATTGAGAAAATGTTAATTAGCTACCTTTCTTACGATCATGCACCAATAAGTTCCTCAGTTTGATAACAATGCTAGGTTTACAGCTATGATGCACTGACACGGACACAGCGACACGGACACGACACGACACGGACATGGGACACGGTTTTTTTTGAAAATATAGGACACGGTTACGGCGCGGACACGGCAATACATTTTTTTATATAATGTATATATATTAATGTAATATCATATTTAAAATGACAAACAATAATAAATGAATGACATGATAATTTTTCTACCTTATAATATAAAATATTTTGTACAAAATGTCTAGTACAACCACAAAAATATAAACAAATAATCACTTACTACAACATCAAGCATTCAAGCTTCAACTACTAGGATTAGCTTTAGAGGTTTGTTTTTGGCATTTATTATTTTCATCATTGAATATCACTGCTTTCAACTTTGGTTCAACAAGAAAAAGATTTGTAATTGTGCAAAAAGAGAGGAGATGAAAATACCTTAACTGCCAAAGAAATAAAAATGAGAAAATTCGATGAAGGGTATTAAATGCAGACGTTGATTTAGTGTTGTGGATAGAAAATAAGAAATTTAGTTTAAATCTCGCCAAAATAAGAAATTATATTTAAAAAAAATTATAAAATATTTAAGATACTCGTGTCGGACACGCGTGTCCAATTTATTTTAAATATTTTTTTAATCGGACACGTTTTCGGCGTGTCCGACACGTGTCGGAGGAGTGTCGGACGAGTGTCGTGTCAGACACGGTGTCGGACACTGCACGCCTCTTTGAGGAGAAGTGTCGGTACATCATAGGTTTACAGTGTTCTCGAATAACATTAATCTTTCTAGGATCAATCTTCAACTTCCTTATGTCAACTACAAGATCTAAATAGATAAAGTGAAGGCTACCAAACTTTTATTTTGTGAGGTTTTCTTCCATAATATAATATGGAGGACTTGATCTTGGTGTTGTAGGTGGTTTTCTTAGTTATTATTGTATATTAATATATCATCTGAATATATAACGACCAAAGACTAAGGGTCGAATTATCTGATTCATTAGCCTTATGATGGTCGTTGTTCCTTCACTTGGGGAAAATGATATCATCTTCCACTTATTCAGTCCTTTGTGAGTTTCAGGAAGCGACTAATGTTTTTAGTTGGTGATCCTGTTTAGTGTTTGGTTGTCAATAACATTCTTCATCCAACATCGTTTGACTCTAGTACCACAGTGAAACTTTAGTAAAATAGCTAGTATATATGAATCTCTAGTCTATGAGCTCAAAAACTTAATTTTCTATCACTCTTTCATAATTCAGGATTACCAAGAATAATATAAAACATTGTGGATAATATCTTTTAAGTTGCCTCATCAATGGAGTCTTTGGTGATAGCGTACTTAAGGTTCTTTAGTTGGTAACCATATAATCTACCTTTGTTGGATCCATATAAGCAGTAAGATTTTGGTTGTGGCTTTGCAATGAAACCCAACTTTTTGACTATTAAATTCCTTAGGCTTCTAGCATTACATTGAGACAACACATATTTTTACTTGGACGTTGAGAAGAAAGAGTTATTTGAGTTACTCATCCTTTTATGAGCCATTAAAGTAATCGTGCGATCAGCCCACTCTACTTTGTTGAGTTCTATCACCTTTTTTGAACTTGTTGAAAGTGCCATCTTCTCTTTTGATATATTTTTAATTTTCAATTTTGGATGAAATTTCTAACATTTTTCGTTATTATGGCCACATGAGTGGAGGAGTGTGTGTTGGTTTACATTTTAAAGAATAAAGTTGATGCAAAAAAGTGTGTGAATTATTGAGGAATTAATTTAATGTGTCATGCATAAAAAATTATGAGAGATAGTAAGAGAGTAATTGAGCATAGATTATCTGATATTAATGTTTCTCAAAATTAGTTTAGATTCATGCCGAGTAGGTCTATTATGAAAACTACATATCTATGATGCACTGACGCTTCTCCTCAAAGAGGCAAGCAGCGTCCAACACATATTCGATACGACACGCATCCGATACTCCAATACATGTCGAACATGCCAAAATGTGTCCAATAAAAAAAAAAATATTAAATACAAATTGGACATGCGTGTTCGATACGCTTGTTTGAAATATTTTATGAATTATTTAAATATAATTTATTGTATTAAAAATCTTTATTTATTTAAAATATAAAAATTAAATTTATTATTTTAACATCAAATCAATCGCTCACACTTAATACCCCTTCATCAAATAATCTCATTTTTTATTTCTTTTTGACGGGATGCGACTTTGGTTTCATAATAATGTATAATGTCATCTCAACATTAACATCTAACGTCATTACAACATTTACATTTAGAAACCATCTCCACATCAAAGGCTAACACTGTCTTGATATTGATGCTAAATGTTAGCGATTTCTACACCTACAACTTGATAGCTCATCTTTGTCTGACACCTTTTTAACATTGACAACCAACGTCCTCAACATCGACGACAAACGCCCTCTTAACATTGATGCTTGATACTTACTGCATAACATCGATGCTCGACTCTCAACAACATTGTCATCTCCTCTCTCGATGTCTAATACACAGTATTGACGTCAGATTCTCAACATTCATGATATTAATCATCTTAAGCACAAATTCTAGTTAAATGACTTATTATTTTTAAATTATTTTTAATATTATACTTATTCAAATTTTATACACTATTTTTAAAATATTAAAATTATAATACCATGTCCAACCTATGTTCGTGTTCTATATTTTCAATAACTGCCGTGTCCCGTGTCCGTGTCATGTCGTATTCGTGTCCCCGTGTCTATGCATCATAGCTATATATTCGTTGAGAGGTTTGATGGAGAAGTATAGAGATAAGAAGGATCTATATGTCACGATCTAACCCAATATGACCTGACCAAACTATATTGGTCATACCTTGCCCAATTGTGGCAAGAAACAAAGACTGACTTCAAGATCTTGTTGGAGAAATGTTGAGGAACTTAAACATCCAAATTATACACAATACAAAGCCATCGTGGAATATAATATAAAGCAGAAGACCATTGAATATCGAAAATAATTTCTTTGTATATCATCCAAAACACGTGCAATCAATAACTCAAGCCAAAAGGGCAGAAAATATTGAATAATAATGATCGAAGTATTGTATAGAAACCTGAAACTGAAGTAGGCACCGGTACTCAATTTAAGTAAACATTTAAATAAATCGCTGAAATTGTACTGAAATCGATTGAAATATACATAAACATGCTTCCTGAAACTCACAAAGGACTTACTTTAGAATACATGCAGACACATATGCACACATAATACTTTCAAACACATGCAAATGGGGTTCAAAAGTAAAAGTTTAGTGGGTTATTTCAACTTAGGTCGGATCATAACTGGTAGAACTGTATACTGATTTTGGAGATGCCACACTGCATATAATATTTATTGATTTAGAGAAAATATATGCTAAAGTTTCACAAGAAGTGCTCTAGAGAGTTCTAGAAAAGAAAGTAGTTAATCATGCTTATATTCAAGCCTTTAAGAATATGTATATAATAGTTGTGTTCAAACACAAGATGGTTTGACCAAGTATTTTCTTATTTTAGTTGGATTATATTCGAGATCAGCTTTAAGCCCATATCTTTATACTTTGGTCATGGATGTTTGTGATGCCCCATGATCTAAATTAGAAGAATTATTCTTTTAATATTTTAATAAGCAACAACCAGAGCTATCTAATATCATTTATCAGTAATAAACAGTACAACATATTTTATAATTCAAAACATTCATATATACATATGTATTCAATCCCAAAAAATCATATACACTACTAAGGATCTACACAATCAAATCATAACTACTCTGTCCTGATTACAAAAGAAAAATAAAAGAAGCAGAACCTGAAGAATCCTGACCAACCTCACACTCCTGCTCTCATGCCCTGACATGAAATCATTCAACCACATATAATGAGCTTAAAAGCCTAGCAGGTCATCAAAACCTACAACTGAAATCAAAGCACGATAAATGAGCAATATGCATGTCAACAGTTAAATCATAGCAGTTACATCCAGATGATCATTGAATCAATAAAGAAACAATAAAATTCTCATGCATTAGTAGTAGAATCTATAATAAGTAAACCACTACAATACAAAAGCCAGTAAAGCAATAAACCAGTATGAGTATCAAATCTATAAAGCAATTGTCGTATTCGTAATACCTATCAGTAAAGAAATCAGACAAAGCATTGAATCAGGAGATCCAGGATCCACTCGGGCTATCAAGTCTTGCAGAAAGCTTATATAGCGGTTGTACATGTCTCCATGACAAGGGTCAAGAGCTACAAAAGCATTTCAACTAATCTTTGACACATAATCTGCTCTTTCGGGCACTGCAGGAAAACCCACAAGTAACAAATATAAGAAAATATTAATAGAAAGTGCATAGAATTTGAAATGAAATGCAATAGCAACATGCCTGAACAGGAGCTAGCAAAGTCAGTGGGATGAGCCTCTAGAAAAGATGCTGCAGCTACTAGTGCTAAATCAAGGGTCATTGGTGCATATGATGGCACGTCAGGATGCTCTACAGGTGAAGCTACACCAGCTCCTAATGACTCACCGGGCCAGAAAAACTAGCTTCAAATGTCTCTCTAGGCCAAAAAGACCCATACGGCTCCACTTGAAACCTGAACTCTGTAAAGGGATCCGGTGCACTGTATCCGGTGAAGTCTGACATATTGGGATGACGTGACACGTGATGAGCCTAGTGAGATCGCCATTTGGGAGGTCATTGACAGACATGATCCCACGGGGTGACAATGATATTCATGATAGACTTGAGCAGCACGAGCATATGTTGCAGGGTCGTGACATCTTCTGCAGCTTCTTTTTGCATTCACCTATACTTCAGGTGCTTTCATCAGATTATGTTTCATTTAAAGATCTCAGTTAAGGGGTCACAAGCATCAGATTATCATGTGGGGAGTACAATCCAGTAGACATCATAGTTGATTAGATTATTTGGGGCATGTGTGACATTCTACAGCCTGCAACTTATACTGTCGAGTCTATAGGGCAGTTGAGGCTACTAAGTTATTGCCAGCTGCATTTGACGACACTAGAGTGGCCATGTGACTCTATAGTTGGGCAGATATAAAGTCATGTTCTTGGATATGTGTATTAGGCCAGGTATGTGTTGAGAGCTCACTGGTATACACTGCAGGAGGCTAGCATTTATGAGGCTATATATACCTCTTTGTTTGACTTTGAGCGGATCCCCTCTTCTTGAGCCCACAGTCTGGTAGACTTTTGGGATGGCGGTAGCATTACATGTTGGATTGGATCAGAGGAGTTGACAGTCAGACTCTCAGAGCTATAGGCATTGTCAAGGTTACCTATTATTGGATGCCGCTTTAAAGATTGTATTCCTCCTGATATAGAGTTATTTCGTAGGATTCTCTCATCAGATGGAAACAAGAGGGGAAGATTAGCTTTGTCAGATGTCTACCTAGCCCTCCTTCGGCACTACCGTCAGATGTACAGGTCATCGAGTCTGCCAATGCGTTCCCGAGCCACTATGCCTATAGATGTCTGGGTCCACAACTTTCTTCAGGACCGCTATATGTCTTATGTTGTCGTGTTGTTACGTGACCCCTTCGACCTTGACCTAGGACAAGGATTTTGTTATCAGAGCATACTGAAGAGCCCTCTTCAGTTGGTTACAGGTCTCCCGCGTTGTCAGGCATCAATGAGGGTTTGTTCCTGGCATGGTTTCTAGTCACATGGATGTGTACTTTTGTTCTCCCACTTAGGGTGGGATTTGTATATTGCAGTGCTACTAGCAGCCAGTCAGATTTCTCAGGGGCAACACTTTTCTATGGTTCCAGTAGTGTTTGTTAGGATTTACCAGGTCCTTCGCATAGCTTCTGAGGCGAGTTCCCTTGAGTTATGAGATTTGATTTTACCATGACATTACTTGTTTGGTTGGATTCATCTACATACCCGAGGTGTTTTTTTCATGCCTGAAGTGTCCTTAGTATTTTTTGGAAAGGGGATACCCGACAGTTATGCAGCTGGCACAAGCTTCCTCCACTCTTGACTCAGAGTGAGTGCGTCTCTTATTCTTCACTCTGCACCTGGTTGTAGACCATTTCTCTGTGTTTCATTGGTAAGATATTGTTAGTTTGCCATCTCACCTAAGGGAGTAGGTTATTACTGATGGACTCAACAGGCAGAGGAGATGTATTCTGTTATAGAGTAAGGGCACTTTGAGGGTGGCTTAGTACTTTTCCAGCATGCGCCCAGGCTGGTTGTGTCATCGTTCAGGGAACTTTGTGACACTAGAGGGCTACAAGCCGAATAGAGTGGCTCGCCAATTTTGTTTTTCACAAGCTACAAGATATAATAGACGACCACTTATTTCTAGGGTGGTAGATACCAAACACATGGGCACTGTTCTTCCAAACGTTTGATTCTATGCAGCTTTATGGCTGCACTTACTGAGATTTGATACTGGCTCTACCTTCTGCATAACTCCTTCCCACAGTCAGACTAGTGTCAATTACACGCACTTTGACTTGGGTATGACTTTTTTTGCCCCTTTTCTGGAGCATGGTATCAGGAAGTCCGAGCACCAAGTACAGGCTTTGGGAGTGCAGAGGGGATAGAGACCCTCGCAAGGCTCTTTATGGGCCAGAGATGGCAGAGGGAAATTACTTGATGAGTTGTGTTGTGTTGATGTAGATTTATTATCACATTATATCTTCATAGTTCTTTACACCTTATTTTAAATCTTCTAAAATAATTTTGATCCATAAAAATTATGAATACCTAGGGAAATTACTTTTAATGTGGATTAAATGTTGAATCTTGAACAATAGGTTGTTTCTTGTTCCATGTTATAAATTTTCCATTCATTAGTGGATCTCCTATCCACTTGTGACCTCGCATAGTCAACATATGTATAACTTTCAATTTATAGAGTATCATAACTTATGTATAGAATCTATTTTTCGAGACTTGCTTTAAGATACTTAATTATCACATCTTTAACTTCTGACTTTTGAGTATGCTTGTTTAACGGTGTCCCAAACATCTTTTGCAGTTGTTAGGAACATGTATGGCATCATGATGTTTCATAACTATTCATAAATGATGTAATCTGCTTCATCTGAAATTGCAAAATTTTGTTCTTTTGCTATGGGGGAAGATCCATAAAATGATTAATTTTTTCTTTCTTTTTAAAAAGGTCTTCATAATTTGGGACCACTTCAAATAATTTCTTCCATTCAAGTCATATGAGGATGTGACCCCCCTTAAAGCTCTCCTTTGCTCTAATTGTCACCATTTATGATGGTTGACTCTTGAAATTTAAAGTCAAAGAAATATGACATAATCAAGAGAATAAAAAATTAAAATGAGGGATAACAAAGTTTGGAAAAAGAGAATCATAACCTTGCTCTAACATCAAGTAGAAAAGAAGTGGCTAGGAAAGCTTATGTTGTTTATTCCTTCAATGGGTATTTATACACAAAATTATCTATAGAATGAATGGAAATAACTAAATACAAATAACAAAAAAAAAAGCCCATTAGCTGTCCACCCCTGCAGAATAAATCATTGCTTCCTTCCTTTGGTTCTTGTACATGGATTCGTGGGAGAGGTGTTTTGTTACTTGAACTGGTGATCTGGCGCTCTTTCCCTCTTCATACTCATGAAACATTGGCGTCTTGTCATATTCACCATGCTAGTGGTAATGCTAGTGGGATGACCACTTAAGGGAGAAAGTGTTTGTGATGAGAATAATTCATCTTGAATTATGATTAAATTAAAAAAGCATAGAAGGTATATTTATTAAAAACATATTATTCGAATATCTCCTAAATATAACCATAATAAGGTGCATAAAAATATGAGTTCTTCTTATTCCTAATCTCTCTTCTACCAATCATCCTAGTCCTCATAAAATATTCATAGGGTGAACAATCATTTTTAATTGATCGTAAAATAATACTAAAATAATGTTTGATAGTAGCTGGTTAACCATTTAAAATGATTTTTTTAAAAAAATAAAAATATAGGGGGGGGGGGGGTTTACCATACACAAAATAGAGAAAAAGAGTCAAAAGTTGGTGAAGTCAATTGTAGCCTACTATTCATCCTATTGTGTTTCTATGCAATCCATGCAAGGTCCTCATTCCTTATTTGTCTCTTAGGTCACCTTGATTTATATATATTATAATAATATTGCTCTAATGCCAAACCAACCAACCAACCAAATTTTATCGAGCAGGACTATCTGATTGTCCAAGCCAATCTTTCAGATGAAAGGTTATGTGATGCTTGAAACATTGTATATGATAGGTAGATAGTGAAGTTTAGGAAGTTGGAGTATGTGAACTTGGGTAGTTCGAGAAGTTAACTTTGAATTTGGCTTTAGGGGAGAGTTTAGGTAGACTGATTGTGCATTATTATTCATAGTGCCAAATCATTTCAACTGAATAATAGCGATGAATCATTCTGACTATCTATTAGCTCTTAATACCTATTACTTAAATATAAATTATATTATGCTTTTTATAATATACCTATTAGATTATTGACCCTAGCAATCACTTTAGCATATCTCGTTATAAAAATCCCACTCTCATTATAGAATTTCTAAAACATTATATAAAAAAATTGTAGTCAAATATAACTGTAATAGTTATCTAAGAAGTAAATTCTTAAAAAAATTGCTCTTTATTCTTTACTTTTTTTTTTTGGGGGGGGGGGGGGGGGTTTTTTGAGATGACTTTGTTTTGCTATTATTATTATTTAAAAAAAAACCGTGTTTGGTTTGTAATTTTATTTTATTTTTTGGAAATAAAGTAAGTTATTTTTTAAAATATTCAAAAAAAAAATTTAGATGTTCTCATTTTTATTAATAAAAATCACCATGATACTCTCTGTTGCCGTTGTTGCCCCCCTCTTCGCCTTGCGCAAAAAAAATAAAAACCACTTATTTAAGTTATCAAATATATTTTTATTTCATCTTAAAAAAAACAAAATAAAACAAAAAATAAAGATAGAAAGCGATCCCACAATCCTCTTCTAGTTAGAATGCTGATCTTCAAAACAACCTTATGTTTCATGACAGGGAAAGGTGATCACTGATATCTCAAACCATAATATAACCTACTGCATTTATGATTCGGATATCGCAACGGGTTATGGAGTAGGAGCTTTCTTGTTCCTCTTCTCCACCCAAGCTCTTCTCATGGTTGTCACAAAGTGCATGTGCTTCGGCCGACCATTGGCCCCTGGTAGTAACAGAGCTTGGACCATTATTTATTTTGCTTCTTCATGGTGAGTAAGCATCCTAGTTTGAGACTTTTTCTTTGTGTTTTAGGCTTTGTTTGGGACGGCTTTCTTACTGCTTCTTAAAGCAATTTTCTAGTATAAAAATTAGCTTTCTAGTATAAAAATTTTACTTATAAACTGCTTTAAGAAGCAGGAAGAAAGCCGTCCCAAACGAAGCCTTAATATTCCTATGTGGTAGTAAGTTCTACAAAAAACTATGGCAGGCTAACTTTTCTGATAGCTGAATCTTGTCTGATTGCTGGAGCGAGAAATAACGCCTATCACACTAAGTACAGGCATGTGATCTATGTTCAAAACTGGACTTGTTCTTCTCTGCGAAAAGGAGTCTTCATAGCAGGAGCAGTTTTTGTGGTTTTCACAATGATACTAAACGTGTATTATTACATGTATTTTGCAAAGGTGATGAATCAGTCTGCTCGGAAAACAGATCGTGTGAGTTCGAGCATTGGAATAACTGGTTACAAATGAACTCAACCCAATCAATATAGTGTAAGACCTTAAAAAGGTATTGCAACCTATAACAATATTATGTCATAGTTTCCTGTCATGTATGGTTTTAGAGTTTGGAAGGTTAATGCTAGTTTTTTTTTATACTATAGATTTCTAATGTTTTGCAATAAATCTCTTTAGAATGAACTTTTTTCCATTATATCAATTACTTTGTAATTTTATCAATTTTTACTATTTCCTTATTATTTAATCAGATGCAAATTATTATTATTTTCTGATGGAATTAGACCCTCTCTTTAGAGAGCCTGAGAAATTATTCTGTGCAGACACCGAACGGTCTAGAGACCAATCAGAAACGCGCCACGTCACCCGATACACAGTGGTACCGAGCACCGGTATCGAGCAAAAAAGTGATGTGGTGCGTTCTGATTGGTCTACGGACACCATCCGGTGTCCGCACAATAATTTTTTCTTCAGCTCAGGGTCTATCCCAGCTGTTCTACTATGGTCTCTTGATTGAATTAGTACATTTATGTATGATCTGATGCAATCCTAATAGACTTGGATTAGTCTTAATTGGGCCACAAGAGTGATGTTATGTAGCCCCATTTGGCCCCTACACATTAATTATATCCATTAATTCCTTTCTGATCTCAGGTTCAAGCTTGAATTTATTTCCACCAAACTGCTTCATCTGGATATTTCTCATCTTTCTCTTGTTGGCCTCTCACTTTTGTTGCATCACAGTTCATTCCATTCTCAATCAGTTTTGATTCTGAAGGTATTAAAGAATGCTTAAGATTATCTCCCACTCTTCTTAGAAACCTGTAATGCTTCTCCTTATGGGTGCTGTAGTGAATACTTTATTAAGGTAGTGAATTTAGGATTCATATTGATAAGAGTTCTTCCTCCTTCCACTAATCTCATTAAAGATTTATGAACCTGCTACATCATTGTTGTTGCTACAAATTGAAGTTTGAAATCATGCAATTGAATATTGAGGTATTTTTAGTCCACAAGATGTAGCATATGCATTGAGGCATTTTGAGGTGTAGGCTTCACAAATTAAAAGAAAAAACCTTGTATTGTTGACAATGATACATATCACCATTCAAATGCACTTGGGAACTCTTTTCTTGAAATATTGGAGTAAAATGATTTTCAACCATCGGATAAATTATTCTGTGCGGATAACGGAGAGGCCAATCAGAATGTGCCAAGTAACCTGATAGTGTTAGGTACCGGGTGACGTGATATGTTTTGGTTGGCCTTCGGACTGTCTGGTGTGCGCACATAATAATTTTTCATTGGCCCCATCGTCAACTTTTTAATTGTCACCCTTCCCATCTTCATGCCACTTGAAACATCCTCAAATACTATCTTTGATATATTTTATTTTTTATGAAGGTGGCCATTGTAACATAAATTAATTATATAGATGAAATTTAATTTTAAGATTATAATTAATAATAGCCAAAAAATTCAAAATTCTATTTCTTCGCAACTGTTACAGATTACTTTTATTTTTGTTAGAGTTTATAAATAAAACCAAAATAAATTGGCACAATGTTTCTAATAACTCAGGTTGACAAAGTCAATTTCATTTGGGATAGTTTTTACTGTTTTTCAATACAAGAATTTTTAATTAAAAATTTATTTTATAAAGTAGAAAAAAAAAGTTCCAAACTAATCTTAAATTTATTATAATTAGAGATAAATTCGAGTTAAGTCAACTTGTGAGTCAACTCATACTAAATTCGATAAATAATTAGTGAACTAAACCCAAAGAGCTATAATGAATGAATAAAGTTTAAGCTAGACTTAACTCAAGAAGTTGACTAGTTTAAGAAATAAAAAATAGGCTAATTAAAATATATTGGAAATTTAAATTTTGTATTAATGTTTTTAAGTTGTTTAAAAAATAATCTCTTTTTTATTTCAAATGATTTTTTATTACCTTTTCTCTAATTTTTCATTATTTTTATTATTTTATTATAATAATTCTTTAAATTAAAATTATTCTCTTTCATAATAAATAATATAGCTTATTCAATATATATACTTGTTGCATCCTGGAATATTCGTGGCGGTAGAGAAATATAATGTTAAACGTCTTAGTAATGTATGAAAAAATCCATGAGGTTTAACCTAGTTTAAATGAATCCACTAGTATTTGTAGTTTATTACAAATAAGACCCTTCCTTAGGGGGAAGGCCTTGGCTTGATGTAACAAATAGACATCATATGGGTGCATTACAGTGGGAATAGGAAGAATTATTGTTGATGTATTTGTTTGGTCGAAAGAATCATAGTTGGTGAGCGACGGAGGTCGGAAAAATCATTGTCTGGCGACGGAGGCTAGAAGGATCGTAGTCGGTAGGCGACAGAGGTTAGAAGAACTGTAGTCGGAGGGCGACGCAGGTCATAAAGACCGCTTTCTAGCGATGAAGGTTATAAGGACTGTAGTCGACTGGCAACAGAGGTTGGAAGGACTATTGTCGCGTGGAAGTCCAAGAATAATTGGATGTTAGGTAAAAGTTCGACGTCAGGTAGAAATCTGGTGATGGGCCGAATTATAGAGTTGGGTAGAAGTCTGATGAAGGTCCGACAATGGGCGGACGGGTGGAAGTCCAACTTCGGGTAGAAGTCTGACGGCGACGGGCGAAAGTTAGGCATTGGGTAGAACTCCGACAAAAGTCCGACGACATGTAGAACTCCGGCGACGGGTGGAAGTCCGATATCATGTATAAATCTGGTGATGGGCGAAAGTCCGACGACGGGCTAAAGTCTGATGATGGGTAGAAGTCTGACGACGGGTATAAGTCAGGCGAAAGTTTGGCGACGGGCGAAAGTCCAACATCAGATAGAAGTCCGATGACTGGCAGAAGTCCGACAACGGGAGGAAGGCCGACGTCGGGTAGAAGTCCGACAAAAATTCAACGACGGACAGAAGTCCAACGAGGGAGGAAGTGTGGTGTCGGGTAGAAATCCGACGACGGACAAAAGTCCAACGTCGGAAAGAAGTTCGATGAAAGTCCGACGACTAGCAGAAGTTTATCGATGGGTGGAAGTCTGACGATGGGCGCATGTCCGGCGAAAGTCTGGCGATGGGTAGAAGTTCAGCGACAGACGGAAGTCCAACATCGGGTAGAAATATGAAGAAAGCTTAGCAACAGGCAAAAGTCCGACGACGGTCGGTGGCCGGGTTAAAGTTCGGTGGTGGTCAAGAAGTCTGGTGGCAAGAGAACTCTTCCTTCTCTTCTTACCTTAGCACCATTTCTCCCTTTTTCATGAGAAATGAGAAGTCTATTTAAAATTTTCTAATAGTAGCAAGACCAGTAAGTAGGAAGAAGATCAAGGTTAAATTAGAAGTGGTTTGACGGCCGATGTTGAATTCCTTGATCGTGGACCGTTTACTGGGCATTTAAATGTCTTAATGATATCAGAATTCAACGATCTTGAACTTGTTGGATTCATCTCGTCAAGCCACTCAATTCGACTATAAGCATATCACATTTAAAAATCATTTGGTAATTCAAATTATGGCTTGACCTTTCAAATGCTCTTTGTGTCTTTGATTTGAATTCATTTGGGTCTATTTGAGTTGAATTTGTTGTAGTTGGATTCGTATTTCCAAGATGTTTAGTTCGCCTATAAGTTCCTTGAAATTGGAGATCAAATAGTTTCCCATTTACTTTTTAAAATTTCCAACTTAATTTTACTTCGAGATTTGTGGCTGATCAACATAAATTTTTTATTATATCTTCAATACTAACTTGTAAGATTAAGCTCTTGCTATAATAATAATAACAATAATAATAATAATAATAATAATATGGTTTCTAAAAAAAGTAGTGATAATTTTCAACACAATTTTTACAAATATAATTATAAAATTATTGTGATAATTTTTTTTTAAAGATCTATTATAAATATTACAAATATCTCTTTAAAAAGAACTCAGGAAAACAGCTTTCTCAGAAATACCATATTCATGTAAATCTTATTATTAAAAATTATTTTTCATCACAAATATTTCTCAAAAACATTAAGAAAGTAATATCAAATAAAAATATAAAAGCTGATTTGAAAAGAAAAAAATAATAAAAAAATTGCACCAAATACATCTAAATCTTATCAGGGCATGGCATGAAATTAGGCTTAGCACTTTTTTATTTTGTTTCATACAAAATCCATGAGAACCTTTTAAACAAAGGTGTCCTTAGTTCTTAAGAAGGCTCCATACATGAAAAACCTTAAAAAAAAAAAAAAGTACACGCCCTCTCACTACTTAGATAAATTATTTGGACATCGGACTGTCCGTATGCGAATTAGAGTACGTCACATCACCTGGTACACAGTCGCAGTACACAACAAAAGGGTAATGTGACGCGCTCTGATTCACCTTCAAACAGCATTTGTATCTGCATAGAATAATTTCACCACTAGTTAAAGGTTGTGTTCTATTAGTAGAATAATGAGACCATCAACACACTAATCCATTAGCAAAAACTTTGGAATCCAATCTCTTTTGCTTATGCTGATAATTTCCATTGACATCATTCAGGTTTAGAGAGAAAAAAACATGGACTAAATTTTCACTAGGAGTTAAAAAAAACTAAAATTTCAGGTAGTTTTTCATGTTAAAAAAAAGAAAAAAGAAGTTGGCTATCTTAACAGCTTGCTTGTCTGAATATGCATAAAAGCTGAAATTAACTGCAAATGTTCAGATATTATTAATAGCTTCCATTTAGGAGAACAAAATGGTCATGTCACACCACTGACTCTTAACTTCCACAAAGACCAAGCTCATTACACTATACTATATAAATGAGCCATTTATCAGTTCAGAAACAAGGAGAACCCCCAGCTCTCAAGTACAAGGAAGGAATAGAAGAAGCACAAAGCATAACCTTTTAAAAAAGGTATCGTCACCACAAAAAGGAACGGTAGTCCTTAGCTAATTCTTCACCTGGGTCACATACCTTAAAAGCATTTGAACAACATCACCAGATATCCTATCAGACTCTGAGTCAAGGCTTTGGATTTTGGCCTCAGTTTCCTCTTCCAGGCGCTTAACGTTTGCGCCAGTATCACCACTACTCTGTTTGAAGAAAAAGGAAGCCATAGTAAAATTCAAAAATCCTAGATGATGATGATGACATTCTGACTGATTATGATGATGTGTCTCACATCATGCATGTTGCATCAGATGCACTTGATTTAGAAAAAAAAAATAAACACATGGTTTTTTTTTATAGGGTTTATTTTAATTTTGGGGGGTCCAGATTTTCTAAAAGAGCAAGCTCTTAAATTAATTACAACCTAAAAATATTCAAGGAAACTCTTAATTAAGCAGTTGTGCATGTGGCAAAAAAAAACCCAATATGATTAAGCTATAGTAATTGGGTTTGAAATTGTTTGCTAAGAGCAAAAAGGCCACCTAGGAAAAAGCAAGGAATTCCATTCTTCAAAACCAAATAAATAATCTGCATTGTCAAAACAGTCGAAATTACAGCTCAGTGAGTTATAAGAAGATAGATTTTATAACTCAAAAGAGTTGTAAAGATGAGGTAAGAGGGAAAGACAATTAATTCATCTAAAGGTTTAGAATGTAAACCCCAATCATTATCCTATGACCCCTTCATCCTGGGTCTTCTACTTGATCAAATAAGATAATCAACCCAATTTGACTTGACAATTCAATTATGGATTGATAAGAAAATAATCGAAGCACAGTGAAACTTTACCTCCGCAACTTTCTTTTGAAAATCAGCTTCCAGCTGGGCACGAAACTCAGCGACCTCTTTATCAGCCTCCTCTTTCGCCTGCTTTAGCCTGGCCATTTTTGCTGGGACAGATAAGAGAAGTTAACAACGACGTTTGACAACCAAACTCCTAAGCAAATATAACGTGAAAGAAAGCTAACACAATGTTGCAACTACCACAAATAACAAAGAATGTGCAACGAAAGGAGATGGCACATCAGACCCATGTAAATGAAGCTATGGGGGAAGAATTTGTGATGGTTATGCTATATCAACTCATTAACAAGCACATGCAACATTCTACATATACAAATCTATAAGATATTCTATCATAATGAAGTTTTGTGAGAAAACAAAAAAAAGATAAGAATAGCTTGATTCCGGAGTTGAGCATATGCAAAAATAGTCCAAGGGTGATATTGCACCTCTGAATTTGTAATACTTACACATTTATATTTAATCCTTTTCATTTTACGAACCCATAATATCTTTATTAACCCACTTGCAACCAATCTGAATTGCTTTCCTGCCACGACTAATTTTATGGTCCCAAACATCATTGTTTAATAAATTGCTTCGTTTCTTGGGCATAAATGACTTAAATAAGTGTAATCACTAAATACACTTCCTAGTTCCCAAACTTGAAATTTTTCATCAAACTCATTTTATTCAAATTAGGGATGTCAATATTAGAACCAAAATGATAACACATCCAGAAGAGGACAAGAAAATTTGATTTTGGGTCAAGTTGTGTAGGACTTATATTACTCAAATTTGCTGGTGTAAGCAAGTTGAGTTGAGATCAAAAAATAGCTAACTCGAGCTCGGCTAATCTATCTCACACTAGAATCAAATTTGAGCTCAAGCCAAGTCAATCTTAGATGTTGAGCTTGAGCTCAGCTTGTGAGTTTGATTCTCCTCCTCAAATTCAACAAACAATCCACGACAAAGAAGGGATGAAGTCGTGAAAGAAACTTGCTGGAAAAGGAATTGACAGGGGAAGTCACGATTAGAGCTCACAGGGGAAGAGATCAACAAGGAAGTTATAATGGGAGCTCGTTGGAGAAGATATCCACGAATTTAGGGAGAGACAACGAGGAAGTCACATTGGGAGACTGCTATAGAACACATCAATGAGGAGTCAATGAGGAATTCACGAAGGGAATTCGCTAGAGAAGGCAACCACGGGACCAACTAAATATGAAGAGGAGTTTGCAAGACTTGCTGTCTCCAAAACCTGCTCAATAATTAATAGAAAAGCGCAATTTAGAGTTTACTTATTTATTCTAATCAAACAAGTCTATTTTTAATCAAGCCTAAACTCGTGCTCATTTAATACAAAAGTTTAATTTTAGCTCAAGCACAACCTTGCAGCTCAAGCTAGACTTGAGAACCTGTTAACGAGTCAAGTTCAAGCCGATTTGGCTAACCTACACCCTTATTCAAGTCAGTAGTAAAGAAAATAAAAAAGGCAGCATGTTCGGATCCTAATCATACTAACACAAAATTCAATTTAACCATTTAATAAGTAGAATTTTTTTCTCTTTTTTTAATAAAACTAATATCTAATGACAATTTTGGATTATTTTGAGCAAGCTTTGAGTTCTATGTTGAGGGTGCAAATGAGTCAAGTCGACTCGATAACGAGCTCACAATCCGAGCTTATTGATTTTCAAGCTCGAATAGATTTACGAGCTTGTTGGGTAATCGAGTTAAAGTTCGATTGAGTTGCTACTCGACTCATTGACTCATCATGAGACTCGAGCGGGTCGAATAGATTGAAGGCAAAAGCGAGAAAGCATAATATCCAATTACTTATAGTCTAACAAAACTGGATAGAGCTTTCTCTTTCGCTGTTGTGTGTGCAGTGCTAGCTAAAATTCTAGGGCTTTCTCTCTTGCTGTTATGATTAGTGAGCGAGGAACGATGAATAGCGAGATCGTTCGACGATCGCTTAGAAATTTCTCCAGTTTTCTTATCTCTAACTTGTATCTTCACCAAGGTTTAAACTTGCGCAATTGGGTAGTGAGACGTTTTTCTTTTGTGAGGTGAGACATAAGCCTCAAGACATTTTGAGGTATAAGCCTCAAAATCTAAAAATTGTGAAAAATGAAAATAAAGATTAAAAGCAATCTTTTATATAATACCCAAATAATATGTTAAATAATGATATAAACTTTCTATTGAACTATAAAGTAATAAATTGGAATACATATGAAATAAAAAATTTCACAAGGATAAAGTGACAACTAATAAATTGCGTGAAAAAGAATTAAAATCCAAACATTAGAAGAGCAAAATAATTTGAAACATAGGAATTATGTAAAAGTATCTTATAACATCAAGTTCAACTCCAAATTTTTTCTTTCTCAGTTCCTCACTTATCCACATTTAATTCTTAAAAAAAAACTTACATAATTGAAAAAAACTTAGAAATCATCACTGAAGGGATCTTTATTTGAGCCATCATCATAACAAATTGGTTTCTCCCCTGCCTTATCCTGTGGAGTTCAATGCATCTTAATATGTTATTCTTCATTTATTTTAATCATCTTTCTCTTTCATAAATATTTATCATCAACACAAAGAAGAGAATACTCCAACATTTTTAGAGAAGGAGGTGGTGGTTATGTGCGGCTTTCTAGTGATTCCCGGGGTTGGCTACGATAGTGGTAGATACAACAAAGGTGGTGGGCTAAAGGTCAAGATGGTTGAGAGGAAGTTGTTGTGGCTTTGGGGCGCATGAAGGCATAATTGTTCGGGACTTTAGTTTATAATTTAGGTAAGTTTTAATAAAAATATATATAAATTGAGTTAGGCGTACACCTTACGCCAGTAAGGCGAGGCGGGCCTTAGCCAAGCTGAGGTGTAGGCCTCATAAAAATGCTCGAGGCGTAAGCCTTGAGGCATTTTTCATTGGAATTGTGCTGAGGCGGGCCTCAAGGCGAGCCTTATATTGCGCAATTTTAAACAATGATCTTCACTCCTTACTCCAGAACATAATCCATCATTTTCCCACATTTTGCAACAGCTACACCGGGAGTTCGAGACGAACAACTCCTGCTTCGGCTAGGGGTTCTTTAGGTCGTTCATCTTCTTCCTCAAAGCCAAAATTTTTGAGGTTAGAATGCTTTCATTCAGATGCTAGTGGGTTTAGGTGAGCCCTAATGCCCTATTTGTTAAAAAGTTGTTTGGATCTTGCATTTATTTAATAATTACAATAATAATTTGGTTGCTTGATTTAGTTACTTGGAAGTTGGAATATTAGGATCTTGCTTAGATCTTGCATTTGTTTGCTTGATTTATATCCTTCTCCTAGAGATAATCATAATATTAATTTAAAGATAGTTTCTGGCTTTGTGCTGCTTTGTTTTAACATGCTTCACATTATAATGTTGTGGAAAAGGTTTCCTCTGAAATTATTGCTTTCAAAATTGTGTTGTAATTTGGTTTCAATATTTTGCTAGCTCTAATGTAGATTGTGTGATTGTGTATTTCATTTTCATGTCCTAAGTACTTGCCTTTGGTTTTGCAATGGATAAATAGAGATGTATACTTGTTTATTTAGTTATTCCCTTTGCAATGAAAATTGTTGATAAGGATTTTAGCAATTCAATCAATATTTTAGATGTCTTTTCCTTCTTTTTTTTTTTTCATGAAAGAATTAGTATGCTACATTTTTACTGTTTGTGTTATACATTCTAGAATGTAAGCCAAATCATTTGCCGAAAATAATATTAGTGACTCAATAAATTTAGAAATTGTTGATAAAGTGCAGTCGTATAGTGCATATGCACATGATATTTTGAATGAAAATAATATTTGTGTGGGGGAAAATAAGGGCATAAAAAGGCATGCTGCTAAAACAACTAATGAGAATAAAGATGAAAATCCAATAGAAACTACAAAAAGACATTAACGATTTGGGATGAGTTTAAGAATGAGTAGGAAGTTATTCTTCTTGATGGAAAGAAGAAAGGGGAATGCTTTTGCCAGAAAAAACTTTCTATAGCGAATACAAGATCAACAACAGTTTAAAAGACACTTAGAACATTGTGCTGCTAGAATCCGTTCCTAAAGAAACTAAAAAATTTTGCGTTTCAATCGAAGGATATTGATTCAGCAATTGAAAATTACCAGGAAAGTAGTAGTTTGACATCATTTAAATATGATAATTTTAAAGTACGAGAAAGCAAATCATACTATTAAATGTGATAATTTTAAAGTACGAGAAAGCAAATCATAATATTTCTTTATCAATAAGAAACCATATTCAGTGGTGAAAAAATTAGGTTTCAATCTGGTTCTAAAGTCAATGTCACGTTTTTTTTTAATTTTAAGAACAAATGCTCATAGTGACATCATGTTAGTTTACAGGAAAGAGAAAAAAGTTATAAAATATATTGAGAAGTATAAACAAAATCAGTTTTACCACAGACTTATGAAAGTCAAAGAACCAAAGAATTTCTAATATGGTTGTCACCGCACATTATGTGGACTCTAATTAGAGGTTACATAAAGGTGTTCTAAGTTTCCTACACTTGCCTCCTCATGCAGCTTCTAAAATTCTTGACACTTTCTACAAATCCTTAGTGAATGGGGTCTAGAGAATAAAGTATCCACAATATCAATTGACAATGTTGCTAATAATAATAGAGCTATTAAATTACTAAAGGACAATTTCAATGTGCAAAATAAATTATTTTTTAGAGATAGGCTATTTCAAGTTTGTTGTTGTGCGCATATCTTGAATTTGATGGTTAAAAATGATATTAAAGGTCTAGAAGCTTGTAGTTGACAAAATTTGTGACATTGTTAGCTTTATAAATGCATCAGAGTAGAGTGCTTCAATTTATTGATGTTGTACAGTTGTTGTAATTGCTCACTATAAAACCCGTTATGGATTGTCCAACACATTGGAATTCAACCTACAATATATTGATTGTGGCCTTTAAAATGAGGGAAGCCATCTTTTCGTATCGTGAGAGAGAAATTGCTTATCATAATTGTCCTACAAAAGAGGAATGGAATAACATAGAGAAGGTTTGAGATGTCCTAGGTTTTTTTAATGAATAAGCATTATTTCAGGTACTAAATGCCCTAATTCAAATTTAATTTTATATCAAATATGCACCATAAAGATTTAGATGATAGCTCAATTGCTCCTAGTCAATTTATCAGAGATATGACTAGAAAAATGATAGGCAAATCTGATAAATATTGGTGCGAATGTAACATTCTAATGGCATTTGGTGCTATTATGGGTTCAAGGATGAAATTTCTTATTATAGAGTTTGCATATTCTACAATTATGATGGAGATAGGAGTGCACAAGATATTCATATGTTTGTACTTTATTATTTGAATTGTATAAAGAATATGTATCACGCTTTGAGTCACAAATTGAAGGGGCAGGTGGCACATGTAGATTGGGGAGAGCAGCTTCGATAGGGGAAAATACTAATTTAAGAATGGGTCATACATTTGGAATAAATATATATAGTTTGTGGCTTAATTTCACTGCTTATGTCTTCTAATAAATAAATAAGAAATCTGTTAAGTCAGATTTAGATAAATATTTAGAGAATGGCATAGAGATTTGTCTAGCTGACAGGACATTCGACCTGATTGCATGGTGGAAGAGCAACCAAAAGAAATACTACATATTATCAAGAATGGTTGTAGCATCATATCCATCCCAATTAGCACAGTTGCTTAAGAATCTACATTTTGAGCATGGGAGAGAGTTATTGATACTTATAGTTCTATTGGGTGTTGAGACAGTACAAACTCTGATATGCGGGTCTAATTAAGTTTGTTCACAATATGGATTAAAGGGAAGGATAAAGGAATTGATTTTTTATGCTTTTTTTTAATTGTTATTCAAAATTATTATATGTTATATTAATAACATATTGTGATATATATTGTTCGTAGGAAGAGGAGGATGATGAAGAGATGGAGATACCATTATCATCTAGTTAAAAGCATTTTAAGGTAATCCTACTCACTATCTTTCTACTCATAGTCACATTCTAAATGATTTAATGCAAAGAAGATAACTTTCACTTTTCCCATTTGCAGATTGCCTACAAACTGAATGAAAAAGATGATTGAGACTTGGAAAAATTAATTTTTTTGGTGGACTTTGTAATCTTCTAACGGCATGTTTATGTATTTTAGTTAAATGTTGGGCTGTATTAATCTATTTGTTAAGTGAACTTTATGAGGGCTATAATTGATACTTATTATGTGTCCTTTTATATTATTTTATAGTTCTTTTTGAACAATCTAAAGTTGGAGGTACTGTCATCCTGATGGTTGTTTGTAAAACTAATGTTATTTATATTATGTTTGAGCAGGATTGTTCCTAATACCCAATATTGTCAATTATGCTTAATTGTTTAATATTGATCATTTGAACTTCTATAAAATAATCTGCCCAATAAAATGACAAGATTGTTATTTGCTTTTTATTTAGAAAATTGAACTTGGTATTACTTTTTTTCTTTACTTATGTAATTTTTGTTAATAGTCAATGAATGGGCTTGGGTCTTATTTCTCCTTAAAAAAAAAAAAGAGGACTGGAGCTATCTCCTTAATGTAAAAAATTTTAAACCAACTTACCATGAAAATTTAATAAAAATTACCTTCTATTCGAGCCTGCAATCAAGCTGAGCTCGAGCCTGGGGTTTGGAGACAGAAGTCGAGTTCGAGCTGAGTTTGAGCTCGAGTTCGAGCTACCTAAAAATTATATGAGTTGAGCTCAAACTTGCTATGGCTCGAGCTCAACTAGAATTTCACCCCTATTCTATGCAGATCAAAATTATAGATTGAACTCAATACCCTAATAGCATAACTACTTTACATGCATTTGAAATTACTCTCAGAAGTACGTCATATTCTTCAGTATGACTTGTATTTTAAACAATTACTAGTTTACTAAAAATTTAATTTAGCATTGACAATGTATTATTAAGACTATGAACACTTAAATATTATAGGAAGCTTAGCTTTCACATTTTTTTTTCCCGTAAAATATCAGGTTAGAAACAATCTGTGTGATCGAAAGTGTGGCAATGCATTGAAATTAGCCTACTCTTACAAATTAGAAATTAGCTAGAGATTATATAAGCATCGGACAAAACAAATTGTGAGAATATTAACGGAAAAAAAAATTTCATTAAACATAATGCCCTCATCACAGCTAGGATGCACGTTAGCAATTCTACAACAATGCGACATAAAGAGAGATTTAATGAATTAGCTCACCATTCCTAGCAGCATTGAGAATATGCTGGGCTTCTTGTTCTGCAGCTAATAGTTGTTGAATCCCTTCCTGACGTCTGCTAGAATCCATTTGTTTACCTGCCAATTAAGCGATAAATTAGAACTAATATTACAAGATACTGAAAGCAGAATATAATGCACACGAGGAAAAACAAAACTGAGACAATTAATTTCTGTCAACCAAACTTATCAAAAGTAGAAAAGAACATAGAACTCAAATAACTGCTCCCACCCTCATCCTCAAGAATGAAAAAGGCAAATGACAAGTAATACACAAATATGCACAAAAACCTAATAGTCAACCAAGTATTTAAACTAAAATAAGAGACACATCAAAACTGCAAAGGAATTAATCATCACTGGATATAGGAACATAGGAATCACTACGAAAGCCCTCATATCACAAGAATATCAAGATTGTATTCACCATCAAGCGCTGTACTAAGAATTAGGAATATGCTATTAACAGTATATTCCTTGAAAATAGCTTTCTTTCATGGACGATATAAGTTCTACATGGTAGTTTTAAATTTCTTCTTAAAATACTCCACATTATATTCTCAACTCATTCTCACCAAGCCCTAAAATTAAATTTAAAAAAATGTGCACCAGTGCATGAAGATCCTAAAAGTTGATGCACATTGCCTTACCCTTTACTCCAGAAAGGCTGTTCATACGTAGCATTGCCCCTAAAAATAAATTTAGTGAACTATATTAACAATAATTCATCCTTAACTGTGGGCTCCGAAAATTCGGCCCCGGCCTCCGCTCGTTTTTCTTTTTTCGGCGAGGGAGTTTTAACTGAATATGTTCCGAGGTAAATTTTGGAAGGCAGATGGGTTTGTAGATAAGACACTACCCAGAGATTTCGCCCTCATTTTGTGAGGACTTTATGATCTGAGTTCTGGTTTCCTATAGGCGCAAGCCCCTATAGTTAATTACCCCTCTCGATCACGAGAGAGAACTTTCGATTAAGGCTAGTCATTGATCAGATACGTAGAATATACGTGCATCTGGCATATAGTAGCAGCATAGGTTTAGGAATTGGAAATTTTGAAGATTTTGAATTTGGGAATTGAAGAATTGGGTTTTTGGATTTTGGGTTGAAAGATTTGATATTTAAAATAGAAATTTCACCATCTTGCACTTAAAGCGGATGGTGGGGGAATGGATGATGGGCCCGATCAAGATCCCATGGTTCCGTCATCCCGGGCCATCGTGGTCCCTGGTCTACTTAGTCAGAGGAGGTAGTCGACCCAACCTGACAGAAGGATCCTTGTCGGCAGCCATGGGTTGCTTCGTCCAAAGGAACCTTGTAGACCGGGGTTGAATGTTTGTCTAAGGGGACAAATTTGAATCCACCTTAGCTGACAGAGGGCTTCGTGCCCTATCGATCATATCCTATTGATTCATATCTCAAGGATTTAACGCCATTAAGGAGCGTATTGGCTCTGGCCATAACCGCTATCTGTGGTGCCATTTGGCGGCAAAACCACTCGGTTCAGAGGGCCCCGGGTCATAACCGTTTACCTGCAGTGCCATTTGGCGGCGAAACTGCCGGTTAGAGGACACGTACCACGTCCTTACTGGCAAGATATTGTTTGAGAATGGATCCTAGTGATATTTTCGACTAGGCATTTGGCTCTTTGTGAGCTAGAGTAAATTTGAATTTGTCCACCCCGGCAGACTGTTGCGGAGGGCGGATGGATTTTGCTTTAAGTACGGATGAGTGATTTCAATTTTAAATATTTTTGGACTTTTGGGATTTTTGTGGAGTTTTTGAATCTTTTGGATTTTTATAGGTATTTTGGGTGGAGCTTTGGAATATGGATATTTGGGAGACAATTGAAAGTATTTGGGAACCCCTCCGGTTGAGATCTGCATTCAACACGGCCATCATCGGGGTGTTCGGAGCCATTTCTCCTTATGGATCAAACCTTGTCAACTCTGTCGGGCTGTTGACAGAGGATCGGGTTTCGTAGGCTTTTTGCCCTTGTAAGTGAATTCTTTTGATTAAAGGGTTTGGAGGCCTGATATGAATGTATTAAAACAAATATATTGGTCCTCTCAACCGTATATTTGTTTGAGAGTTCGAACCTTGTCGACTCATATTGATCCGTATAGGAGAATCGGGTTCGAACAAGAATTCACTTGTCAGCCCGCGCAGCATCCCTAGACGTCACGTGTGTACCAATAACACGCTCGCCGGGGCCCTTGCGGGTTTAGGATTGTATTTTATCCCTTTTTGGTGTACCTATGTGTATACAAATTACAGTGCA
The DNA here is from genome assembly GCA_019514585.1 of Dendrobium officinale. Lineage (NCBI taxonomy): Eukaryota > Viridiplantae > Streptophyta > Magnoliopsida > Asparagales > Orchidaceae > Dendrobium > Dendrobium officinale. The sequence continues at coordinate 32,312,890 of CM033695.1, read as the reverse complement.
CGTGCGGGGGTATTCTTGGAATAGACGCCTTCTGTCTGCTTGTACGAATGTTGCAGATTCGGTGGCGTAGAGTAGCAGCTTCTGGATCAGTTGATTGCTGCTTTGTACAGGCAGACTGTCGTGCACTATTTGTTGATTTTTGTAGGCGGATCATAGTGCACTAACTAATCTCCTGCCTTTTGTTTGTTGATGCTTTTGTGTTTGTCGAAGGAATTATATATTTGCTTGTAGATGACATTTTGCATACATTAGAGACTTCTACATAATCGATAGTATTATTCACAAGTGATTTTGTCGATCATCATAGCTCCCAAGGAATACTTGTGTTTGTGTACAAGCGAGCCGACCTCAATTGTAGTGATATCACAACCTTAATTGCGAACCACTCGAGTGTACGTTAACTCATAGGAGCTTCTCATCTGTCATCTATCTCTACCAACATATTGATTATGAGCACATTTATGCAATTAATGCATCACCATAACCTACTAGGATTTAGTCCATTCACTTGTGTCTCTTTCGATACATTTGTCGTTTTTGCTTGTAGGGAATGGGAATGTATACCTGTCAAGGTATTTAGCACATGTGATATGAAAAATCATTGTAGGCTTCTATGTCTACCATACTCATTATAGAGATGTTGTTATATCTCTAAAGTTTGGTTCATGAATATTTCACTCCACTATTCATGAATGAATTATTTCATATATTTGAGAATCATGCATCTTCTAATGCATTTTGAGAATCATGACCCCATTTGCATATTGCGAGTGAGACTCAACATTTCATGGCTCTTCTTCCTCCTAATCACTCAAACTTCAAGTTTAAGTCACTTGTGATTGTTAGTTCATGATCAAATAATTTGGAATTTAGCACTTGTGTTTTTATGTTTGATTAATCATTTTATGATTCATTCAAATTTGGGATTCAAGTGTTCATGCCTTTTCCACTTGATTCAAATTCTAAGCATAGTCCCATATAGCCAACTTGTATATTAACTTTGATGTCAAAGTTTCTTTGTGTGCAAAGTTTTGTTCAAGCATAGTTTCAGATTCGAAGTGAGCCTCTTCCTTTCTGAGTTCAATCAAGTCTTCTGTTGTTCTTGTAGAGCTCAAATGTCCAAGCTCATGTTCAAGTTAAGTCTTTGATAATTGTCCAAGTCTTTTATGTTCACTTGCAAGTTATAGTCAAGTCAAAAATCGGATTCAAGTTTGATTTAGGATCAAATATTTCATAGTTCAATTTCTTTCAAAGTACAAGTCCGAGTTCAATTGTCCTCTTCACCGGGTTCGTTTGAGTTCAAGTTCAGCTTGAGTCCAACTCAAGTCTTACACAAGTCCTCCATGTTCATTATGCTTAAGTTATGATTTATTCAGTTTTGAGTTCAATTAAGTAGCTTTGGTTCAACCAAGTTCAAGTCCTGATCTTTGTTCAATATAGCTCTTGCATGTCCTTTCAGTTCAATCAAGTCCAAGTCCAAGCTCCTTTCTTTGTTCAAGTCCTTGGATTTTCAATCCAAATTTCGGCAGCCTCCCGGCGTCTCCCCCGTTAAGGGGAAAAAACCAAGAGGCCGCCTACCCGCCACGCCACCAAAGGCGTGCACGGTTGGTGTTTGTGAGACACCGCGGCGGTTGTATTGTTTATTTTTCTCCCACCACGGCCAATAAAGGCGTGCTTGGGGTTTATTTTTTAAAAAGCATTTTTTTTGAAAAGATAGCATTTTTTGATATTTCCCCCCGCCCGGGGGTACTTATAAGCGACCCCGCCTCGCCGTAGGTGCCGCACCGGGGTCCCATCCCACCACGCGCACCAAAGGCGTGCTTGGGGCGGTTTTCCGGTTCGCCACGAACATTGAAACAGAGTTTTGAGTTTAGAAAATTTCATACCTCCGCGGCGTTGTCGGGGTTGACACGTGGATCGAGGGGTCACTCGCCTCCCTCGTCGTAGGTGTCGCACCGGGTTCCCTCCTACCACGCGCACCAAAGGCGTGCTTAGGTGGTCTACCGGTCCGACGCGAACATCGAGGAAGGAGAGTGGGGGAATTTTTTTTATTATCAATTATAATTAATTATAATGCAATTATAGTTAATTATAATGTAATTATAATAATAATTAATTATAATTAATTAGCGATTAACTAATTATAATTATAACTACTAAATAATTAATTATAATTAATAATTATTATTATAATTAATTAAATATAATTATAATCAGTAATTTATAATTAATTAATAATTAGTTATAATTGATAAAAAAATTAATTATAATTAAATAAATAATTATAATTAATAATTAATTAATTATACTTAATTAATAATTACTTATAAATACTAATAGTTATAATTAAAAAAAAATAAAAATAAAATCCCTCATCTCCCCCCTTTTCATTCTCTGTATGGCATTTTGACGAGATTTGGCCGAAACAGAGCTCGAAAGGGAGAACGTTACCTTCACTACACGCGAGCTCCCTGTGTTGCTTCCGATTCAAAAATGTCGTAACTTCCGATCCACACAGGAAGGGGAGTGTCGTCGAAGGGAGTGAAGTCGTTCAGCCATGGGTGAGCCGAAGAAGAGGAAAGGAAGCGTCGGGATGGGCTACAGGCGGCGACGGGCAGAGCTCGGATGGAGGTTTTGATTGGCCTCGGCGTCGGAGACTTGCGTGGAGGGTGCGAATGGGAGAGGGGATTCGGCTAGGTAGGAGCTCGGCAAGAGGAGGTCGGGGCTGAGAATCGTGGGAGAGAGGGAAGAGGAGTTCGGGAAACAGAGCATCGAAGAGCAGCGGCTTTGGGTCGGTATTTAACGAAGTCTGGGGTCGTTCGATCGAGGCGAGTTCCCGATTTTGAGCAGGATTTCACGGGATTTCAGGCGGGATTTCGGGGATGCCTTCGACAGATACGAGGTATGTGATGCTTCAGCTGGATTTACGGGATTTGGCAGAGGACTTTGACGGGAGCTATTGTATAACAGGTAAGAGCTTTAAGCTCTCTCTTCTTTTTTTTTTTTTTTTTCTTTTTTGGGTTTGATCCAGAGGTCAACAAATGCCCCCCAACAAATGTGGTACGCGTCTAGAGCGAATCACATTTGTTGTATGCTGATTGACGTTGTGGATCTCTAGATATTTATTCTAGATGTCACACTAAGGCTTTCATTTAGTGGATCTCCAAAAATTCGCTTGGATGTCACACTAAGGCTTTCATTTAGTGGATCTCCAAAAATTCGCTTGGATGTCACACTAAGGGTTTCATTTAGTGGATCTCCAAAAATTCGCTTGGATGTCACACTATGATTTTCTTTTAGTGGATCTCCAAAATTCGTTTGGATGTCACACTAATCTCCCTTTCTCTTTGATTCTTTTAGATGTATCCATAGATGATTGAGATACGGATTTCTTTTGTCCTGTGCTTTGTAGATTCACCAGTTAGTGGGATTCTGGCTGCTTCAGAATTTCTGCAGTTACTTCTTGGGCTCAGGTACTATTTTCTCCCCTTCTCTTTTTTTGTTTTCATCTTGTGCTCCTATTGATACTGCTTTGTATTTTGTGCAGGCTACTACAAGAAAAGGATCCGAGCTTCAGCCAGTTTACTGCTTCAGGAGACTTCAGTTTTGGTACGTTTTTACTTTGTTTGTACTGTTCTTTTCTTTCTTTAGCTGTTTTCTGATACTCCCTTTTTCTGTACAGGTTTCGAGAGGAGCGGAATACTTGTTCGCTTGCCACCTCAGGAGACCTCTGTTTCAGGTACAACTTTGTTCTTCTCTCTTTTTTTTTTTAGTGTTGTATATATCTGCATGATATTTTCTTCTTTCTTTCTGACACACTTTTTTTTTTGTTACTTCATGCAGGTCCCAGAAGTGCAGAATACCTGGTCCTTGGAAGGAGCGGAATAAAGCTGTCGGCTTCCTCTTCAGGCGTAGTTTAGGAGACAGATTTGAGTCCTTTGAGAAGGACATTGTACTTTTCTTTTTCTTTCAGCTGATGTAATCTTGTAAAAAAAGATATAGTCCACAGATTTGTATATGAAATTCTGAACTTAATAAAATAAATTATTTTATAAATTCAGTTGTTGACGAGCTCTCTTTTTACTGCTCTTGAGACTTCTGTGGTTCTACTCTGACTTGTGCTCATAGTATTTTAAATATTTATTTGGAGATCTCGGCATGCAGCGCGATGTCGACCCAAATAAATATTTAAAATGCTCCCAGTCTTTAGGGACATTTATAGATATTATTCAGGATGCTTCTTTTCGTAGTTTTAGACTGAGCCCTGAATTTTTGATTCTTTCTGTCCTGTGCTTTGTGCTGCGGATATTGATGGAGGATCGCCTGATTTATCAATAATGAATTTTCAGGAGATTTTTGTACCTTCGGCCCTATGCTTCTTGCTTTGGCGGGCTTGTTGAAGGAGTGGATGCCGGTGACCTAAACCCTTAGGTTCGTATTAGGTCGATGGCGAAAAGTCATCGGTCTAGAGCTTTGTGCATAACAGACTTGTTGATGACGGAATCCTCTTAGTTCAGCCTTGGGCTTTTCACGAACTTTGGGATAATTTTCTTTGGTCCTTTGCTTTGTGCTTTGACGGACTTGTTGAAGAAAAATTCCTTCGATCCTCGCTTTGTGCTTTACGGATTTGTTGAAGGATTTGCAGGTTCTGGATTCAGTTGATAGTACCGAACGTAGGTAGTATCTTGATCCTTAACCACTTGAGAAGACTTTAATCTGAATCACTTGAGTTCATCAGATCGGGAGAGCTAGAATTTGATAGCTCCTCGTCCTCTGGTTGCTGAGATGGGGGTTCCTCTACTACGGCTTTTCTTATGGCTTGTTGAGTAGACGGAGTTGCCAGCGATCCGGCCATATTTGGGCTTGTTGGATCCGACCTCTTACACCCATTCAGGCTTCAGACTTGAGCTATGGGAATTGCGCAACCCAATACTGATTTTGCTGAAGTTGGTAGATTTGGAGTCATCCTTCGTGGTTGAAGATTTTGGAGCCTACGAACATTCAGTGGTTGTTCGAGACTCATCCTTCCACTGGAACTTTGATTCTCCAGTCATTTAGGAGAATTTTGTAGACTAAGATCACTTGAAATTGTCGAGTCAAATTTGCATTCATTCTTTCTTCAGTCCCTACTAACGGGTTGACGAAGTGGGGGTTCCGCTACTACGGCCTTTCTTATGGCGTATTGAGTAGACGGAGCTGCCAGCGATCCGGCCATATTTGGGCGTGTTGGATCTGACCTTTTACACCCATTCGAACCTTAAACTTCAGGCTGTCGAAAGACTTTAAGCTTCTTCGGCTCAATTTTGTAGGAGTGTGTAGCCACAAAAGTCTCTTTCTTGACTTTTGAGTCTTGGTTTGTTGGAGAAGGTGTCTCTAATTTTTAAAAGATCACCTGCATATACTTTAGAAAACAAATATTTGTATTCTCTGGCACATAAGAATATCTGGATTGATAATTTTAAATATTTATTCGGGGATCTCGGCACGCAGCGCGATGTCGACCCGAATAAATATTTAAAATGCCCCCTGTCTCGCAGGGACATTTCAGCATGGAATAGATTTGGAATATAAGATTTTAAATATTCATTTGGGGATCTCGGCACGTAGCGCGATGTCGACCCAAATGAATATTTAAAATGCCCCCTGTCTCGCAGGGTCATTTCGGATAGGCTTTTTGTCTTTGAGATTTTAAATATTTATTTGGGGATCTCGGCACGCAGCGCGATGTTGACCCAAATAAATATTTAAAATGCCCCCAGTCTGATGGGGGATTTTGAAATGCGTTCTTGCTATACAAGAGAATTTCAAAATATAAGCATGCATTGATAACTATGTATATAAAATATTGTTCATCACAAAATACATTAGTTATGGAATTTTCATGCATGATATTTCTTTAGATGTCGACCGTTGATAGGCGGCATGGGTCTCTGACCATTCAGATCGATCAATTGATATGCTCCTCCTTGGTACACTTTCTCGATGACGAAGGGGCCTTCCCAATTGGATACGAATTTGCCACCAATTTTTCGGTGTGGGATGATTGGTCTTCTCAGCACCAGGACCAGTTCCCCTTCTTGAAATGATCGAGGACGCACCATTCGATCAAAAGATTTTGTCATTCTTGCCCGGTAGATTTCCAAATTTTGTTGGGCTTGTAACCTGCGTTCATCAAGTGCGTCGAGCTCCTCCATTCTGAGGCGGGCATTTTGTTCTTGAGTAAGCTCATTCTGAATTGCTACCCGGAGTGACGGTAGTTCAATCTCCAATGGTAATACGGCTTCAACACCGAACACTAGAGAATAAGGAGTGGCTTTTGTTGGCGTCTTGTACGTTGTACGGTATGCCCACAGTGCTTCTGCCATCTTCGTATGCCATTCTCTTTTGTTTTTGGTGAGAATCTTCTTCAACAATTTCACTAGCGTCTTGTTGAAGGCTTCCGCCAATCCATTTGCCCTTGGATTGTATATGGATGAATATCGCCAATCGATTTTGTGTCGATCAACGAACTTGTAGATTTTTGTACTTTTGAATGCGGTACCGTTGTCTGAGATTATGCGGCGCGGCACACCAAATCTGTAGACGACATTATGGGTAAAGAAATTGATCACATGCTCCGATGTGACCTCTCTGAATGGAGCTGCTTCTGCCCACTTGGAAAAGTAGTCCGTCGCCGCTAGAATAAAGCGGTGTCCCGCTGAAGACGGCGGATCTATTGGCCCGATTATATCAGTGCCCCAACATTCAAATGGCCAGGATGCTACTGTTGGATGCAGTGGATTTGGAGGTTGATGTATAACATCACCGTGGATTTGACATTCGTGACACCTCTTTGCGTGGTCAATACAGTCTCTAACCATAGTTGGCCAATAGTAACCAATTCTTTTGATTTTAGCAGCCATTTTAGGACCTGACTGATGTGCTCCGCAAAGCCCTTCGTGGACTTCTGCTACCACTTTATCAGCTTCCTTGGTCCCTAGGCACCTTAGCCACATTTGATCAAAGGCTCGTATGTACAACATGTCATTGACAAATGCGTATCGCAATGCCCTTTTTCGAATTTGTGCGGCCATAGACTTTTCTGTCGGGAGTTTGTTTTCCTTGAAGTAGTCAATGAATGACTGTTTTCAATCATTTTCGACTTCAATATCTAAACAATGCCACCACGATTCTGAAGCTTGACTAGCTTTATGTCTCTTGGCCACGTGATATTCTTCTGGATAATTCTCCATAACGATCTTATGGAGAGGTTGAGGGTCAACTGGGATTTCATCCTGCTGACTTGAATCTGGAATTCCTTCTGCCCTCGGGAATTGTAGTAGAGCAGGTTCCAATACTCTACGAGTATAAACCCCGATGAATATAGGACTCTCCTCGTTGATGTTCGCCATCTCTTTGGCTAATTTAGCCAGACAATCTGCTTTAGCATTCTGTCCTCGAGGAAGTCGAGCCATTCTGACATTTGGTACTTGTTTCAAAAGCTCGAGAGCTCGTCTGTGATAGTGGGCCAATTCGACTTTGCCAACCTTGTAAATTCCAAGTACTTGATTTATTACAAGTTGAGAATCACCAAAGATTTGGAGATGTTGGATTCTGACATCGATCGCAATCTCCAGCCCTGCTAAAAGAGCTTCGTACTCGGCTTCGTTGTTGGTCCGAGGTTCAGTCAAACTGAACGAAAATCTCATTATGCCTCCCTCGGGTGCTACAAAAATGAGGCCGATGCCGGCTCGGGCTCTTGCAATATTTGGAGGTCGGACAGATCTGATAGATGATGCCCCATCAAAGTACATCTCCCAGAATGGTAGCTTTTCATTCTCCTCGACCTGCATAATCTGCTCATCGGGCAAATCGTCATTTAGTGGAGAATCGGCCGGGATTGGGTGTGCAGCGAGGAAATCTGCCAAGGCCTGTCCTTTCACCGCCTTTTATGGCATGTATATGATTTCAAACTGCAATAACAATACTGCCCACCTGGCTAGACGACCTGTCAACGCTGGTCTTGTCATCAAAAACTTCAGCGGATCGATCTTTGATATCAGTGTGATTTTGTGGGATAACATATAATGGCGGAGTTTCTGAACTGCAAAAATCAGCGTCAGGCAATGCTTTTCAATAGGAGAATAACGACTTTCTGCTCCAATCAACCTCCGACTGATATAGTAGAGCGCGTTTTCTTTTCCTTCTTCATTATTCTGGGCCAATAGTGCTCCGAGGGACTCTTCTAGTGCAGTTGTATACAGTATAAGAGGCTTCCCCGGAATTGGCGCTGCTAGAATGGGCGGATTCAACAGATATCTCTTGATGCTATCAAACGCCTCCTGACATTCTGCATCCCATTTGAAACGGACATCTTTTTTCATTAATTTTGAAAACGGCTGGCACCTACCCGATAGATTTGATATGAATCTCCGAATGAAAGCCAGTTGTCCTTGCAGTGAGCGAAGCTGTCGAAGGTTCCTTGGTGGTGGCATCTCCGTTATTGCCTTAATTTTGTTGGGGTCGATCTCTATTCCTCGATGACGAACAACATACCCCAAGAATTTGCCGGAGGAAACCCCAAAAGCACATTTGAGAGGATTCATCTTCAGATCAAACTTTCTGATTCTCTCAAATACAATTCTGAGATCTTTTAAATGATCATTTCGGCCAAGACTTTTGACAACAAGGTCATCTACATAGCACTCGACCTTTTGATGTATCAAATCATCAAATATGTGAGTCATCGCCCGCTGGTAGGTGGCACCAGCGTTCTTCAGGCCAAAGGGCATGACTGTGTAGCAGAAAATCCCGATGGGCGTTCTGAACGATGTATGTTTTTCATCTTCAGGCGCCATTTTGATTTGATTGTATCCTAACGATCCATCCATGACGGAGAACATGTCGTAGTTGGACGTATTGTCCACCAGCAGTTCGGATACAGGGAGTGGAAAATCGTCTTTCGGGCACGCCTTGTTGAGGTCCCTAAAGTCAATACATACACGAATCTGTCCATTCTTCTTCTTTACAGGGACGATATTTGCAATCCAGTCAGCATATTTTTCTTCTCGGATAAAGCCGGCATCAATGAGCTTCTTTGTCTCTGCAATCACTTGTTCTTCAATCTCCAGTCTCATTCTTCTTGGAGCTTGTTTGACAGGTGCTACATCCGGTTTGATTGCTAATCTGTGAACTGTTACGTTAGGGGATAAGCCAGGCATCTCAGCATATGTCCAGGCAAAGCAGTCCCTGAATTCACAGAGAAGTTCTTTTATTTCTTCTATTTGTTCTTCGGGTAGAAGAGAGCTAATGAAGGTTGGGCGAGGGTCCTCCTCAGTTCCCAAGTTGACTTCTTTTAGTTCATCCATAGTGGCCGCCTGTCCACCATCTTCAAGCTCTTCTGGTGCAGGTTCGGTTTCTACGGGCTGTTCATCATAATCATCAGCCTCGTATATCTCTTCAGCAACATCATCTTCGGATTCGATTTCCATGCATGTAATGGCGCGACAAATCTCTTTCCGGAGGAATTTTTGCTTGATGAATCCGATACCTTTATATGCATCTGTATCCTTCCATCGTAGTGGACGTGGATTTCTCCCATACCAGAGGCCCAAACTTGTACGAAGTTGTCGCTTGGTGGTAGGAATATTGACTTGCTTTCGTAGCATTCTCTGAATATTTTTTGTATTGAATTTAGGTAACCTCGTAGGAAATAACTCAGAGTCGAGAATCATGCAATCCCAGTCATGATTCTCCTCTTCACGAACTCCCGTGGAATATAGCACATTCTTTGGCACAGTCCCATTTTTACGGGGAGGCAGATAGAGAGTGGCGAGTTCTTCAACTTTATGCACCTCGCGCGAAATAAGTTCTTTGAAGTGTGGTAAGGGAACACGTGTGACTACGAGGACGCTGTCTGAAATCGACAGACTGTCTATTCTCCTAGAGAACACATTCTGTACAGTGTTCATGTAAATGGAGTCGTAGTCATAATCATCATTTGAAAATTCGACCTGCCTGCTCCATTCATCCGTGGACTGGCATACTTTCCGAGATTTAGCAGGAGTATCATCATCTTCATCTGTGTCACTTCCCAGATGAGGTATAAATTTCTTCTCTTTGGGAATGGTAGGTGCTTTGGGAAGAGTCGGCGCTGCCTTCTTTCTCCCCACCTGCTTTTTCTCACCTTCTCTTTCAGGTCGCTTTGCAGTCTTTGAATTTGATGCTCTGGCTTCAAGAGAACTTGAAGACTTTTGCTTCTCTGGCATGAAATACCGTGCATCTTCATAAACTGTTGCTTCATGAACTGTGAAAGGCTGAATGTCACCAGAGATCCTGAATTCTTCTCCATCTTTGAGATATTTCATACACTGGTGTAATGTTGATGGGACAATGCCATATTCGTGCAACCAGGGACGACCCAGCAGCGCCTTGAACGAAGTATCTGCATCAATTACATGAAACTTAGCTTCTGTATGGAGCTCTCCAAATACAAGAGGGAGCATAAATGATCCGAGGGTTTTCTGTCCTTTTTCGTTGAAACCATGCACCATTAACTTATCTGGCCCGAGGTGTTCCACATCAAGGCAGAGGGATCTCAGTGCTTTTAAGCTTATCAGATTTATGGAGGATCCAGGATCGATCAGGATTCGACTGATAATCAGCTTATCGCTCTCTGCAGTAACGTACAGAGGACGATTATGGTCTGCAGTTTCCGAGCATCATGTCCTCTTCGGAGAAAGTAATGAATGGCTCATTACGAGCTTGCAGAACCTCAGTCAAACTACGTTCAGCAGCAAAATATGCCTCATATCTTTCGGGATCTTTGAGAGCCTGAATCAGAGTCTCCCGAAGGTCTTTAGACATTATCAACGCGTCGTATATACTGAGTTGTGCTGGGATTTTTCTCAAATGGGATAAGATATTGTAATCTATCCCCTTGGATGAAGTGTTCTTTTTCTTAAGATCTTCAGAGATAATATCATCGTTGATAATTATTTCTTTTTCCTTATCTTTATTGGAGACCCCTTTCTTCGGTGGAGGCGATAGTATTTTTCCGCTTCTTAACTGCACTTGAGCAATCTCCTCCAGTTCAGAGTCATTTAACTGTACATTTTCTTCAGAGTCAGCCATCGTTGCGTCTAGGGACTCATCTGTTGATTCAGAATCACCACCTAGGTTTACATGTCCCATCCGAGACGCTATGCTAGGGTCTGATTCGTCTCCCTCTGGAAAATATAAATCTTCCTCCGAGCTGTAATCCATTGGCAAAACCATCATACAGGATTCAGAGGGTACTTCTTCTGTGTATTCTTCTTTTATTGAGGTACTCGGCGCCACTGAGATGACCCGACATACTTCTTTGGGAAGAGAATTCTCATCATTTTCTTCGGCTTCATCTATCTTAAGCTCCGACATGAAGTCAGCGAGCTTGACATGTCGCCTCACAGTCTGGTAATATTCATCCAAACTGTTGATAACTCTCTGAGTTGCAGTCATTTTCTCCTTAGGCTTTTTCAGTTTGGGTTTTCTTCTTGGATGATTTCTTCTTTTCAGTCTTTGAAGAACCAACTTGGTTGGAAAACTGTTTTGAAGTAGAAGGTCGTACCACTGGCAGTGCCTTCAAATCTATCATTGGCTCAATAGGAGACTTCCACTTTACACACGAAACTCCTTCAAGTTGCTTCAACATTTTCACAGTCTTCTTGGAAACCGCAGTCTCCCACTTTTCTTCTTGAATTGGCTTCTTTTCATTTCTTCTTTCTTCAACCAGGGGTACGGAAGAGGACGTGACCACCCGAGTTGATTCTTTTCTAGGGTGAGACAACACATTGTCAGACAATGTGAGTTCCCCTTTTTGATATTTTCTTTCAAGCCAATCCTTGAAGATGTAGCAATCTTCAATAGGATGGCTGAGCACCGATGATATGGGCAATAATTTGGGTCACCAGTGTGCTTCGACTCTTCGGGTCTCTTGCATTCAGGCAGTTCTAAACCCGATTTCAATACTTGTCGAAATAATTTGGCGGCACTCTCCCCTTTTGAATGAATATTCTTTATTCATTTTATCTTTGAGGGATTGGAACATTCTGTCACCAGTTCCTATTGCCTGTCTTTGGCCTCCAGCTTGATAAGTCCTCGGCTTATCGTTTCCCCCGAATATCAGCTTCGGTTGGGGGTTGGGGTTGTAGGCCTGTTTGGGCTTTTCTTGATATTGCATCGGCTGCTTGCCCTTGTCTACATTGTAAATCACCTGCTTTTCTCTATCAGCTCTGGAGAAGAATGTAGAGTCGGCTTCACCCCTTCTAGCACCTGGGGTCTTAGCCTTTTTAGGCTTATCAGAGTGATTTTCTGATCTGGACAAATTCAGTTTCTCGAACTTGGCCACTCTGTCGAGCAAGTCTTGAAATGTATTGATTGTAGCCATGCACAGGAAGGGTTGCATCTTGTCATCAATGTTTCCCATTAACAACTGTACGGCATGTTCTTCTTCTAACTGCTGCTCACATTTCATGCTCAAATTTCGCCAGCGAGTGATATATTTAGTCACTGATTCTTCTCTTTTTCTCTTATCCAAAGCAAGATCAGCGATCGTTATTTTCTCCGTTGCACTAGCAAATCTCTTCACGAACATATTTTCCAATTCTGCGAAAGTCTTTACGGAATCATTCGGCAGTTCAGCATACCATTCGAAAGCAGTTGCTGTCAAACTGCTGACGAATTGTCGGAAGAGTAGGGCGTCATTTCCTCCTGTATTCCCACAGGTGGCTTTAAACTGTGCCAGGTGCTGCCTGGGGTTGTTATTACCGTTGAAAGTGTTGAACTTTGGTACAGAATACCCTTTCGGGTATGGTACTTGGTCGTATTCAGCAGGATACGGACGACATTTACCCACTAATTTTTCTGCTTGATCAACGGCTATGATAGCCCTGATCCTTTCTGTTATTATTCCTTCCAACTGTGCAGCGGTCACAGGTTCAGAAGTACTTGCAACATTTTGTGGAGTGGGCTGACGGATGACATTATGAGCCTCGTGACCACCTTCAGGAATACCTCGTACTTCTGAGACTTGAGGAATTTGAAAATTTGGAGGATCAGGAGGAGGATTGGGAATGGCACCAACAGCAACAGTTCTCTGCATCATCTGCATCATTGCCCCCATCTGAGCCATCATCTCAGTCATCTTCTCATTCAACTGAGAGATTTCTCTATCTTTGGCTCTCATTTGTCGCTTCATATGTCTCTGCATGTCTGCAAGCGTGACATTCTCATCAGCGAAGGGATTCTCCTCGGCTTCTTCTCCTTCTTCTTCAACTTGAGAATGACCACCTCTGCCAGTAGTGGACCCAGCTTCATGACGACGGTGATAAACTCGCCTAATCGGCGGTTGTTGATCGTCTTCATCTTCACCCTCATCATAATAGGTTTCCTCATTAACATTGGTGTGTCTCACCATATAGACAACTTCCATGTCCAAAGTATTATTTATTTCTTTGATTTCTTCTTCTAGATTTTCCTCTAGAAATTCATCAATATTTTCTTCTAAATTTTCCTCCATAAATTCATCAATGTTTTCTTCAATATTTTCTTCTCCTTCAAGGAATTCTTCTCCCTCCATATTTTGATCATCTATATTTTCCTCCAGTACTCGGATCTCCGAACGACGACGCCATTGGATTTCCGGTTCTTGATTAGGCACAGGGACTTCTTCAATCATTGGGCTGCGATCGAAGTTAGTCTCTTCCTTTGGAGGAGATGGAGGGCGACGGGATCCCCTAGAAGATTCTCCAAAGTGTCTACCATCTGGAGGAATGTCATTATGGGTCCTTTTTGGGGCCCACTTCTGACGTTGTTTGTAAATGGGGGCGGATCTCCGGGAAGCCTCACCAGATGTCACGCCCAGATCAGTTCCTCTTTCTCTTCTTTCTTTTTCATTTCTTTGAGGCTTTGGCCTCCAGACTTGTTTTCCTTTCCACCGGGACCTTTCAATGGTGGATCCCTGAACATATGGTTTAGGTGTCACACCCCGATGTTCACCGCGTGGAACATATCTTCTTTCTCTTCCTTCTGCAGCAAAGGACAGACGCTCCCTTGGCGTGTTTCTTCTAGTCTCAATCTCTAAGGGTCGTTTGAACTTTTTCTTTTTCAGACCTTTCTCCTTTACAGTCTTCAGGACCCGATAGACCCGGGCTGAGAGAGTTTCAGGTTCTTTTCTCTTTGGAGGAGCTGGGACTTCAGGACGTTGCTCCCAGAAGGATTTCTTCAGCTCACCAGTAGAGCTGTTTCTTTTGACCCACTTCAGATTTGCAAATCCATTCCGAGTTGGAATGTTAGCTTCAGACTCTTGGGCCGGCAGATTTGATGGGTGGACTGGGAGTTGTTGATGCTGAGCTCGGAGCTCAACGTTCATCTTCCTTCTTTGCCTCCTTGTAGGCCTTCCTCCAGATGAGGAGGCCTCAACATCGTATTTCCCAGGTGCAGATAACCTGGTTGGCAGGGGTGTGGTGTTTGCAGTCACCACAGAAACTCTTCCACCATTTACAATTCTCCTGGTGGTCAGGGCCTCAGGCTGGGATAGCCTTTCAAATACAGAAATTCTCCCACGAGAATTTTCAGCAACAAGTCGTTGTGCCGGCAGATGCACACGACGGATAGGAGCTTCATCAGCATTGAATCTCCTGGCAGACTTCTCAGCATTCCTACCATTTACAGGAATGGCGGCACTCCTTGCAGCAATCGCTGGGAAGTCAACGCTACCAAACTGGATGGTAGCTCCGGCATTTCCGGTCTCAATAATAGCATTAGCCAGTTGGATTCTGGCTCCTTGTCCCAGCTGGACAGTCATCGGGGTGTTCTGTAGATCCATCTGCATAAATGAAAGGCAAGGGTTAGTAATCAGAATCTGATACATCACCCCGCACTTTCAAAATGCAGAGACTTGCACAGAACACAAAAATAAGATAAGATAACATTAGCGAGCAATTCAAATAATATAAATCTAAAATACTGCTAAATACGCTATCTCAATAAAAATTTTTGAACGATCACTCTTTAGAAAATTCAAATATTTAATTTCTTGAATGATCATTTTGAAAGATTCAGAATTTTGAGTACGATTTGATATAGCTGCTACTATAGCTTATGAATGACTAGCCAGAGATGGAAAGAGAAACCAATCCCCAGCGGAGTCGCCAGAAATCTGTGGGCTCCGAAAATTCGGCCCCGGCCTCCGCTCGCTTTTCTTTTTTCGGCGAGGGAGTTTTAACTGAATATGTTCCGAGGTAAATTTTGGAAGGCAGATGGGTTTGTAGATAAGACACTAGCCAGAGATTTCGCCCTCATTTTGTGAGGACTTTATGATCTGAGTTCTGGTTTCCTATAGGCGCAAGCCCCTATAGTTAATTACCCCTCTCGATCACGAGAGAGAACTTTCGATTAAGGCTAGTCATTGATCAGATACGTAGAATATACGTGCATCTGGCATATAGTAGCAGCATAGGTTTAGGAATTGGAAATTTTGAAGATTTTGAATTTGGGAATTGAAGAATTGGGTTTTTGGATTTTGGGTTGAAAGATTTGATATTTAAAATAGAAATTTCACCATCTTGCACTTAAAGCGGATGGTGGGGGAATGGATGATGGGCCCGATCAAGATCCCATGGTTCCGTCATCCCGGGCCATCGTGGTCCCTGGTCTACTTAGTCAGAGGAGGTAGTCGACCCAACCTGACAGAAGGATCCTTGTCGACAGCCATGGGTTACTTCGTCCAAGGGAACCTTGTAGACCGGGGTTGAATGTTTGTCTAAGGGGACAAATTTGAATCCACCTTAGCTGACAGAGGGCTTCGTGCCCTATCGATCATATCCAATTGATTCATATCTCAAGGATTTAACGCCATTAAGGAGCGTATTGGCTCTGGCCATAACCGCTATCTGTGGTGCCATTTGGCGGCAAAACCACTCGGTTCAGAGGGCCCCGGGTCATAACCGTTTACCTGCAGTGCCATTTGGCGGCGAAACTGCCGGTTAGAGGACACGTACCACGTCCTTACTGGCAAGATATTGTTTGAGAATGGATCCTAGTGATATTTTCGACTAGGCATTTGGCTCTTTGTGAGCTAGAGTAAATTTGAATTTGTCCACCCCGGCAGACTGTTGCGGAGGGCGGATGGATTTTGCTTTAAGTACGGATGAGTGATTTCAATTTTAAATATTTTTGGACTTTTGGGATTTTTGTGGAGTTTTTGAATCTTTTGGATTTTTATAGGTATTTTGGGTGGAGCTTTGGAATATGGATATTTGGGAGACATAAAATGACGGCCTTTCGAGTGAAATGAGCATATACGTGAAAAGGTTGGAGTAGCTCCAGTAGAAGATAAAATTAGAGAGAGTCGCCTTAGATGGTTTGGTCACATAAAACGACGGCCTTTCGATGACCCGGTTAGGAGAGTAGAGGTATTAGATTTGACTTATGTTAAGAAAGGTAGGGGTAGACCTAAAAAGACTTGGTTAGAAAATATTAGGAATGACCTTTCTTTATTAGGTTTAAATGAGAATTTGACTTTTAATAGAACACAATGGAGAAAAAGGATTCATGTAGCCGACCCCACGTAGTGGGATAAAGGCTTGATGTTGTTGTTGTTGTTGTTGTTGTTTGGGTGGAGCTTTGGAATATGGATATTTGGGAGACAATTGAAAGTATTTGGGAACCCCTCCGGTTGAGATCTGCATTCAACACGGCCATCATCGGGGTGTTCGGAGCCATTTCTCCTTATGGATCAAACCTTGTCAACTCTGTCGGGCTGTTGACAGAGGATCGGGTTTCGTAGGCTTTTTGCCCTTATAAGTGAATTCTTTTGATTAAAGGGTTTGGAGGCCTGATATGAATGTATTAAAACAAATATATTGGTCCTCTCAACCGTATATTTGTTTGAGAGTTCGAACCTTGTCGACTCATATTGATCCGTATAGGAGGATCGGGTTCGAACAAGAATTCACTTATCAGCCCGCGCAGCATCCCTAGACGTCACGTGTGTACCAATAACACGCTCGCCGGGGCCCTTGCGGGTTTAGGATTGTATTTTACCCCTTTTTGGTGTACCTATGTGTATACAAATTACAGTGCACGTGCGGGGGTATTCTTGGAATAGACGCCTTCTGTCTGCTTGTACGAATGTTGCAGATTCGGTGGCGTAGAGTAGCAGCTTCTGGATCAGTTGATTGCTGCTTTGTACAGGCAGACTGTCGTGCACTATTTGTTGATTTTTGTAGGCGGATCATAGTGCACTAACTAATCTCCTGCCTTTTGTTTGTTGATGCTTTTGTGTTTGTCGAAGGAATTATATATTTGCTTGTAGATGACATTTTGCATACATTAGAGACTTCTACATAATCGATAGTATTATTCACAAGTGATTTTGTCGATCATCATAGCTCCCAAGGAATACTTGTGTTTGTGTACAAGCGAGCCGACCTCAATTGTAGTGATATCACAACCTTAATTGCAAACCACTCGAGTGTACGTTAACTCATAGGAGCTTCTCATCTGTCATCTATCTCTACCAACATATTGATTATGAGCACATTTATGCAATTAATGCATCACCATAACCTACTAGGATTTAGTCCATTCACTTGTGTCTCTTTCGATACATTTGTCGTTTTTGCTTGTAGGGAATGGGAATGTATACCTGTCACGGTATTAGCACATGTGATATGAAAAATCATTGTAGGCTTCTATGTCTACCATACTCATTATAGAGATGTTGTTATATCTCTAAAGTTTGGTTCATGAATATTTCACTCCACTATTCATGAATGAATTATTTCATATATTTGAGAATCATGCATCTTCTAATGCATTTTGAGAATCATGACCCCATTTGCATATTGCGAGTGAGACTCAACATTTCATGGCTCTTCTTCCTCCTAATCACTCAAACTTCAAGTTTAAGTCACTTGTGATTGTTAGTTCATGATCAAATAATTTGGAATTTAGCACTTGTGTTTTTATGTTTGATTAATCATTTTATGATTCATTCAAATTTGGGATTCAAGTGTTCATGCCTTTTCCACTTGATTCAAATTCTAAGCATAGTCCCATATAGCCAACTTGTATATTAACTTTGATGTCAAAGTTTCTTTGTGTGCAAAGTTTTGTTCAAGCATAGTTTCAGATTCGAAGTGAGCCTCTTCCTTTCTGAGTTCAATCAAGTCTTCTGTTGTTCTTGTAGAGCTCAAATGTCCAAGCTCATGTTCAAGTTAAGTCTTTGATAATTGTCCAAGTCTTTTATGTTCACTTGCAAGTTATAGTCAAGTCAAAAATCGGATTCAAGTTTGATTTAGGATCAAATATTTCATAGTTCAATTTCTTTCAAAGTACAAGTCCGAGTTCAATTGTCCTCTTCACCGGGTTCGTTTGAGTTCAAGTTCAGCTTGAGTCCAACTCAAGTCTTACACAAGTCCTCCATGTTCATTATGCTTAAGTTATGATTTATTCAGTTTTGAGTTCAATTAAGTAGCTTTGGTTCAACCAAGTTCAAGTCCTGATCTTTGTTCAATATAGCTCTTGCATGTCCTTTCAGTTCAATCAAGTCCAAGTCCAAGCTCCTTTCTTTGTTCAAGTCCTTGGATTTTCAATCCAAATTTCGGCAGCCTCCCGGCGTCTCCCCCGTTAAGGGAAAAAAACCAAGAGGCCGCCTACCCGCCACGCCACCAAAGGCGTGCACGGTTGGTGTTTGTGAGACACCGCGGCGGTTGTATTGTTTATTTTTCTCCCACCACGGCCAATAAAGGCGTGCTTGGGGTTTTAAAAAGCATTTTTTTTGAAAAGATAGCATTTTTTGATATTTCCCCCCGCCCGGAGGTACTTATAAGCGACCCCGCCTCGCCGTAGGTGCCGCACCGGGGTCCCATCCCACCACGCGCACCAAAGGCGTGCTTGGGGCGGTTTTCCGGTTCGCCACGAACATTGAAACAGAGTTTTGAGTTTAGAAAATTTCATACCTCCGCGGCGTTGTCGGGGTTGACACGTGGATCGAGGGGTCACTCGCCTCCCTCGTCGTAGGTGTCGCACCGGGTTCCCTCCTACCACGCGCACCAAAGGCGTGCTTAGGTGGTCTACCGGTCCGACGCGAACATCGAGGAAGGAGAGTGGGGGAATTTTTTTTATTATCAATTATAATTAATTATAATGCAATTATAGTTAATTATAATGTAATTATAATAATAATTAATTATAATTAATTAGCGATTAACTAATTATAATTATAACTACTAAATAATTAATTATAATTAATAATTATTATTATAATTAATTAAATAATTATAATCAGTAATTTATAATTAATTAATAATTAGTTATAATTGATAAAAAATTAATTATAATTAAATAAATAATTATAATTAATAATTAATTAATTATACTTAATTAATAATTACTTATAAATACTAATAGTTATAATTAAAAAAAAAATAAAAATAAAATCCCTCATCTCCCCCCTTTTCATTCTCTGTATGACATTTTGACGAGATTTGGCCGAAACAGAGCTCGAAAGGGAGAACGTTACCTTCACTACACGCGAGCTCCCTGTGTTGCTTCCGATTCAAAAATGTCGTAACTTCCGATCCACACAGGAAGGGGAGTGTCGTCGAAGGGAGTGAAGTCGTTCAGCCACGGGTGAGCCGAAGAAGAGGAAAGGAAGCGTCGGGATGGGCTACAGGCGGCGACGGGCAGAGCTCGGACGGAGGTTTTGATTGGCCTCGGCGTCGGAGACTTGCGTGGAGGGTGCGAATGGGAGAGAGGGGATTCGGCTAGGTAGGAGCTCGGCAAGAGGAGGTCGGGGCTGAGAATCGTGGGAGAGAGGGAAGAGGAGTTCGGGAAACAGAGCATCGAAGAGCAGCGGCTTTGGGTCGGTATTTAACGAAGTCTGGGGTCGTTCGATCGAGGCGAGTTCCCGATTTTGAGCAGGATTTCACGGGATTTCAGGCGGGATTTCGGGGATGCCTTCGACAGATACGAGGTATGTGATGCTTCAGCTGGATTTACGGGATTTGGCAGAGGACTTTGACGGGAGCTATTGTATAACAGGTAAGAGCTTTAAGCTCTCTCTTCTTTTTTTTTTTTTTGTTTCTTTTTTGGGTTTGATCCAGAGGTCAACATTAACCTATTTTAAATGTACAGCACCATCTTACTCTATTTGGTAGCTTATCCTTTTTAGGACAGCCAAGGAACCCATTCATCAGCTTTCACCAAACTTATGGATACTCTAGAACAAAAACTATTTCAGCACTCATTAAATATCCCACTATTATTAAAGATGGACATGACTTGATTTAGTTCCAAATATAATATGACTCAGAACATAACAGAAAAAGATAGAACTAACAACAAACAAACCCAAACAGTTCAAATCGGGCTATATTTTTAGTAGAATGAATATATAGTTTGGATTTGTTTGATTTCAGTGATTGGGTTTGGTTATTAAAAAACTAAAATACAGGAGAGTTTTCATAGGCTATACTACGCTATAAATTTGAGATTATCCCTTTAATTGCTGAAATCAAAAAGGCTTCAAACTGAACTAGGGATGTCAAAATGGGTAGACGGATCTAGATTGGGTCCAACCCAGAGTTGACCCGGGTCCAAACAGGTTGACCCTAACCCGACCTAATTTTGCAAACGGGTCAGGATTGTCAACCCGGACCCGACCCATGCAGGTTATTGGGTTGACCCGACCTGACCCCACGATGTTTAGGGATCATGCGCATTCCTCATTTGTGCGCTACAGAGCTAGGCGAACTGGCAAAGGGCTGAAGGCTCTAACGCGGAGAAACCAGTTGCGGTACAGCGGCAATGCGGATCTGCGGGCATGGCGGTAGCGGCCACTAGCAGCAAGGACGAGACGACGAAAACAACATGGCGACAGCGGGAGGCCAGTGCGGACAGGACTGCGACGGTATTGCCGGACCAGCAATATTTCAAACTTTCCGGTTCGGTATTTCCGGATTTGACTAGGCGTCAGGCACAGTCATGGCGTCATGCGACGATGCTAACGAGACGAGGTTACGCACGATGTTCCCGAGACAACCTGGGTTGGTTTTTGGTTTCCGGGTCAACCCGAACCCAACCCGGTTTTATAAACGGGTCAAAATCCAGAACTCAAACCCAACCCGTTTCTCAAATGGGTTGACCCTAACCCAAATTTTTTTAATCGAGTTTTCGGATCGGGTCAAATATTGACACCCCTAAACTAAACCAACCAAACCAAACACCTTTTTTTTTTTTTTGCATTGGCTAAGTTTTGCATGATTGTTTTTGCTCACAGAGTATACCATATGAAATGAGCTGTATATAAAATTATTCACTTGAATCTGTATCAATTTTCTCCCATCAATTTTCTCCCATCAATTTTAAGAAAATAATAAAAATAATTTCGATAATTTCATCTGTATGTTAATATTCTTTAATCGGTTTTGCAATTATTTTGTCAAAAAAGTCTAATTCAAATTCAATAGCAGCTTATTCCTGAACATCTTGACCAACATATTTCTAAGAATTCATACTTCAATGCAACTAATAAACACTCTTTTTTTATTTCTGTTATACATGCTGAATATGAAAATCATTACAGCACAAATATATAATCATCAGAATGTACTATTAGATGAGCTTAAATGTTTACAGATGTTGCACCGATACGGATACGGCGACACGGATACGACACGATACGGATACGGGACACGTCAATTCTTAAAAATACAGGATACGGGTACGGTGCGGACACGGCATTATAATTTATAAATCATACATAAAAATTAAGAAAGCAAACAAAGCATAATATTTGAAATTACAAAAAAAAATGACAACAACATCATTTTTAGCCTTGTAGCTTATAATATCAAAATATAAGCAAGCATTAAATGTCTAGTACAACAACAAAAGCATAAACATAAATTATCTAGCACTTGAAGTTTCAACTATTCAATAGAGGGAATTATATAATTATCTTCTTCATTGGTTTGTCTTTGAACTTCTATATCATCTTCAATAAATCTCATAGCTTCTAATTCAGGCTCATCAAGTGAAATATTAGTAAATTTTAATATTTTCATATCATCAAGAGACTCAAATCCATATCGAAAATGAGAGAATCTTGCTCGCAACCGCGGAAGTAAATATGACACGTCTTTTTTTTTTATTTCTTTTTGTTTTTCAACGGACACGCGTATCGGATACGCGTGTCCTTTCAAAATTAAATAGTATTTTAATTGGATACGGCTTTGGCGTATCCGACAAGTATCGGTGGAGTATTGGAGGCGTATCCGTGTATCGGTGTATCGGATACAGCACACCTTCATAAATTTCGGTGCAACATAGGTTTACACATAATTGATGAAGAATTACACTAGCAGCAATACAATTAACTTCGAATAAAATATCGATTTTGTTGTGCGCCCAAAATGTTCCATACTGGGAGAGGATAAGGTCATCCTAGATTAGTAATGTCCAAAGAAACAACATGACAATAAAGTCGGATAACTTTTATGTGCAAAGGGAACAACACAGGCAAAGCCAAATGTCAATTAGATCCCAGGGAATCTTACGACCTGCTTTTAAGGGGTACAAATATTGCAGCATCCTTTCTTAGGTAAACTGATGAAAAATCTAGACTCTTAATACTTCGAGAAGGTTATGTGGCATTACTGGCGTAAGAGAAAGTTGAAAAATAAATATGATGGAAACAAGGGGAGTTGTTTTCTTCTTCTTCTTCTTCTTCTTCTTTTTTACCATTATTTACAGTTTATAGATAATAGATTGATGGGTGGCATGTTTCTGACGCAATTCCTGTAGTTTGTGATAGGAAATACTTGAATTCGCAAGTAACCCTACGGGTAATACTTGAGTTCACAAGCAAACCTATCTCCAATTGGTGAAAGCATCGAGAATAATGCAAAATCTGGGCCAAATCGCCCCAAAACGGTGGATTGCAATAAGAGAAACAAAGCCAAACAAACACGAACAAGATACAAATGATCCTCAATTCGAGAGGAGGATCGACTCTCCCAAATCTCTAGACAAGAGAGTCTAGAGTCCAAACGCCAAGAAACCCTAACTTGCAATCAAACAAAACATAAAAACACCATAATCCCTCTGATCCTCTATAATACAAAATCTTTCCTAATCGATTTTCCCTCCCAAGCCCTAGCTGCCCCCTCTGTTTAATTTTCAAATCTAATTGAGGAGTGAGGCCCACCCAAGAAGTGGGCCAAGCCAAGGGAGGCGGATGGATTCCGCCTCCTGTAGTAGTGCTGAACCGGCCCACTACTAAACCGGCCCTTGGGCCACTTGGGCCTGTTCAGCCTGAACCGGCACATCAGTTTGCTTCCAATAGTAGCTACTTGCCATTGCTGTGAAAATGTTGAAACGATGAATCATTTATTTCTCAATGTTTAAGTAACTGCTTTTGTTTGGAATTTATATGCTTCCCTTTTCAAGATCCGATTATCTGAGACGTAATATTTCATCTTTAATTTGCAGCTGGAAGAATTCTAGGGACAGATTTGGCGCTGGTCATCTAAGCTCCCTAGTACTCATTTTATCCTATGGTACAGCCGGCTTAAAAGAAAAGATTCTAAACACAGCGAGCTCTACGTCAACTATAAGAGGATTGTTTGAAAAGTGGATAAAGCTCGAATGAATACAACTTTCAAGGAACCTGTCCACTTCAGCTTTGATATGCTGCCTCATACCTCAGCAATGCTCCTATTCCTCTGATAACTTACTTATCAGGTGAGCATTCAGTTAGTTACAGGAAACGCTCATATCCAACCTTATTTTATAAGAGAGAAATTAGCTCGATTATGCAGTAGCCTTCGAACATGGAGCTGATATGAAAAGTCCAAGTTGAATTTTGCTCTTACTAAGGGATTGTTTGGTTGCAAATATGTAGTATAAAGTAAATCAAATGCATATATATTGAAATTTCAGGTGTTTGTTCAGAAGAAAAACAAATGCTGAGTAATTTTTTTAGGTATTTAAAATTTCCTACCTAATTCATTTTCAATGTATATTGAATTTGCCCAATCGAGGCTAATTCCAAATATGCCATGTGCATAAAGCTTCGTCCACAGCCAACAGTCACCGCCACCACCCCTGCCGCTAAAGCCCACCACCACCCATCACCAGACATCGTTGGCTAGTGCTGTCAGCCGATAGCCACCGCTCAGCGCCACCCGCCAACCATCTCTCACCACTAAACACAAAAAACTAAACTCCTGAATTTCTTTTACAAGCAACCAAACACAACAAAATATTTTAAATACAAAATTTTAATTTACATTGTATTTTGAATACATCAAATTTCTAAATACTGACAACCAAATAGCTCTTAAGACTTCAATGAACTCCTCGGTCACTAGAGAATTTCCCAATTTGTAGAGCCACTATAGAGTATATGGGACATCTAGGCTCAAATGGTGTTCAAATAATACATGTGCAACTGGATGAGCTAGCCATAAATATTAATAGTAGCGAGCAAGGGAGGATTTAAGCTGGGGGCCGTGGGGGCACGGGCCCCCACTGGATGTGCGAGCAATGTCTAATTAATACTATATATTACTCTTTAATTAGGCCTAAAGCAAATTATTAATGTTAGATATTTTTTTCGTCATCCTCATTCCCACCCGTCTTACCCAAAAAAAAAATTCCCACCTGCCTTGCTTCTTTTATGCACGGATCAAATATCTCTACTTGACACAACTCTCCTTGGCCTATTGGTTAAGAGCTTAGGCTTCCAACTAAGAGGTCCAAAGTTCGAGTCTATGTGTATGCGTTGTGTGTGTGAGTTTGCCTAAATGGCCTAAATGTCCCAAAAAAATATCTCTACTTGTATTAAAAAAATACTTGAGTGGTACCTCGTTCTTTTCCACATCTAGTGATCTAAGCCAAAAGCCCTGAGTTTAGGGAAGCTGGAGCTAGGTTTCGGGGAGAAAGTATTGATTTTTTTTTTTTTTTTTTTTTTTGTATTTTCTCCAATGAATCAACTTTGATTTGAACTTGGTATGCATTAAGACTTATGTGAGGAGAGCTTTTTTCTATTTAAAATTGAGCTGGTAAATTATAAAACTTTATAATGTGTGAAATTTTATAAGCAATTGGCTATTTTTCACATTGCTTTATTTTATTTTTCTTATAGATATGATTAATTAATCAGTAAAAGTAATGTGATGTTGTTTTCATTCAAATTAGATATGCATATGTATTTCAAAAGAAAATTTGAAGGAGATGACTAGAAACTTTTATTTGAGGAAAACAATATACAAACTAAAGAAAGCCATACACAAATAAATTATGCCGATGTCCCCACTGATTCTGGATTGAGAAAAAAAAATTTATATTATAATCCTAATGAGAGGGATAGTGTGCAGAGATACTACTTGTCAAAAGGATCGTGTCAATCACATGATCATGAATTCCCCCCCACACAAATTGAAAATAAATTTCATAAATTTAAAAAGGTTGACGATTTTTTTAAATTCAATAAATTGTGCCCCCACATGAAAAAAATGCTGGCTCCGCCCCTGGTAGTGAGCCAAGTCTAAACTTCATTATTAAGTGGTAAATCGACTCAATGGCCGGTAGTCATTCAATTATTGTCAACCATAGATTGCATTATATGTTGATGGAGCACTTGAAACAATGAAGTCAATCTCCCTCATCTTTCAACACTAGTCGTCACCCAAAATGATAGAAAAAGTGATGATGTACTTGAGTTCTCTTAATCACAATGCACTTAATCAGAATACACTTAGAGGCCAAAGATTCTTCTCTATGATGTCAAGCTTCTCCAAATAGTGAAAGAAAGGGCATCCACTAAGGAAACCCAAAGTCAATTAGGATCAGACAAACTTCAAAATTATTGATCACCACTCTCATGATAAAAAAGAGATTGAAGACATTCCAATTTACGCAAATCCTCATCTATAAAAAATGGAGGTAACTAAAGATTAAATTTACCCCGTATACTAGACCCTTTGTAGACTCTTTCAATGAGACACTTCTAATGCCACTCCACATACGATCATCATAATTATGTCAATGATTTAGACTCAGCCTGGCTAGTCTTCTCCACTAGCTCCTGTTTATCAATGACATAGATCTAACAATCCCTTCAAGAGACCCATTTTTATCAGCTTTGCAAGTAGTAGCTTTAGCTAATGGGAGTTATAAATATTGCGGCCATGGTAATTATGGTGAAGTTAAAGTTTGTGCACATTCTCTTCTCTGATGGAGCTCAAATCTTGCTTGGCAAATGAAATTACTCTTAATTCAAAATCATCTGCATAGCAGTGCCTAGCAGTTGATTCAAAGAGGAGCAACTCAACCTAGCCCAGATGGGGTTGATGTGGAAAGGGCAGAGCAACTCCTAACTAAGTTTGGTATCTTATTATAGCGTATCAGAGGCAATTTTTATTAGCATGCACCCTCCTTTTTTTTATTGATATGAACTTGAGCAATAGGGGATAATGAGACCTTCAAGAAACTAGTGAGATCATGAGCATTAATGTACTTATTGGCCTTCTATAGTGGATCCACCATCATTTTTGAAGGATTTTTTGCGACCGTGAATTTGAACCAGACATTTCAAATACTCTAGATGAGTGACACCTTATAAACTGAAACATCCAAATCAAAAACTCTAAAAGTATTATAAAAAATATTTAAATTATTTGAATTTAAATATATTAAGTGATAAGAAGTAATAATCAATGTTAAGAAAATGTTTACATTAAATTTTACCCCCTCTACTATTAAATAAAGAATACATATTTTTAAAAAAATATAAATAATAGGAATAAATTTAATATAGACAAAATTAAAATTTAGCATCTATCTTCACAATCATTTTCGAAGTGTTACTTAACTGCTAATGCCCTAAATCAAATATGTTGCAGATTGTGTCTGCGATCTCCTTTTCAGAGAAAAAAAACAGAACGAAGGGGAGGAGAAAAGTCAAAGGGCCTTCGCTAGGTTAGGCAATTCTTGCTGGTCGGGGTTTCCTCACTTCTGACCTATACCTTCTTCTCCTTAATCGTAATTGATTTCTTGGTATTTTAAATCCAGTCAATTAGTAGCTGCTGGTTCTTCTCATGGTAAAAGATTGATCAAATTTCTTGCATTTTCTTGTAATCGATAGTCGATCTGATTAGCGGATCTGTTTCCTCTCAATTTAGGCGTCATATATTGCTTAGAAATAATTTTGATGATTGATTCGACTTCATACTTGTTTAGGTCGCCTTGCATATTTGAATGTAGCCGTTCTCTATATATTGTAGATCTGATCTCTCTCTTTATCTCTCAGTGTGCATGTGTGTGTACATATATCCAAGAGTTTTGATGTTTTCCTGACAACATGTTGTGTTATTGAAGATTTAACAATGCCCATTTGATGTTTGCTTGACGATGTTTTATGGCCTAATTAGGAAAGTTTCTGCTAAGATCATAAGATTCTGATAAAGCAAAATTTTTTATGCAGAGAAAGAATCTGGAGATACCTACAAAACACTAAAATTCTGTCTCATTCAACCCAATTTGTTTGAATTAATGCCTAATGAACTCAATTTGACTTGATCTATCCCTATACATACTCCTAAAATTATAGTGAAGTCTGTGCAAGCTTGAAACGGTCAAAACTTGTCCCGAATCATCCTGATTGGCTTGAATTTTGTTGAGCCGTAGCCACTTTTCCAATATATCATCAAAGCTGCTGAGAGTGTGTACTGAAAAATGGGTTGTCTTCTTCTTGGATTGCTTGGGATTATTGAGATTAGGGACGGAGGCTTATTCCTTTCTTGAAGAAGGAGAAGAAGTAAGGCGGATAGGGAGGGACGGGAGAGCCTTCTTTGCATGAATGGTTTCTTCATATGAAGAGTCTTATCTATGGAGTGAAAAAAAGGAGAAATATTCTTGATTGATTCAAGATTCTTCAAGCTTTCTAGAGCATACTAGATTGACAAAGGGGGTTGTGGAGGCTTAATCAATAAACACTATGGGGCTGTTTGGCAACAGGATTTATGCAGGCACGGCGGAATAAATCCTCCGTTTCCCTCTTTTTGCCGTAAATCCCAGATTTATTAAATCCTGTAGTTCGGCGAATTTACGGGATTTAGCCGAAGAAGCGCGCGAAAGAGAGAAAGATACCTTCACAGCGAGCGAGCTCCCGTCGTTGCTTCCGATCAAAATGTAGTGACTTCCGAGAACGCCGTCGAAGGAGCGAATTCGAACTGCAACGAAGGAGCTGAAGATGTGACTCGTACAATCTCTACACCTCCTGCGGAGCAACGAAGCCGAACCTCAACCACGAAAAGAGAAGATAAAAAAGCAAGCCCTAAATGGCTATAAATAATTAATAAACCTTATTAGGAAAATTTACATACATACCACTTTATTTTATGCTATTTATATATCTAACCTCTAAAATATTAATATTACATTCATATCACCCATATACAACTTTAATATCAAATATATCACTCATATAATTCATTTATATCATTCTTACAATTCTATAAACTTTAATATTTCATTCCATGCACTCAAATTTGTTCTATGGGTGGTAATCATGTAATATTAATATTTTTGAAGTTAGATATGTAAATAGCATAAAATAAAGTGGTATGTATGTAAAACCCCCTTAAAATTTTTAAGTGATTAAAAAGATAATCAATAATATAATTTATAATTAAATTGAACTAAATAATATTTAAATAATTAATTAATTTTTAATTGAATTAATATAATTTTAAATATAACAACTACTATATAATATTATAAATAATAATTAAATAATTAATTAGTATTAAATTATTTAAATGATTAATGAGATAATTAACAATATAATGAATAAGTAAAACTAATTAAATAATACTTTAAAATAATTAAATCATTAGTAGAGTATTTGTTAAATAATTAGTAATTTAAAAAATTAATTAATTAATTAGATAATTGTAAATGTAATTAGATATCAAATACTTATTAAATTAACACATAAATAAGTAATTTAAATAATAATATTGTAATTAGTAATTAAATTATATAAAAATTAAGTTAATTTCTAATTAAATTGTTTATTAAAAGTATTATAAAAAAATATTTAAATTATTTAAATTTAATATACTATGTGATAAGAAGTAATAATCAATGTTAAGAAAATGTTTACATTAAATTTATTTGATGGAAATTTTAATGTTAATATGTTTTTTTTTAGATAATAAAAATTATAAAAAATATTATGTGTTTTGTTAATATTTTTAACATAATTAATTGATGATAAACTATAACTATCATTTTCCAATCTTAGACACTTTCATAATATAATCAAAAGAAAAAATAATTATATTTAGAGTTCTAAGTCTGTTGTGTTGACCCAATACACTTGTTGTTCTAGCTACTCTTTAGAGCCACACATGACCTACATTATACACTAGTTAGAGGTATATACATTGATGTTAAGGCCCTTGTGTTCACTTAGGTAACTTAGATGTTCTAGAGGTGCCTTATGTCACAACCCAATCTAATCATTATAGGTCATATCGAGTTGAGTTGTGACAGACAAATTCTAAGATCTAGTTTTAGAATGTTTCATATTCTCTTTTAATATATTTATTTTCAATAAATTATAGGCTACAGAGCCACTAAAATATTTAGAACAATGTAAATAAACTCATCAACAATATTACTGTCATTTTTCATAAAAAAAAATGTATATATACTAAAGTACATGGCTACAAACAAAAATTATAAAATTGAATAATAAACTAGACATAACTGTACATAAATCAAAATAAAAGAAACATCTATAAACTCATATCTAATCTTGAATTGTTAATCAATAAGTTCATTCCTTGTATTATATCTTGAAAATATAAGCAAAATCACAATGAGCTATAACAGCTTTACAAGCCACACAATCGATCTAAATTTTCAAATTCTTTTATTAAATATTTTGTTGAATATTTAAATGTTGTATAACAAATCTTTGTATTAAGAAATGTAATAAGAGTATAACCGTTATTCAATTATTTAAATATCAATACTAAGTAGACAAATAAATTGAAATTCATATCACAAACAGATCATATCACATATCCCGATCCTAAAAAAATCTCAAAGGATTTTGGCCTCTTATGACTCTATTTTGTGCTTATAGTATCAGAGCATGTCCGTAGGCACCAGAACATAGTTTATAGACATTATAACATGTCTTATAAGCACTAAAATATTTCTTGACATAGATATAATCTCAAAGGATTCTAGCCCTTTGTATCTCCCAACAGTCATAATTTAATCACATAAGCACATATTTTATCACATTATAATAGTTAAAACATAATTGAGTACATGTTAGAATTGCACAATTTTCTATAACGACAACCAATAGAAATTTCTACTGAGTAAAATTTTATAGTTTCAAAATATAACCAACTTATCAATGATTGTGCAAAATATTTTTTTAAAACATTAATGCATTACATCACTATTTTTTTATTGTATGAATTATTTTTTATTTGATAAAAACTCCATAATTTTCAAAATACCCAATAAATTTTTTCTTGAAAATATTCAGAATGATCATAATCTCAATCTCTATAAAATATAAAAAGTTACGCAATAAATTTTTTTTTTCGTTGCAAAGTTATCCATATTTATTGGTAATAGAAATATAAATTTAATAAAAAAATTGTATGTTTTTGAAAGCTGAGAGATGCATAATGCGACCTATCTCGATCTAGACAACTTTTTCAATTGGCCCGACGGCTTAAAACTGCCCAAAATGACTCAAAGTGCACTTTTTCCTCTCAATCTCTCTCCTATATTCAGCCGGCTCTGCTCAATCAAATGGAATGGAATAATGCTTTTATTTTAATATAAAGTGCTCTTATGGCCCAACATTGCAGCGCTACAAGCTTAGCAATGCGTCTAGAGTCTTGAGTGTTACAATGTTACTATTTGGCATCTAGTACTACAGCAGTGCTTAGGCGCTCAGATACCCAAAACTAAGGTGCTTAAAATAGTAACATTTCTCTAATTTTATCGAAATTCACACCAAACATTTAAGAGATATTCTAAATCACACACAATTATGTTCAAGTACTAAGACACTCCCAAAGACAAGTAAAAAGGGTTTAAAATTCAAAATTTATCTTTTCTCGAATCGGGTCAGAATAGGTAGAACCACATGTTGAATATGGATGTGTCACACCTTGGATGCCCATGAGTAATAATTGCCTCATTAATTTGAATATAATAAATATTTATTCAAGTGTATGTGATATATGAGGTTTGATATGCCATACAATTGTATGCATATCAAACAAATCTTACTGTGTAAAGAATACATTTATATCAAAGATATTATTATTTTGTTTGAGCATAAATAGTTTGCAATTTCATTCATTAGAAAAATGACACCATTATATTATAATATATTTGTTTGATTGAATATCAATAATTATTATGTGATCAAGCACATTTTTTTAATAATAAGCACCCACATAAAGAAAACTTTAAGTAATTAAATTGATGTTGGATTTAACATGATTCAGTTGAATTATGCCTACAAAGATTGTTAGATCTTGATAAAAGGTTTCCAAAGTTGGTTGAAGACTAAAAAACATCAACTATTTAAGATTTGTAGATAAATTTATGTCAAGTTTTATTCTAATTGATTGCCAAATTTTCTTTTGTGAAAAATAGTTAAAACCTCCATATTAGAACTTCAAGACGTTAACTAATTATTGGAAGTGATTTTTTTTTTTTTTCAATTGGATATGTAGGTAGAAAGTTATGACCTTTTATTATGGGTTGATCGCTTGATCATACCAAATAGACATAAGGAGTTGCATTTTTGTTGAAAGGACATGACTTGCTTTTTGTATTGTTTGAGTGTTTAAGGACCAAAATAGTTGTGGGGATGTTGTAGAAAAGAAAAGGGTAATAAAACATCAAAAGAAGGAAATAACCACATCTTACCAAGCGGATAAATGTCTTGAAAGACACCAAAAATTCAATGAAAATCTTACGCCACCAAGCATGGAACCACAAAAAAGATAAACTTCATTATCTTTTTCTCATTCATAAAAAAGTAACTATTATAGAAGGTTTTTGTCATTTTTAATTTATTAATTACAATCATTTAAAATGTTATAAAACGAAGAAGAGGGCGAGGGGGTTCTAAGGAGTGGATGTAATGGACTTAAAATTATTGAGGCAACGCTTCTTTAATTGGAGAGGATAGTGACTTTTGGTGGGGGTTGTTAAAACTTGGTTTTTCTTCCCCTAGTCATTGCATGACATATGTGATATTGTTATATTGTTGTTTTCTCCTTTTGGAATCTTCCATGTAATGACTTTCCTTTAAATAATGGTCACCCACTTTGATTTAGCCTTACTAGTGTGACCACTTGTATTATCCGTCCAAATTTTGCCTCAAGTCACCCTATATTCCCTTTATTAATACAATAATAAAGTTCTCATAATACACTATTTAAGTACATCAATTTCAAGCAAATAACAAATAAGATTACAACAAAGTCAATCCAACATTAAAATAATGACTGAACAAAAACCACAAAATAATTATACTAGGGAATAATTAGAGTAAATATTGTGAAACTTTGTATAATATATTACATCCTTAATGTGGCACATCATATGGACATAAAAATACAATAGGCACAGATGATATTTAGTGCAACACATTAAGTCCATATATGCATGGATCACTTAATTAGGATTTGAAGGCTTTGAATCAACAAAATTAGTAGCTTAAATGCCTACTATTATAAATGAGTCATATTAGCTTCCTCGCATGGAAAATTGCACTCATTCAAAGCTAATAATAGCCTTGATACCACCGTTTTGGACATAGGGTGATGAAGAAATGGAAGGATAAGGGGAAGAAGATGATGAAATATATATGATAAAAGTTTGATTATAAGTTTTGAATATAGTACATGATAAGATTTTTTAATATATTTACTCTTACTAGTAATACCTAATTGCACTCACTAAGTGATTAATCGAAGAGAAAGAATCAAAAGGGATTTAGCTATAAATAATAATTTTAGCATTATCAAATAGATTAAAATAGTTTTAAGGAAGGAAAATAATATTACATCCTTAATGTGACACATTATAAGCACATAATAATACAATATACACATATGATATTTAGCACAATGCATCAAGTCCATGTATAAATGGATCACTTAATTAGGATATAAAGTCTTTGAATCAACAAAATTAGAAGCTTAAATGCCTATAATTTTAAATAAATCATTTTAGCTTCCTCACATGGGAAATTGCATTCATTCAATGATAACAATAGCCTCAATACCACCATTTTCGACCAAGGGTGATGAAGAAATGGAAGGAGCATGGTGTCACGCCCCAAGATCTAACTTGGAAGAATTATTCAGTTGATCCTTTAAACAATAAACTACCAAAGTTATCTATAGTCATCAATCAGTAAATAACAATCCAACATATTCAATAATTTAAAACATAAATGTACACATAATAATTCATTCCCAAAGTCATTTATAATACTCGGGATCTACACACAATCACGATTCCATCCAGTCATGAGTACAAAAGAATAACTATAACAAAAAGGAACAAAAACCTAAAGATTCCTTATCAATTTCACACTCCTGCTCCTTTGCCATGACCTGAAATCATTAACCACATATAATGAGCTTAAACAGCCCAACAGGTCACCAAATACCTACAACTGAAATCAAAGCACGATACAAAAGCAATATGCATGTCAATCAGTCGAATCAATATCAGTCACTTGCACATGATCATTGAATTGATGCAGATATGAAAATCAGTACATAAATAGAAATCAATGCATAACCAGTAGAATCCACAATCATCTATAGAAGAATCGGTAAATAGTAAAAAAATCTATAAAGCTTAATAAATCAGTACATACGTCAAAACTCAAAAGAACCCATCATATCTTTAACATTAGTCAAATCAATAGAGAAAATCGTTGTATCAATAATATATGTCAAATCAATATCGTATCAATAATATCAATCAATCGTATCAATAGAATCAATCAGAAAATTAAATAAAGAAATCAATTCCGATCAATAATATCAATCGGTATGGAATCATATAAAATAATCAAATCAATACATCATTAAGAATAATTGAAATCAAATCAATAAATCAAAACTAAGAATTAAAATCAAACAATATAGTAAAATCATATTCTATATCATGTGCTCGGTGTATCACACGAAATCCAGTTAATCTATATCACTTATTCGGTGTATCATATGTATCAGTGTATCACATATATCAATCAGTATTCGATGTATCACGTGCTAAAAGATTAGTATAATAAATCAGTAGTATCGGTATCTGCATCAGCATCAATAACGATCCAGTGACATAAACAATATGCAATATCAATGAAATCGTGTATTAACAATAAATCCATAAATCCGTTAGTAAATCCATTTAGTATAAATAAATCAATTCAATATCAATAAATCCATCGATATCAATAAATCAATCAATATCGATAAATCCATAAAGAAATCATAAGAGCAATACTTTACACATGCATTCCAGTACAGTAGTCTTATTTAACAAGTACAATCACTGGCTATTAAGACATTTTTCAAGGTTAGTATTGATGTTAGTAATCCATTGGCTCAGTAAATAGAGTCGTCACCCTTGCCCGTTGACATAGTAATCTCCTTATAACTCCCATCAGTAATCACATGATCAGTAGAGAATAACACCAAACTCTTTTTAAAGGAAAGCCCGTCGGCCCACCATCCTGTACGGGTCAATCTCCAACCAACGGTTCAACCAGTCTTTACTTATCTTTCAGTAATATAATAGTAGTAGATTCAATCATATATCCACATTCATATGCATCTCATTAATGCATTGAAAACAACAATCACGATTAGCTCAAATGAATAGAATTCTTAAAATATTGTACAGTCGATAGAAATCCCAAACAAAGTCAAAATACACAGTTTCAGAAAACTAACAAATTACCAGAGATCGGATAAAACATAATTTTAAAATTTTACTTATATTGAAGCAATATTTTTCGACATCCAGATAATTTTTTATTAGATAAAAATCCCATAGAATTTAGAATACCCGGTGAAAAATCACAAATAATTACTCAAAACATGTAAAATCATCATTTCTACAACATACCAAAAGTTACACGGTAAAAGTTTTGTCAATACAAAGATATGCACGTTTTTCGGTAATGGAAACCCAAATCTGATTAGAAAAATATCAAAACACAAAGTCTTCGAAATCAAAAATAGGGTTTGGAATCCTTACTGCGAGACAAACAATTCTTCCAACTGCATCGACGGATGAAAATCCCTTCGCGGCCTCCAAAACCAAGCTTTTTCTTTCTCTTTCCTTCTCTTTCTCTCTCCACTTTTCTCTCTCTTCAAAATATCTCAAACGGTCCAAAAATAGAGAAAAGATATTTATGATCGTCCAGACGATGTTTCTCGTTCGTCCCTAGACAAAGCTCTCCAACACAGATCGTACAGAAGATGTTTGAGTTCATCCCTGGACGATGCTCTCTGGCAAAAAAATTTGTTCAGACGAACCTGCACTTTACTCAGTTCATACAGGCAGTTCGTACAAACTAACCATACATATTTTTAATAATTTGTCCATACTAAGGTCACTTCGTATAGAAGAATTGAACCAAAAAAAATGAAATATGGAGGGGTTTTACACGTGGTGGAGAAGAAAATGATGAAATATGTATGATAAAAGTTTTATTGTAAATTTTGAATATAATGCATAATATGATTGTTCTTGATATTTTCTCATACATAGGAATACCTCAATGCACTCACTAAGAAATGAATCGACGAGGGAGAATCAAAGGGGATTTGGTTATAAATAATAATTTCAGCATTGTCAAATAAAATAAAATAGGGTTTTAAGGAACAAAAAAGTAAGGGGAGGTGTATTTATCTTTATATATGGTTGTTTTATATAGCCGGTATTTGATCCAAAAGGATCCTAGAATATTTTTCAAATTCAATGATCGAGGAGACTCACAAATTAAAACATCAAAATGAGTATTAAGTTTTTTTTAGAAGCTTTTAGAAGGTTTCAAAAGGCCCAAAGGAAATTTTATAGTATTCATATAGGTTTTTTTATATAAGAATGGTAAACATTTTATTGCATAGAAATATTTTACACTTTAAAAGAAAAAGAAATCAATTTAATTTTTGGCATGTTGCATTTGCTGCCCATACGTCGATCAAACGACCTTCCGCATTGGCTTGATATGTATGTTTGGGATAGATTGCGTAATATTTTTGTAATACCCACTTGTACAATAATTAGAATAGATGTTGACCCGAGTAGAACCTGATATGATTTAGTATGATTGGCCTTATTGACATTTGAAAGATTAAAAATAAATTTTGGAATTATAATTGGAAAGAAATTTTGATAAAGATAAAATTGCCTTTGAGAGCCATGTAGTGTTGGTTTGGCAAGCGCTGCAGCATTAAGTTCTATATATAATAAAAGAAAATCAAGTCTCTTGAGAGTTTACGATGCTATCTTCTCTATTTGGTGGACAACGCTTGGGAGTGTCATAATGCTCGGGTACCGGTGTTGCAATGCTGAGGTCTCTGGTTTAAAAAACTTCAAAATATAAAAAGTTGTAAGTGCAGTGGTGTTGAGTGGTGTAGCATCGTTGTGTTGGACATTTTTCATAATTTTGTTGCAAATTTGGACCAAAGCCCTATAATTTTGATGATAGCAAATATTATTGGATATGTTACTATGCTAGCTCTTGTTAATTACTATTATTGCATATCTATTTTTTCTATGCACTAATATTTCAGGACCACGATTCACTAGCAAGTTTGATCAACTCAAGATTGGATAGACTAGGGTTAAGTATGTCATGAAGAGTATGCATTTTTAATTCTGATATATTTTTATCTTTTTTAAGTCAAATCATGTATTTGGTGGATACTAAACTTTGAAATCATGCACATACACTCAAGGGAGTGAGTTAGTGACAATAAAAAAAGTTAGATTTTCTGAACTAATCATATTGTAATTAGGATCCCAACCGCCAATCATAATTTAGACAATATTTTGAAATTCAAAATTTGTATTCATCGTACTACACGATATGTATCGTACTGCATGATGTAATTAAATCTTGCCTAAATTAATATTGTGATTAGGAAATGAATTTAGATTAATTGATCCAATTAGATCGTACATGACAATTTGACCAATCGTATTGTACGACCTAATTCATGCATCAGACGATAATTAAACCATTGCCAATCGTACTAGATGATAATCTAAGTCGTTTGAACTAAACATACTGGATGATGATCTAAATCATCATGTACGATCAATTCAATTCCTTGAACTAATCACACAATACCTAGATCTTCGTACAGTATTAACATGAGTACTTTGAACTAATTATACATGACTATATATGATTGTACTGAATGATCAATGTCGCTAGAATAAAATTTAGGGCTTTTTATGAGGCCTTGCATTTAATCTCTCTAAAATGAAATTCAAGTCTTTGGTTGCTGAATGTTATTGGGAGGCAGCTTTGAGATGAAGTTATAAGAGAGCTTTGGGAAGAAGAGAGAGAGCTTGTGTGTGAGGTAGAAGTAGTGTGAGGGTATCACACAGTTGCTCCAAGTAAAGTGTCTTACCTTGTTCCTCCAACTGAATGTCTAGGTTTCTTGGGTCGCTCTGAAGAAAAATTCTTCAGCTCAAGGACGTGATTATCTTCCATCACCAGGAGGGTGAGAAAGGATTTCAAATTACTTTTCCTTCTCTAGGAGGGAGAAAAAGATTGATGGTTCGTTGCCATCACCTGGAGGGTGACAAGGCTTTCGGCTCTTCGTCACACTGGATTTGGTGGAAGGGATTTGTGTAAGAACTTCTCCGCCTTGCTATGAGGGAAAAAGAGGAGACACTATAGTGATAGTGCAATACTCAGAGTGGAGGACTCCGGGGAGTGGACATAGGTTATTATTTGACTAAGTCACTATAAATCTCTGGTGTGTTTATTTTGATTTATATTTTATGTATTTTAATTTATGCACCTTAATTTCATTATAACGGCTTGGTAAAAATGGTACTCAACTATTATCTCTACTAATTATAATTTCATCAACATTATTTTCATGTTTTGGTAGATTCATCTTGCTTCTGCACTAAGTGATAATTGCTACTTATTTTTTCGAATAGTTAAAAAAAATCTAAAAAAACTATCTTTATTTTTAAGTTAAGTAATTAGTTTTTACATTCACCAATTCACCCCCCTCTTGGCGTGCCTAGGGTCAAGTTCATTTAGGCTTAACATCCTTATCAAACTTTCAATTGGTATCGAAGCGGTACTCCAAAATAGTGTTTTAAAAAGCCTTGAGGAAAATGATCCATAACATATTTCAGAAATACAAACACCACATAAGGCTACTCTATTATTCGTCCACCTTTGTTTGACAACATACCGTTTGATTTATGAAAAATATGCATGCCTACTTTCTTGTAATTTATTGATTTTTGCATGTGGGTTATAGTACAAGAGGGCTATTCTGCATCATATCGTCTTATCTATGGCATTAAAATTGAGTTATCATTTAATAAATGGAGCAATGAGAATAAAGACATAACTCAATTGAATGCAAAATATTTAAACTATTTTTTATGTGCTCTTAATTCAAAAGATTATATGAGAGTCTCTACCTGTACCACTAACAAGGAAATCTAAAAAAAATTGTGTATCACATATGAGGGAACCAATAAGGTTAAACAATCTAGGCTTCTATTGCATGATTATGAACTCTTTCGCATGAAACCTATCGAAACAATTTTAGATATATACACTAAGTTTACAAATATCGTAACATCTTTACATGTGTTAGGGAGAGAGCTTTCGAACTCTGATAAATTAAATAAAATTCTTAGATATTTTCCTAGTAGCTTTGATGCTAATGTTATCACCATTTGTGAATCAAAGGATCTTAACATTTATTCTATAAATAACTTGTTAGGCTCACTCATTGCCTATAAGCAATATGTGAGTTAAAGACTGCAAAATGCAGAAGACAAGAAGAAGGGCAAAATGGTAGAACTAAAAGCAAATGAGTTAGAAAGAGACAACTCTGCAGCTGAAGGAGAAGATGACATAATACTGATGCTACGACAATTTAAAAGCTTCCTAAGAAGAAAACAAAAATGTCATCAACAGTGGAATAAATGCAAACCAAATAAGAATTCTAAGGTTTCTTTTGATATTATTTGTTTTGAATGCAGGAAAATGGGGCACTTAAGGACGAATTTCCCCAACCTAAAAGCTCACATGATCAAGAAGAATAATGAAGAAAGAACAAAGTTCAAAAATGACAAGAAACAAACTTAAAAGGCACTTTGATTAGACTCCACTTTAAAATCATCATAAATAGAAGTAGAAGAGGAGGTAATCAATCTGTGCCTTATGGCAGATGATAATCTTGATCATTCTGATCAAGAGGAGGTATGTGAGCTTTTTTACAATGAGTTATTTGAAGTTTCAGAAAAAATTCAAATGCATATAGGATGCTTAAGAAAATATATACTAGTTTAAACACTGATTATTTGAAAGACATCTATTGCTTAGAGTATGTTTAATCTTTAAAGTATCCATGATATTTTTAACTTCTCCATACTTCACTTGGTTTAGGTATATGGTGTACATAAATTAAAAATTTCTTGTGATTTAGAGCCTTGACGGATGAATAAAAGAATAATTAGATAACTTAAAATATAGTCCGACCATAACATAGATGTATGGTGGTTATGATTATGAGGTCTTAAGGAGATAAAAGAACTATAATTAAGGAGAATCCTAGCTTATGCTCCCATAAGCTCGACAAATATAAGGAGTAATTTTGCTCTCATCCATAGTAGTAATAGCTAGTAAACATCTCCAAAACATGTACTTTTAACAAATCATGAGATCATAATTTCTAAAATTAGTGAATTTATTTTTTGCATTTGAAGATTTTTACTTTTCACATGTACTACCTATTTAAACATTAAGCTTGATACGTTATCATGAAATTATCTTGATTGGGTACAAATCTCGATGCAAAACCCAACTCGGAAACTTCAAAAATTAAATTTGGAAGCACCTGAACTCCGATTTCAGCGAGCTTATAGTTAAACTGAGAGTCTCGGAAATACAAACCCAACGACACTAAATTCAAGCCAATCCGAGCCCAAATGGATCCAAATCAAGGACCCGAAGCGCTGTTGGAAGGTTCAAACCACAATTTGAGTTACCAAACGGTCTCCAATTTTAACAAGCTTATACTCGAATCGAACGGCTCGACGAGACAAATCTAACGAGCCCAAGATCGCCAAATTCCAACATCACTAAGACCTTCAAATGTCCAATGAACGGTGCACAATCGAACCGTCCATTCGACCACTCCCTATTCGCCCCTGATCTCACACCTATTTACAAGCCATGCCACTCCAAAAAAACTGTAAATAGAGCCCTCATTCTTCACAAGAGAAGGGAAGCAAGAAGAGAAGGAAGAGAAGGAAGAGAAAGAAGAAGCTCCTCCTCGACCACCGTCGGAACCTCGCCGGACCACCGCAGGAGCCTCGTCGGACCACCGCTAGAGCCTCGTCGGACCACCGCTGGAGCATCTCCGGACCACCACATGAGGCCCTCACCCTCGCCGGAACTTCGCCGGATCGGACCACCGTTGGAGCCTCGCCGACAGCCGGAGCCTCGCCGGACCACCGCCGGAGCCTCGTCGGACCACCACCTGAGGCCCTCACCTTCGTCGGACCACCGCCGAAGGCCCTCACCTCCGTTGGACCACCGCCTGACGTTGTTGCTCCGCCGAACAACCACTTGAGACCCTGTGCTCAACCAGGACACCACCTCAGGCCCGGACTTCTGCTGGGCCACTACCTGACGCCTAGAGTTCTACCAGAGTTTCACCCTACTATAACGGTCTTTCAGACCTTGGTCTCATGCCGACTACTGTCCTCCCGACCTCCGTCGCCTACTCTGGTCACTCCGACCTCCATCACTAGACAACGGTCACTCAGACTCCGGTCTCCTGCCGACTACGGTCCTCCCGACCTCCGTCGCCTACTATGGTCATTCTGACCTCCATCACCAGACAATGATCTTTCCGACCTCCATCCTATCGACTATGGTCGTGCTGACAAAACAAATACATCTATTGTAACTCCCACCATGTAATACACTCTATATGATGTACATTTGTGACATCAATCCAAGGCCTTCTCCCTAAGAAGGCCTCATTTGTAATCGACTACAAATACTAGTGGATTCATTCAAACTGGGCCATGCCCCGTGGTTTTTCCCCCTTTTCAGGGGTTTTCCACGTAAAAACTCTGGTGTCTCTTATGAACGCTACACCCTCTCACTTATCTGATTGTGTGCTGGATCTTCGTACAATGCTAAGACGTTAAACTATATATTTCTCTACCGCCGCAAATACTCCAGGATGCAATAAAGCTAGATAAATTTAGTAGTTTAGTAGGCAATAGTAAAGTGAACTTAGGATATTTCTAATTTGTGCTCATGAGATCGACACTTTTAAATCATTATATTACTTGATACAAAAAATGCACTTGTGTTAAACATAACTTGAATCATAAAAAAAAAAAACTTTCATTAGAATATTGAATAGTGTGTAAGCTAAAGCTCAAATATCTGCATTTGCATAAATTAATTGCAATAGATGGCCTGTCAATTGTGCAATGTAAATTTTTTGAAATTATAATCATGTGTCGTAAAAATTTACAAAACAATATAATTTAAGACAACATAGATTTTAACGTTAAAAATATGGGTAAATGATGCTTCATCACAAAATTCTTTCGATCAAGCATGAATTTTGATAAAATATTTGAGTTGAAAACTTCTAGACTAAAAATCAGAATCATCTGAAATCTAATTTCATTAGACTTATAGTCAAAATAATTGTTTCAAAGAAACAAACCAGATAACAAAATATTTTGATATGAGTATGACTCTAAATAAATCCAAATCTAGCACCTCATGCATAGTTAGAATTTTTTTTTAACATTAATTTAAGGATAAAATGATATCTAAATCCCACGTGTTTAAAATGTGCGTTCCAAGAAAAAGAATCCAACAAGTTAATGATTGCTCAATTATTATATGATTAAGACATGTA
This sequence comes from Dendrobium officinale, assembly GCA_019514585.1. Lineage (NCBI taxonomy): Eukaryota > Viridiplantae > Streptophyta > Magnoliopsida > Asparagales > Orchidaceae > Dendrobium > Dendrobium officinale. The sequence continues at coordinate 32,270,612 of CM033695.1, read as the reverse complement.
AATATTGATAATACTATTTCAAATAATACTTAATAATATAGGATATTTTATGGAGAATTTTGGGTGCTTTGTCTAAAATTATTAAAATATTACTTAAAGAAAATTATAAATATATCATAATTCTTCACATGAAATGTGACTTTGGCTACGACATTGACTTTAAATTAGAAAGAGTTTATATATCTAAAGAACTCAAAAAACATTGACATTCGATTAAATTAAATCATATTAATAATTTATAAAACATATTAAACATAAAAACTCTATCCAATTAAATTAAATCATAAATAAATTTAATTTATTTAAATTAATATAATCTCAATAAATTAATGTCAATCGTTAATTTAATTTTAAATTTTAGTTAATAAATGATAAGATTAATAATTTTAAAATACGAAACCCTCCCTTTCTCTCGGGATCCCGCAAACCCCTCGACGACGAAGAAGCGAGGAAGTCGGGACCGGAGATCGCCGGAGAACGCATCGACGTGACCAGCGGCGCTTGAAGAAGAAGAGGAGTTTGTGAGACTTGCAGATTTAAGTTTGGTCCGCCCAATGGCAGGATTTGCTAAATGCGGGATTTAAGACAAAACTGAGGTGCAACGGGATTTAAGATTCTGGAGGATTTAAAATGGTCATTTGTACAGTTTGGCAGGATTTAGCTTAAGTCTGTTCCTCATCTCTCGATCTTCAACCCCTAATTTAGCTTAAATACTGCGTTCCTGCGACCAAACAACCCCTAGCTAGTTTTTGATTTGATAGAAGGTAATGGCGGGACAATCTGATCCTCATCTCTCGATCTTTACTCCGGCAGAGGTTTGTAATATTGTTATCTCTCCCGCGAAAACAGTTTTTTTGTACTTATTAAGCTTGATCTTGAATTTTGCGGCTTTGGGTTTTACTGTTTTGGTTTCCATGGATTTAATGGAATTTTTTTTTTTTTGAGATTTAATGGAATTCATTTAACAGCTTTAATCATATTAATAACTTGAGTTCTTCTTCTATGATGAAGAGAGTAATTAGTAAATTAAATATTAATACTAGAGGTTGATATATATTTACAGGTTGAATTTTTGGCGGAGGACGAACTTGTTGAGATAGTACCGAATATAAGGATGGATGCTCTGAACATGATCTGTGTAATTTTGCCTTTGCTCTGTTGAACATTTTAATTCGTTTATTTGTTTTTGGACAGTTTTCTTCGTGTTTGAGATTTATGAATCTGATCGTGATCATTGACCTCATTAACAGGGCGATTTTGGCCCTTTCTTTCCACAAATTTCTACCAAGGTTCCAATATGGCTTGCAGTTGCGCTGAAGAAGCGCGGAAAATGCTCAATTCGTCCGCCGGAATGGATGTCTGTTGGTCTGAACTTCTCCCTTGGTTATATTTTAACGAAAAAGAATTGATGTATCTAGATCTTCTACCACGATAACGTTATTTTATTGGAGAAATTTTTGTTAATGGTTCCATCATCTAACAGCTCAACGGTTCACGAAAATTTACCATGTTGGTGAACTTAAGCAATAAGCTAGCACTGGCAGCTAACTTTAGAATATGCATATTGAGATGAACATTTTATTAGCAGTGAGCATGTCCGATTGATAATGATATTTGATTGCAATTTTAACAATCGAGCATGAAGATATAGTTAAATTAGCCCAAGATTTTCATGTACAAATACAATAATGCATCACACTTTCCCTAAGCTGTATTAAAACCATCTCCAACCGCCATTCGAATGCTAAATCACACACGAAAATTCGGTAGGTGAACAGTGCGATGCCAATACTGTTCACCTACGCCAATTTTTTGTGTTACGGAATTTGCCTAAGAAGCGCGCGAAAGAGGATACAAATGGTTACCTTTGGAACGAGATGAAGAAGAAGCACGCGAATGAGGAGAAAGAAATGGACTTCAATTAGAGATGAATTAATGCATTTTGGAGCTTTACTGCATTTTGGAGTGGAAAATGGGTTTTTCGGTTGGAGATGCCCTAATCATGTTGCTTATTGTTTATGTTTCTTTTGTTATCATGCATTGTATTTTTGTTTTCTATTTTGAGACATTAAGGATGCTAAGTTTAGTTGATTTTGTGCATTTTTCTTTTCACTCACTCTCTCTATTTATCTATATTTATATATATGCTTGCTTGGGTGAGTACTTGAAAACAAAACTCTAGCATCTTTAGTGATGAATATAGTAAAGATTGCCACAACCTTTGTCCCATTGGGTTCAAATATTTCCTTTATTACTTGTGCTGCCTGATCAGTGGCATAGTATATCTGTTCTATTTTTTTATTGCATTACTTTTCACAATGGAAGGCTTCAAGTTGTTAAGAGATTAAACTGCGATAATAGCTTTTTATTGACCCTTGTTATTCCTGGTCCTTGCTGGTATGATGCATGATAGCATGCATGGAGTGTGATCACCTTTAGGTCATTGCTATTGTTGATGTTTTTAACTATTATGCCATCCTTTTTTTAAGAATAGTTTTAAGTGCTGAACAAATCTATCCGTGTGCTATCATACAGATGCTAATTGATTACTGTTTATGCCAGAGAGGCTGACCCATGTGTTGGAAGCAGAAAGGGAATCTCCACGAGAATTTCAACCTTTGCCTTTCCATTATATTGAATTATCAAAGCTTTTGTTTGAAAAGTATGTAAATCACGCCATTTATTATTTTGTATCTTTGTGCTTTTTATCTCTTTGAAAGCATTAAGCTTAGTTGGTATTGGTTGTAGAGCTCATGATGACATCCCAGATATATATATGGTGAGTCAGGACATGCCATGGTTGATGTGTCCTTATCTAATAGCCTATGAACTTTTATTCATCACCTGAGACATGTTTTTGCAGGTTAGATCTTTGATTGAAGACATTAGGGATGTGCGATTTCACAAAGTTGAGATGGGTTTAGAGAAGATCTCTGGTCGCACGCATGCAGTGAAGGTAGGTTTGTACGTGCTAGAGTGTATTTTGCTTTGATTGAGTTTATCCTATTCTTGGGTTGTTTTTAAAATTAACTACTGCAATGAGATTCAGACTTATTATGAAAATACATAGGTATACATATTCTGTCTTGTCATCTAAATGATCTTCTTAGGTAAATTATATTTGTTTGTTGCAAGGTTTTAAGTAGGCAGGTTCATTTTGCTCTCAACCGGGACAAATCAGAAACCCACAAAAGAATGTGGTTTTTGCTAGTTTCAACCAAAACTTTGATGGATTGAAAAGTTTCTATCTGAAGCTAAGGTTGGATAAAATGTCAAAATTATGGCTGAAACTATGGAAACTTTAATAGTCCGCCTAATGTAACTTGGGTATGCATTCACAAATTTGGAAAATATTAGCATGAAAGTGCTCCTGAAATAAATAATGATATTTTCAAACTGCAAAATTATCAAAAAAAAAAAAATCCACTACTGGTCACCGGATCAAAACTAAAATTGAAACCGAGTTTTAATATTTTGGTTTGTAATATGAGGTGGCTTTTATCTTCTTGGTGTAAGCTATTGGGAAAATTACTTGGGCATCACGTTAAAATTTGGCAATTTACAAAAATAATACAATAACACCAAAAAAGTAAATCCACATATTTGTGCTTGCCATGTCTAAAGCATTAAGAATTTCCTGCAAGCAAAAAAATACTGTTTGTAGTTTTGTTTGGTTATTTGACATTTGGTTGACATTATTATTAATGTATATAGCTAGTTGTTAGTTTTGTAAATCCCCAAATTTCTGGTGTTACGCTGAAATTTCTCCTATACAATTTTTTTTTTCTTTTCTTTGCATGCTATTTGGTTCATGAGCATTTGGAAGAAGTTTTTTCATACGCTTTGAATAAGTAAAGCACTTCAAAACATTTCCTAATTTGGAGAATCTGCTTTGTGACTGCTATCTTGTCAGATTAATCCATCAGTCGTTCATTTTATGATCATTCTACATCCTCCACATCCATGAAGATTGTTTGTTAGAATATTAGTCTCTTAATATTTCATAAATGGAAACAATTCTTTTTCTCAATCAGTAAGAGCATCTAGTCGGACATCATGATTGCTGCGTGAAAGTTGAATGATGAGGATTCATATAGACAATTCATTGAGAAGTGAAAGGCATTTCTGATTTTATCTAAATTTGCAATATAAATATTTTGAAATTTTTTCTTGCATCATCAAACAAACTGATAATCATCTCATAAATTTGCCTGCCTTCATAACATTTAAAATTTCTTTCACCTTTGATGACTGACAGCAATAGTTTTTTACCAGGCATTTTCAGACTCAGCTTTTCCTAATTTGATTTGCAGCTTAAAAATCTCTCTGCTATGGAAGTAAACATTGTTCGTCCATTTATGGTGAGGGCGCTGCAGGCTTTCTATAAGCATGGCAGCCCTGAAATGATTCCACAACCAGAATTAACTGTGAGCAGGACTCAAGTTTTAGATCGTGGTCCAAGGGTTGGTTTTCTGACTGTAGCTATTTTAAGACCACACAGATTTTCTAATATATTTTTGGTAGAACTTCTGAAGATATGTTATGTGATATTGGTTTTGATAGTCATTAAATGAAATTTCATTTTTACTGCTGATTATTTAATATTTTCTGGATGCTTCACTTTATTTTATAATTTGGGTATTATTTTGTAAACCTAATTGAATATTGATGTGAAACTACATGCTGTGAATCACGAATTGCACTTAAGAAATTAATAGAAGCAATGACTTTTAGCTTGCTACCAAAACTCTTTGTTTACTCAAGTTGAGTTTAAGAATGAGACATAGATAGATTAAGTAATGACAATAAATTACATGTAGAGAGTTTATTAGCCTCACAAAATAACACCAAAAATTTAAATAATGCAAATAGCTAGCAATAATCAAAAGCCCCAAATTTAATATCTAGATCATTCACCTTGAAGTCTTTCGCTCATTTTGAAAGTAGTGGCTAGCGGAGGAAAATTGTAAGAAGGCTTAGTGATGCCACTAATAGACAAGTGATCTTGAGAGGACTCGTCGCCGGGAAGGAAGCTGGATTTGGAGGAGCAGGTGGGCGGCCGTCAATGATCCAACGTCCCTTTGACCTTTGCTCGTCGATCACGTCCACTAAGGTGTAATGGATGCGGTCTATGTAATCTTCAATAGTGTCGTCGAAATCGAAACCCACGTCAAAGAATGGTGATTGGAGGATGTCCACTTGACCTTGGTCGTCATGCACAAATCCAAAGTTCCATTCGGGTTCCTCCATGCATTCTTGCCGGGAGTGGATGGAGCATCCAAGCGAAGAGGGGAGGTGGAAGGGTTATCTGTGAGCTAGGGAGAGAGGGATGGGTTCACGGGTTTGAGGGAAATAAGGGCGGGTGAGGCTATGGGGGAAGAAACCCAAAATCTGAAGTTTATTTCAGATTTTTGAAATTGGTGGAGAGATTAATTTCAGTTTTCAAAATCTGAAATTGAAATTAATTTAGGAGGGAAGGGTCAAAGGGGGTATTAAAAGAGAATTAATAGGGGAGATAGAGGGATGAGTGGCCGGCCATGTAGAGAGGAGAGAGGTGGGTAATTTTAAGTAGGTGGGGACCACAATTAATTAATCAAAATCTGAAATTTAGATTTCAAATTTTAATTATATCATGTAACTCCCTTCTTTAAAGAAAATTGTGAGGGAATTTGAATTTAAAAAAAAAAAAGGATGTAACTCCCTTAATTAATTCCCCAAATTAATTGGCTCAATTAGGAAGGTAATTATGGAAAATTCAAATGTGCAAGGGGAAAACCAAAGGGGGCCAGTGGTATGGAAGGGGGCGGCTGGATTGGCCGGGGTGGATCTGGCCGGCGGGTGGCCGGCAGGTGGTGGCTGTTTTTTTGGCCGGCGAAATAGGAAGGGAGGGGAAAGGTGGCCGGCGGCTTAGGGTTGCTTGGAGCAAGCGGCGGCAAGGGCAAGGAGGAAAAGAGATGGAATCTTCTGAAGATTTGACGACTACGAATTTACTAACCTCAAATGTCTTCTCGTTGAATTTCCACAAGATTAGTTAGCACGAACTAGAACTCACAAAGAGATCTAGTCTTCTCCGGCGAACTCACTAAGAGATCAAGGAGGGTGAAGAACTCACCAAGAGATCTTCTTGAACTCACAAAGAGAACACATAGTAGTAAATTTTCATTTCATCCAAACAACTAACTATTACAAGAGAAGGGCCATATAAATAGGCCTCACAATGACAAAGAAAAACAAAAGACTAAAATGCTCCTTGAGCTACAATAGCTATCAAATACTCATAAGGGCAAAAATGGAAAAAACATAAAATAAAATAAACTACTACATAAAATGATGAAAATACAGATCATGATCGTGGCCGTCGATCTCCGGTGTCGGCGATGGTACACGTGTCGAAATCTGATGTCCCCATCAAATATTCTATTTATACTTGTGTTGTTGATGATAAACTATCCTTAAATAGTTCATTTCAACTGTAACGCTCTTTGCAGGAATGTTACTATTAGCTTTCAGCTTGCATGCTAGTCCGTTATTGCTTATTGTGAAATCAAACGAGAATGGGATGCATGCTAGATAAATATGTAGTTTTATGTATGATAGTACATAACATGTTCATCATTCACCATCATCATTAGTTTTTTTCTTAACTATTTGGTTTTGGCTTTAGGAATATTTATTTTTCATGAATTCTTGTTGAGTGCTTCCTTAGTTGTTAAGCCTATTTAACTCAAATCATTTTTTAATCTTTCTTTCTAGTTTTTCCCCACATCCATCTTAGCATTATCATTTTTGCTCTAGTCAACTATTAATAATTTTTTTGTCTAATTTTTGAATACATATATCATTGCCGACCTAGTTGCAATATTATAAAATATACCTTTAAAGCCTCCATGATATCATCATAATACTCTTTAGATACTTATTCATTTTAATACCCAACCTTAGTTTGCGTCTATATCACATTCTTGTGTATAATAGATCCGAGGTTTGTTGAGTACTTTTTTGGTTGGATGTATTTGATTGAAATTAGCTCCAACAATCATTATCCACTGTTGTTTTCATATTGCTTGTTGATCAATAAATTTTCATAAAAAAGCCTGTAATAGAGCTAGTTATATAGCAGTCTATTACTATTTGATTTAAATGCTCCTTATACAAGTTAACAATTTCATATTCTACACGTAGAAATTTTATGACGGGAGGGAATTTGAACTTTGTACTGATTATACAATTATTTCTAGCGTTGTAGAATGGTTGTCCTTATTTTAATATTGGACTACTTAAAAATCCTGAGATCATACATTTACTATTTTTAATTATGGCTACAAAGACTGGCTTGCACTGCTTAAGACAATTTTAAGAATTTGAAGCGAAGGAGCAATTTTCTAGACAGATCTAGTGCAAAATAAGTTAAGCATTGTCTAATTTACATAGTTACTTCTAAACAACCAATGCTGCATAAGCTGCTGATTGATTAAGGTAGTTTGCAGGTTAGTAATATAGCGCTCTCTTGAATAACGTAGATATTGATTTTATTATTAGATGCAGGGATTGTTGTATAGATTCTGCGGTTTATCTTACTATTCTCATGCTATACCCTTTCCCTCTCGCTATCACTTTCTCCCAATGGCATTGCTAAATATAAGGGAAATAACTTGTTGTTTCATAGTTTTTCAATGTTAGTTTTTTTTTTTTCGACACTGTCAATTCAGCTATGAAAAGTCACTTATTGCTCAAGTAAATCTACCAACCAGAATAGTCTACTTGTTCGATTTCATACTTAACCTTTTTCTTAATATTTTCAGAGAGATTTGCGACCCCGCTAGATGCTTTGAAAGAGTCTGCTTTTGCCAATAAATTTCGTTCCCGTCGATGACGTTCACCTGACAGTAGATAGTCCTGCCATGAGGTAATTGCTGCAATTTTTATGTTGTTCTGTTAGAATTCAAAATCTGTATTTTTACGCGAATACTTTTTCTCTTCGCACGGTGTTTTACCATCCAAAGAGAACAATGGTGAGAGTACAAATGCCTCAGTCTTGTATTTTTTTCATCAGTTGCGTTAACCCAACATTTTTAACTACTTTGCTGTAATAACCTTGACTTGGTTTTTGGCTAAACCCCCACAGATTTGATGTTATAGTAATATACCAATCCATCCAGTTAGAAAGAACTTAATTAAATATTTCTTTTGTAAAGGATGAAATTGATAGGAGTGGAATTTGAGGTGATACCTTGTTTTTTCTCAAGTTGATGAATAGCCTTAAGTTCCAATCGAGTTCAGAAGGTACCTGAATTGCTGATGAAGAGTTATTTTTTAGATTTTGAAAAAACTAATATTTTAGTTAATTTTTTCAAATTTGAACTATATATTTTTTTTATTTAGCTTGACCGCTTTTATTAATTTTTACCTTTTGTCTCTGCATCATTATAGATTGGATTGTGATTGGTGACATTGTAGTTGAGCCACTGTGTTTTTTTTTGCGAAATATTAATTTTAGTTTAGAGGCCTACTGATGAGAGATAAAGGGATACGCTAGCAGTATAGTATCTTTGGTCCACAAAATTTTCAAGGAGAAACTTAGTTGGATTTCCTTATGAGTTTTTCTTGTTTTCTGCAATATTTCAGGCACTATTTATACTCTTGTTGGATTAATAAAAAAAAAAAAAAATTATTGTAAAAATTTATGTCTACAAGTTGTTGGTGTGTCAATTGATATATTTGCAAATCAACCACAAAGGTTTGCCAATCCCAACATTTTGTCAAGTCCATCGTGACATTCATTTTTCATTTAGATTTATTATAGTTCATATAGATTAATTGCATACATTTGGATGATCTAATGGACTTGAGCTATTCAAAGTTTTGTAGTCCTCATTACCATGATCATTTTGAACGTCAGTGTTTGACGATTGTCCTTTTTTCTTTAGCATATTAGAATCATGTTTATCCACCCATTACCCCTCTTGAACAACCAAAAAACCTGTAAAATCTATCCTCTCTTACCCCAGCTATCATTCTCTTTCTGAACGGACAAAATCTAATTAAAACAATAACACCCCCTATTCTTCCCCTATACCTAAAAATGTATTAAAGCAAAAAAGTGCAACCTTAACGTCAAGTCCTATTTCCATTTCTCCAATTATTTCCATGGGATCATATAATGATCGCTTGCCAAATGATGAAGGCAACTGTTATGACGAGAAGTGTTGGCTGCACAATTGATTTCAATTTCAAATTCACATAGTTATCTTGCATATAACCTAGGTTCTTCTCATGTTTAGTTGTTTACACGAGTGACATCCAAATGTATCACAGGCATCAAAAATTATATTTTGCATGCACTTCTTGTGGTTGCACCCAAATTCTCCTCATGTTCACTCAGCTGGCATTCAAAAGTGTGATAGGCATCAAAACTTATATTTGACAGACAATTCTTATGGTAACTATGATTTGACCCTAAAATTGTATCCTAGGACGTACTGACACTTTTCCTCAAAGAGGCATGTAACGTCCAACACATAGCCGACACGACACGGGTCCAACAGGCCTTTGACACATGTCAGACACGCTGAAAACGTGCCCAATTAAAAAAATATTAAATACAAATTTAGACATGCATGTCTTACACGTGTCTTAAATATTTATGAAAATTTTTAAATATAATTTCTTGCATTTAAATTTTTTATTAATTTAAAATATAAAAATTAAATTTCTTATTTCATATCCACACTCAATATCACATTTATCGAATATTATCATTTTCATTTTCCTTTGGCGGGTCATGACTTTGGTATCGATATTTTAAAAGTTTGACACTGTCTTGATATTGATGCTCACACTAGCAATTTCTACACCCACAAATTGACAACTCATCTTTGTCCAACATCTTCATAACATTGAAGACCAACGACCTTTTAACATCGATGACAAATGCCCTCTTGACATTGATGCTTGATGCTTACTTCATAGCATTGATGCCCGACTCTCGACAACATTGTCATCTCCTCTCTCGATGCCTGATATACGGCATCGATGCTTAACTCCCGACATTCTAATATTAATCATATTAAGTACAAATTCTAATTAAATGATTTTTTATTTTTAAATTATTTTTAATATTACACTTATTCAAATTTTATATACTATTTTTGAAATATAAAAATTATACCGTGTTCAACCTGTATCCATGTTCTATATTTTCAATAATTGACATATCCCGTGTTCGTATATGTACATCATAAGTTCAATTTTACTAGTTAGATGCTTATTTCTACTCCACCTGTTCAAAAACCTTAGTTGTATTTACTGAATCTTATATATTGGCCAATGACAACTCAGAATCATTCTTAGATTGCTATAACTATTAATCACATTTATAATAACCTCAATGATCATTAGTTTTATAATAAATTAGCATATCACTTCAGCTATTCATATTAACAACTAAATCTTTAACTTAAATTTTATAGTCGAAGTGATTATTTAGGCTTCATTTCGGACAATTTTCTTTATGCTGCTTAAACCAGTTTTTTAGTATAAAAATTTTAATTTTTTACGAAAATACTGCTTTAAGAAATAGTTAAAATGCCATTCCAAAAGAAGTCATAATTTTTATATTAAAAAGCTGCTTTAAGCATCAATAAGAAAGCCATTCCAAATGAAGCCTTAGTGTTCGTTTGGGACGGCTTTTTTATTGCTTTCTAAAACGGAGTTTTAGTACAAATTTTTTTTATTTTTGTACTAAAACTCCGTTTTAGAAAGCAGTAAAAAAGCCGTCCCAAACGAAGCCTTAGTCTTCGTTTGGAACAGCTTTTTCCTGCTTTTTGAAGCAGTTTTTTGGTATAAAAATTAAAATTTTTCTACTAGAAAGATGCTTCAAGAAAAAGTTAAAAAGTTGCTTCAAAAAACAATAAAAAAGTTGTTCCAAACGAAGCGTTAATCTATTTCAACAGTAAATGAACGTTTAGCCCCAAAAAAAGAGCAGTTTAATTTAAACGTTTTGAGAATTTATTTTATCGGGATCAATGGATTGTATGTAGGGGTGTAAGTGAGCCGAGCAGACTCGAGCTCGACTCGTTTATGGGCTTGCGAGCCGAGCTTATCGAGCTCGACTCAGCTCGAGCTTGAGCCGGCTCGGCTCGTGAGCTCGTGAGCTCGTGAGCTGGCTCGAATAAATATTTATATTTTTTAAAATAATTTTATTTTATTTATTAAATGTAAATATAAAAAAAAATTATCACCTAATTTTTATTTAAATGTTAAATATTTCATATATATATATATATATATATATATATATATATATATATATATATATATATATATATATTAAATTTTATCTAAGTTTTAAAAATCTTGCATAATTTTTCAAATTTTTAAAAATCTCGCATAAATTTAAAAATTCCTGCCCATGACTGTTGAGCCGGCTCGAGCTCGTTTACAGTTAGACAAGCTCGAGTTCGAGCTCGCTTTTCATGTAACGAGCCGAGCTCAATAAAGGTCTAAACTCGACTCGACTCGCCTTCATCAATTCTATTTTGTTCAGAAGTAGTGCCGTTCTAACGCTACTCTTTTTGTGGCAGAAATTAACTTCCCTTCTTTCTTTTTTTTTTTTTTTAACTAACTTCAAAAAAAAAAAAAAAGAAGTTAATTTCTGGGTTGAGTTTTCAAAACTATTTTTATTTTTCTATCTTAATTATTATTTATTAATATTTGTTTGATGATTTGTGTAATAGAATTACTTCAGCATGACCAAATTCTATATTTGATTGGATGTTTTAATTCTAAAATTTAAAAAATTGTTTTGAGAATTGATTGCTTATTTAGGTATTGCAGTGAAAATAAATTTGAAGATTTTTCAAATTTATTTTGTTTAGATTATAATTAGAATGTTCTGATTCAATTTCTTTATCTTTTTTTGGGGAATTTCAATTGCTGATGGAGCACACTTAACCAGCAGGAACTGTTGTTTGAGAATTTCAATTGATTCTGAATTTTTTTGTAGCCTTATTATATTAGAAAATATAATTTAGTATTGTATTGAATCTAATAAAAAAAAGTAATTTTAAAATTTCAACTATTTAAATGATAATTAATTAATGTGTCAAATTTAGGTTTTATTTGGGACAATTTTCTTATCATTGAAAATAAATTTTTAATATAATTTTTTTTTGAATTAGAAAATTTTGAACTAAAAAATTGCTTTAGGAAAAAAAATGAGATTTTTATTTAAACCGTGTGGGATCAACAATTTGGCATATAATGATTCAAATTACGGGTTCGTTTGGGACAACTTTTTATTGCTTTTCTAAAACAGAGTTTTAGTGCAAATTTTTTTTTTTTATTTTTGTATTAAAACTCCGTTTTAGAAAGCAATAAAAAAGCCGTCCCAAACGAAGCATACTATTCATTCTTATCTCACTTATCTTACTATCCAAACAAAGGCCAGTATATGTTTAAAGGCATCTCATATGCGACTGTAGCCTTTTTTTTTTTTTTAATATATATATATTAATGTAGTGGCTGCTTGAATATCTTCAATAAGCTAAATTGTTTATATTTATATTAGAAAAAAAAAAAAGAAAATAGTGCGAGAGGCTCAAATTGGTCTTTACAGAGAAAGAGTAGTCACATCCGAAAAATAAATGGTTCACAGATTCATTTTTGCTATGGCATAAAGGACAAATTGCATCAACTATGATACCCTTAGCAATAAGGATATTAGCAGTCTTAATACCGCCATTTAAAGCCATCCAACAGAAAGAAGATAATCTAAGAGCATACCGTTTATGCCAAATAAAATGCTTCCAATTGACCTTATCATAATCCTTAAAATAAAACTCCAGATAAGCCCTATGCTTAGTGTTGTTACCCCTACCCCAAACAAGGGATACTCTAGATTCTGAATTAACAGTCATGGTATGGGTAACATAATCAGGAACCGAAGCAAGTAAACTCCACCTGTTCCCATTAAGGATTGCAGATACTTTAGCATTAGCAGGGAAGAGGCTGAGAATGGGATGCAGTTCCAGAACTTTCTTTACCAGTTTATCATTGAACCAGTGATCCCAATATAGAGATAAATGTGAGTTAGGAGAGACCTTAAAATGAAAATTTTCTTTGCTTAGCTTGGCATCCCTACTAATACATTTCCAAAATTTGGATACACTGATAACTAGTTCCTTCCATGGAGAAACATACATGAAAAACAACCACTTATTAAGAGGGCTAGGAGAATTGTAAATTCTCTCAATTAAAGAGCAGTTAAAGCCGAATTGCACAGATTGCAAGGATGGTAACCTAAGACCTCCCACTTCTTTGGGCTTGCAGGTATTACGCCAAGAAATTAAATGCAGTTTCCTCCCAGTTGCTTCACCAAATGAGAAAAATTTAGCACAAAGCTTATCACTTATAGATTTTATTTGAAATTGGCTTTTATTATTTTTTAAAGTAACTTTTTATAAAAAATGCTTATATTTTCAGTACGCGTATTTAGGCGGAGAACTCTATCTTGACTTTTGGAGAAATTATTACTTGAAATGGTAAAATACTCGATTTATGACAGACATTTTATTTTTTTTGGGGGAAAATTGAGGGCCAAAACCCATATATTTTTATAAAATGAACGTTACATGTAAGATATATAAAAAAAGATTAGTCCTCAAAGGTGCGAGAGGTCCAACTAAAAACTCATACCTCCCAAAATGAACAAAATAAAATAGACAAAAATTCAAGAGAAGCGACCAAAAAAAGGAGCAAAAAACTCTAAAATAGGACTAGACTGCCAATCAAGCAATTAGACTGACAAACTACCATATAAGAAGATCAAAAATCCTCTCTCTAGTTGCCAGTACGGTCATCCAAGGGGATGATTAGTAGCTAACATCATTTCCCTTTAAAAAAATCCGACAGATCAACGCCCCAGGTTGTCAAAAAGAACATTCATATAGAGAGAACTATCTAGATTTGTTGCGCTTTTGTTGCTCTTTTGCTGCACTTTTACAAAAAGACAGTAAAAGTGTAACAAGTATTCAATTATGAATGTATTTTATTGCACTTTTACTGTCATTTTGCAAAAGCTCAGCAAAATCGCAACAAATATTCAATTTTTTAGTAAATATTAAATATTTTCTGCCTTTCTGTAAAAAGCGTAGCAAATCCGGAGGGTTCTCTCCATCTAGTTTCCGCACAGAATAATTTCTTCCTCATGAAAGGCCATAGTTTTTCATCTTAAATTGAAAATTATTTTTTTATGTCATATGCATATAACATCTATGTCAACTTCTCTTTGCTCTTAAATAATTGCATAACATATATTTCAGTAGGGGACAAACTCAAGTATGATGTTAGTAAATTAATAGCCATTGAAGTCGAGGTACTTTCAGGCACTGACCTTTATAGGGTTGGAATTATCCATTTATTCTCTATATCTCGAACTAATGTTTTTAGCTTTAAGGTACATGAAGTGTTATAAGACTTTAATTGCTTGCTAGTTTTGGATTGATCACAAACTGGGGCTGACAACTCCAATGGACACTTAAGTCTTGAACCATCCATATGAACACCTATTTATGCATGTGGAATATCACATGCATAATGGACACTTAAGTCTTGAACCATCCATATGAACACCTATTTATGCATGTGGAATATCACATGCATTGGCGAAAGATGGTGAACATACTAACCTTGCAAAAACCAAACTTCCAAGATGAAACTTTCGAATCCACTGCCATTTTAATAAGAGAGCATAAGGTAGAAACACATCTACATTTAGAATTAAATGTCATTTTATTTCTTTCTCTCCAAAGAAAATACTTGGCACAACAAACTGTTAGGAGGACTTGACTTGAATTAGTCTTGGCCGCAACAGGAAATCTCCCAAATCAGAGATCAGCTTTTTTAGCACATAAAAAGCATAATCACATTAAAAAAGAAGGTGGGAAGAGGATTCAACATGTATAAAGCATAGGGGACAAGAAGGTTCTGCAACAATGTTCCTTTTAAAAAGCTCATCCGCTGTTTTAAGTCCTCTATTCAAAGCAATCCAAGTGTAAATTGAGTATTTCAGTGCATGATGCTTCTGCCGAACTAACTTAGACCATCCAAGAGTGGTCTCCTCTTTAAAGAAAAAAATAGAAAAAGGAAGAGAAACAAATTTCCTTCAATCCTTCTAGGTAATAATATTAACAGAATAAGTAGCAATAGGTATAGGGTCCAATATTTTCTGCAGATCAGCTCCAAGATCCTTCAACCATAAAATAAGATACCTTGGCATGATGGGGAAGGATAGCACCGATGTCTCTATTGGGAAAAGCATTAAAGAGTGAAGTACCATTTATGCATTAGTTCCATAACAGGGCAACTTTGCTGTTATGTGTGATGGAGAATTGAATTGTAGAATTTGAATAGAAGATAGCAGCTATTTGTAAAATGACGGGCCTGAAGATCAGGAATCCTTAATCCCCCAAACTTTTTTGGTCTATAAAGCTATAAGGTGTAGTTTTTTTAGCTTTCTTGTCCCTAAAATAAAGAAATACGGCACACATCCTGCTTAAATTCTTAAGACAAGATTTTGGAATGATGGCACCCCTTATCCAATAAGCAATCATATTCTAAATAGTATATTTTAGAAATTGAAGGCATCCCGCCAGAGAAAGGAGCCTAGCTTTCCAACCAACCAAATGATCAGAGATAGAGAGTAAGAGAAGTTAGAAATCTACAGTGCAATGTTTTTTAACAGAAATGGGGATACCAAGATATGTCATCTTAGTAAAATTGGATTGCATATTGAGAGCAACATTGATTTCCATAAGGGAAGTGATGCAGTTGAAAATAATGAGTTTGCTTTTATCATGATTAACCTTCAAGTCAGAGACGTTAGAAAAGAAATTCAAAACATTCAAAAGGATCTCACAATTGTGTTGCGTTGCTTCTCTAAAAATGAGGAGATCGTCAGCATAACGAAGATGTGAGAGATGCAAACCTTCAATAGATATTCTAACAAATTTGTCCTGAAAAGAGGGATTGTCAATCATACCGGTAAAAACGTCTATTACAATGCAGAAAATGTATGGACTAAGGGGGCAACCTTGTTTGAGGCCAGAGGAGGAATTGAAATACCCCTCTAGAGCTTCGTCAATGCAGGTAGAGAAGTGGACTTCCGAAATACAAGCTTTAACCCAATAGATGGACAGCTGTGAAAAACCTTTTTGATTCATTCCGGCAAGGAGGAAATCCCTAGAAATTGAGTCGAAAGCCTTCTAAATATCCAACATAGCACACAACAATTTTTTCTTAGCTGATTTTTTGAATTCTAATAACAGTTCAAAAGCAAGAAGAACACTATCAGTAGAAATTTGGTCTTTAATGAATCGAGCTTGATTATCACTAATAATAAGAGGCATAATATCCTTAATTCTCATAGCTAGAATTTTAGAGATGATATTTTAGAAGACATTACATAGGGCAATAGGTCTGAAGTCCGAGACATTAGTGGCATGAGAGGACTTGGGAATAAGTGCAATTGCAGTTGGCTTAACTTATTTAGGAAGATACCCTTTAGAGAAGAATGATTTCACAACTTTGCAAACCAAAGGACCTGTGATCAACTAACTGGATTTGTAGAATTCAAAATTGAAACCATCCGACCCAGGAGTGGGGTTAGAGTCCCCATTGAAAATAGCAGCCTTAATTTCATCATCAGAAACCATCATAATCAACATAGCTGAAAAATGTGGTGGAATAACAATATCTTTTGGAATAGAGGAGAGATCATTATGAATAGGGGGAGCATTATAAAGCACATTAAAATGTTGAATGATAGAAGAAACCATATCCTGTCTAACAAGGGGATCCGTGTTAGAAACTAATGGTGAAGAATTGTGGTTCCTTCTCTTTCTGATTCTAGCATAAAGAAACTTTAAGTCATCTTCCTCTTGAGAAAGCCACTTCAACTTAGCACGTTGTAGCACCCACTTAGTCTAAGAGGAGGAACAATCTTAGATGCTAGCATTAATATTTTTGAGATTCTAATTCAAAGAAAGGTTTTGAGGGTCTAAGTTAAGCAAAGTTAATGCAATAGGCTTGTTGGTCCTTTAGGTTGGCTAAGGTGTAGGAAAGATTCTTCTTAGGTTTTTGACCATAAAAAAGGATGATAGGTGAGTGATCTGAGCAGGTAGGGGTAGTGACTTCATCGAAGGAGATAGGAAAACTCTCAAGCCACTTATCATTGATCAACATTCTGTCCAACTTCAAATGAATGGGGTCATTAGGTCTTTGATTAAACCAAGTAAATTTGAGACTAGTTGGAGCCAAATCCAGCAAGCCCACATAAAAAATAAAAGAATTGAAATCTCATAATTGAGAAGAATTCTCAAAAGGATGGCGACAACAGTTGAAATCACCAAGGATAATCCAAGGTGCATTAATATTAGAGCTGATCTCCTTCATATTATCCAAGAGCATAATTCTATCAGATTGCAAATTCAAAGCATAAATGACAGACATAATGCAAACAAAATCAGACACGTAAACTTCTCCAGAAATCATTTGAGTATAAGTAAATGTTGGAATAAAATGAATATTAGATGGGTTCCACTTTATCCAAATTCTATCCGAATTAAAAAGATTGAAGCTGTGACAACTATCCTCATTATCAAAAATTCGGTGGTTGAGGAGGAACCAAGGATCCAAAAAACTGCTTTCATAAATCCTATTCTACATAACATAAAGTAAATCTAAATTGTAATGACGAACAAAATCTTTGCAGCTCTATACCTTGTTCGAACTGTTGAAACCTCTCACGTTCCAAGCGTAAGACGGGGTAAGATCATTGGGATTTTTGGGTTTGACCAGGGGCCTTTTTTGCTTGCTTGCTCCTAGAAGCTTTCTGTTGAGATGGCAGGGGAATCTGAATTGATTCTAGTTGCATGGAGGTTGAGGAGGCATGCTGTAACTCATTAAGGTTTTCATGTAAAATATCAAATTTGTTTGGGGATAAGATATTATCCTGAGGTTTGGAGTAAGTAGCCTTGCTAGAGAAGGGGAAGTCCTCCATGGGAGAGTTAAGGTTAGGGAGAGAGGTAGGCGGGATGTCAGTTTTAAGCATATACATATTTATGTAAGAAAAGAATGAGCTGATATAATCATATAATTTAAGCATTGCATGTGTTGAGGTGAGTAAGAAAGAGAATAACAAATAGAGAAAACAGGGAGAAGAGCTTAGGATGTTTGCCACAGGAAAGAAGAGAAGAGAAATATCAAGGAAGCTAGGTTTTTGAAGGTAACAAGCCAATCAAGTTTAAAAATACTATTGTTTCACTGATTAAGGTATGTATAAAAATCTTTACAGCTAAATTTAGATCTATCTTTCATATTTGCATGATAAAAGATTGTTGCAATGCTTAGAAAAAAAATGATTAAGAAAAAAATTTGATTTGAAGTGTGGAGAAAACTATTTTGATTTAACCAAGCAATACTAAATTACAAGTTACGCATGTTCTACTTAATTTTGAAAAAGAATCATATACAAAATTTAACACATATTTTTAAAACAAAGTTAAAGAAGATATTAATATGATAATCAGGGGTATTATTAAATATGATTAGAGCCTAAATCTAACTCTAATAATGATTTATGCATATTAAGCCTACATTGTAATTTTAATTTTTTTTTTATATATATAAAGTGAGTGTTGTAGGAATTTAAATATCTTGAACGGACTAGATAGAGTTAAATGACAAAAGGAAGACTTGGAAGAGTACAAGAACCTTGCCCGAAACAAAATGTAGCAGAACTAATGCATAAAATGAAACTTCATGTCAACATAAAATTTACCAAAAAATATGCTAAAAGCTTTGCTATACAAACATTGAATCAAAGATAGATGTTAATCCCAAAACAAGCTAATTATGGAGAATCCCCAAATTTGGTAAGTTTAGATCCTAAATTCCTAATACAACAACAACAAGCCTTTATCCCACTACGTAGGGTCTGCTAAATGAATCTTTTTTCTCCATTATGTCCGATTAAGAGTCAAATTCTCATTTATATCTAATAAAGAAAGGTCATTTCTAATATTTTCTAACCAAGCCTTTTTAGGTCTACCTCTACCTTTCATAACATAAGTTAAATCTAATACATCTACTCTCCTAACTGGGTCATCGGAAAGCCGCCATTTTATGTGACCAAGCCATCTAAGACGACTCTCTCTAATCTTATCGTCCAATGGAACTACACAAACATTTTCAATTATATGCTCATTTCGTACCCTATTTGTAAGAGTAAAACAACTTATCCACCTAAGCATCCTCATCTCTGCAACACTTAATATTATGCTTCTCTTTTAATGGCCAACATTTTGCACCATAAAGCATTGCAGGTCTAACCACTATCTTATAGAATTTTCCCTTAAGTTTGAGTGGTACTTTTCTATCACACAACAAGCCCGATGCATTCCTCCACTTCATCCATCCAACTAGAATTCTACTAATAATACCCCCATCTATTTCACCATCACATTGAACAATAGACCCAAGATATCTAAAATGTGTACTCTTATTAAAGACTTGATCGCTCAAAGTCACAAACCCCACACAAAATCTATTACTACTAAAATTACACTCAATGTATTAGGTTTTAGATCTACTCAAATGAAAGCCTTTAGACTCTAAGGTTGACCTCCATAATTCAAGTTTACCTTCAACTCCTAAATTCTCTACTCCAAGCAAATATTCAATTTACTCTATATAAAGTTGCAAGCATGTCAACGTTGCAATCTATGGCTAACAATAACAAATCTAAATATAATTAAATGTAAATAACGAGCCCATTGAGAACACTATCAAATTAAAAAAGAACTATAAGTAGAACAAAATACATGTAGAACCAAGTGCTCCACGTATAACATTTAGCAAAGCGAAAATGAATTGAATTACAATTCTTCCGAACGAGTGTGTCTATCTTTTATCAACATGCCTCCTCTCACTTTTCCTTACACTTTAGTCCTTATATCTTCAAATTGAATAGGCATACTATCAAATATGTTATTCTAAGTATCATAATTATCTTTATAATTACCTAAAATGTTGGATGCCATGATGGTACACAGTCATAATTACTAGGAGAGCAGAGATATCAATTAAATCTAACACTAATACAAGTAAAACTCAAATTTTTTTTTCCTGAGGAGTGATAAAGTCCTCAGTTTTTTAAATTTGCGTTAAGTTAAAATAAATATTAACCTTTACCAGATCAAAAAATACAAAAAAAGAGTAAAAAAGACGTATGATACCACCATTGTCAACACTTGGCAAGGGCGTCCTTGATTAGCTTCACTGCTGAAGATAAGAACTCTATTTTTTGCATGTTCAGCTCAACATCTATCATTTCCAACTTCTTACACGTTTCCTCCCACTTTTTTGCGTTTGCAATAGGCATATTTTTTTGCAATAGCAGTGCATTATTCGCATGCTCATTCCTCAAATGCCAATTCAGAGAAGGATATTCCTCTTCAATATGCTTTAACCCTACTTTCTTCTTATTAAAGTTCTCCTTTTTCTCTAGCATGATCTTCTTCTCAAGAAAAATAGATTCCTCCTTGAGAGAATCCCATATCTTCTTCGACAGATCAAAAGCAGCAGCATTGTGAGGATCTGAAATTTTTGATTTCTTAGCAAGATTTTGTCTGATAGAAGTATTTATATATCTCCTCTTCAACCTGCGGACCTTATTATTTATCTGGTTCACAGAGACAGAGATGGATAATAAATCCTTCACAGATTTTAGAAGGGACTCCGCATGCATATGAGTATACGGGATGATACGATGTTGCTCTTTGTATTCCATAATGCCTTGCAGCAAGGCTAGCTCATCTTCATTGCTCCAAATCCTCCTGAAATGCTCCTTTTCTTGATCTCCCACTACTCCAACTATATCTGCAGTCCTCTTTTTCTTTGAAATTTGGGTAGGGGAGGCGGCAGATTGTTTCCCAGAATTGGGTTCCTTCTCTGCAGGCTGCACAGAGCTGTCTACGGGTTTGCAACTGAGCGGCACCAACAAGGCGTCAGAAATTGGGGTTTCAATATCTTCTTCATCATCTCCTAAGCCTGAACCAGAGGAGGAAGGGGTGTCGGAAGCTTGCTTATCATCATACAAGTTTTGAGAGTCTCGCGGCTGCTGCGGCCCAGCATTTTCTTTTGCCACGGTATTCCCAAAACCCTCAGATGATTCATTTGCTGTGGATTCTTCTTCTTCTTCTTCTTCTTCACTCTCAAGGCCCTTGTCATCTTCTCCACCATCAACAGATTTTTCGGAATTGGGTTTCTTCAATAGAGGATCAACAACTGGATTTACAGCGTTTCTAGCTGGTTTGGGTGGAGGGGGAGGCAGCAGCTGCTCCAATTTAAATCTGGAATTTAACTCCTTGCTGTCTTCTTCTCCGTCCTCTGCGCCTGAATCGGATGACGAAGAGGTGTTGGAAAGTTCATGCTTACCATCATTAGCGGTTTGGGAATCTCGTCGCTGTGTTTGAGGGTTGGGTTCTCGAACAGCATTTTCGGAATCCTCGGATGATTCCTCATCCGTGGACTCTTCTTCTTCACTGTCAGATGATTCATCGTCCTCGGCCAAGCTCACGGTTCTTGCTGTTTTGTTCGCTGCCGAGGGCTTCTCTAATTTTAGGTCATTTGCTGGGTACGCAAGAGGGTGGAGTCATTATAGTTAGTAACTGGAGAATAATTTGCCTTATAAGCGGACGTGTCAGAAGCTTGCTTACCGGTGTTTCGAGAAACTTGTGGCGCTGCCTGATGGCTGCGTTTTGGAGCGGCACACTTGGAATCCTCAGATGATTCCTCCTCTTGTTCACCAACGGCGGGTTTTAAAGAGGTGCTAGCGGTGAGCTTCTTCACAAGAAAAATCGATGGAGAGGGAGCCTCCTCGTCCGATGAGGTGCTGAAGGACGGTGGAGGTGGAGGTGGAGGTGGAGGTGGAGGAGGCCGCTTTTTCAATGACATAAGTAGGGATTAGCATATCAAAAGATTTATTGAATCCCATCTATGATGAGGTTTGCAGTTGATGAAGATAATTATTAGCATATCAAAAGATTTATTGAATCCCACAATCATAAATTGGTTAGTCCAGCGACCGACACCTTCTGAGATAATGCAGAAATGTTGTTAGGAAAAAGCTTCCATTCTTAAATCAATGACTTATGTAGGGATTAAAACTGTTGATGCACACACCTACCTTACAGAGGAAGTCAGATGATACGAGAATGTTGGATTCTCTAAGAGAGATCCCTACAATTTTATTCAGAAGGAGAAAAGAGCAAGGATTGAATATTGTGACACTAATTATTTGATTCAACTATTTAAAAATTGATAACTTGAGGACCACATGTTCGTATGAGATGTTCAAATTGATGAGCATGATAGATTATTAAACTTTTTATGGGTTAATGGGATAGACATGATTAGATTTTGAATGTTTTAGAGATATCTTGATTTTTGATACTAGCTACATGCTCAAAAAGTATAATTATATATGTGCAATATTTGTTAGTGTTAACAATCATTGATATAATATTTTATTAGAGGTTGCTTTTTTGTCAGAAGAAATAATTGAAAGTTTTACATGATTGTTTAAAATATTTATTCAAATAATGGGTAATAATCATCCATCAACAATATTCACTGATCAGGACCAAGCTATGACTAGGGTCATAGAAGATGCATTACCTCACACTCGTCATAGATTATATCAATGACACATCTTTAAAAAGGTTTCATCAAAAGTACCTATCTTCAATAGCAACAATCAAGTTAGAGGACTCTTCTATAAGTGTTTGAGAAAGTGTGATTCTAAGGAAGTATTTGAGGAGGCATGAGCTGAAATAATCAAGGAAGAGAACCTTCATAACCATGAATAGTTGCAGGATCTTTATAAGATAAGAAGAAAGTGGTCAACAACTTTCAATAAGGAATGTTTTAGCATGGGCATTTTATCCACGCAGTGTAGCAAGAGTACTAATAATCTGTGTCATGGTATTTTGAAACCAACAAGTTTATTAACTGATTATTTTTTTGGTTTAGAAAATATACTGATGAATTAGCGTCAAAATGAGTAAGATGATGAGTACAAATGCAGTCAGTCTGAAATGGTTCCTATAATAAGGACCAGCTCAATATTAAAGGAAACTGCTTGATTTTACTCAAGAAAACTATATTTATTTTTTGAGGAAAAATTTATACAGGGTGTGGGAGGAATGAGTATAGACTTCGTCTCGATTGATACTTCAAAGTTTCTAGTCAACTACATAGAGAATATGGACCAACGTCATCATTGGGTGCTTAACTTTGATGTAATAGAAGGTGGCATTTAATGTAGCTGTAGGAAGTTTGATACCATGGGATTATTGTGTTCTCACTGTATGAGGGGTTTGAGATAGTTGGATATTGCTAAAATCCTTGAGAAGTACCTACTATTGCGATGGTCAGCAAGGGCTCAAAAATATATTTATGCAAGTAACTAGGGCAATGCTACAAGAAATAATAACTTTGAAGGTGGTAACAGAGTCATATTCAGAAATCAAGTGAGCAGATTTGCATATCAATTAAACACACAAGCTCAAGGGAATGAGGAGGGAGATGAGTACATTATTGCATCAATAAAAGAAATGACTGAAAAACATTCTTGCATCAATGAAAGAAATGACTAAAAACTTATACTTAATTATTGGTGAAAATATTAGCTCTCATAATTGATATGTTACTAGATGAAAAAATAACATCATCCCTGAAAAAAAAATTAAGCTATTAAAAAGCGCATGAAAAATGCAATAAAAACGCATGAAAAGCACAATAAAAGAAAGCACATAAAAAGCGTAAAAAAAGTGCAATAAAAGTGCATGAAAATGCAATAAAATCATAATATAACTTACTTAAATCTAAACTTTTTTAAGCATTCATTCATGAATATTTGTTGTTCTTGACTTAGGAAATCCTTTTCGGGATATTCCATATTGATATCCGCAGGGCGAGGTGGTACTTTTATCTTATCCATTGAAATCAATTCTTTGCTCGACATTGGTTTCACCGATCTCTCATAGTTTTTTTTTTTTAGTTTATGTGGTTCATACTTGATGATTTCCATGAGAGTTATGGCTGGAATTTCACTAGTTTGCTGTGCAATTACTTCTGAAGTGGGTGGTCGTGGATCATCCTCTGTAGTAATTTGTGGTGGAGCAACTTCTATAATTGGTGATTCAACTGTAGATGTGTTGGGTGGTTGTGGAGCAACAACTTTTTTAAGGGAAGTTTTGGGTTTCTGAACAGATTTGATACTTGAAAAAGATGAATATATTGAAGGTTTGTCTGGATCATATTGACATAGGGCAATATCGTGGATAAATTTGTATTGTAGAGAATTAACAGTCGCTTCAAGTTTCTCTAAATTGTCTTCAATTCGATTAATCCTTAAGCCCAATTTATCTTTAATTTTATTTCACATTTTTTCTATTGCTTTAAGTAAATTTTTATGTATAGAAGCCCAATCTTCACCTTTATGTTGTGGTGGATGAGTAGAAGGTTCAACAGTAGATTTAGGGAGTTCTTATTGTGGAGCATAGGGAGTACTTTGAAGTGGAGAATGAAGTTTGTGCGGATCTTGATGAGGTGGAATATTGAAATTTTGAATGGCATTTATGTCAGCGTCCAAATTTTTAGCTTCCACATTTACATCAAGTAGAACAAGAAAAATCTACACATAATTTAACAAAAATATTACAAAAAATGCACTTCAAATGCTACTTATATAAGCTTTTCATGCGCTTTTGTTGGGCTTTATGTGCGCTTTTATTGAGCTTTATGTGCGCTTTTATTGCGCTTTACGTGCGCTTAATGCGTGCTTTATTTGCGCTTTATATGCGCTTTATCTTTCCTTCATAATCGCAGTATGCTTCATTTTTTGCTAGTTAATTTCCATATTAAAAGTAATGGCAGATTAAATTTAATCTTAAACATACTTCATTTTTCTTTAAAAATTTAAATAAATTCATTGCAATAGTAAGTGTATAGAAAATATTCGTATTCCTCTCCCATCTCAAAAAATGTGGTCTTAATTCTGGATTGCTCGATTTATTCATGGAGAAGTGTTCCAAGAACAATATCTGTATAGCACAATACATAAAACAACCTTATGTAAATAAAATCACAAATATATAAATTATAAAATGCATTTTACTTATTATCATGACAGATAAAAAACCATTGATATAACCCCAGGGTTTCTCTATTGCAAGCTTATTTGAAATTATATTGAATTCATGTACCATAAAATCACTACTACTTGCTGCCCAATTAATAGAAGAGAACTCATCTACATTACTTGCGATAGACATGAGCCTCCTAAGGATTTTATGGTTATTTAGGGGCTAAAATAAATTAGAAATTAAAAATGAAATAAAAGTCTTTATCTTTGTTGCATTGTTTGTTGTTGTACTTAATTTTGCCATTTAAGTTTTTATATCAGTTGAGAGAATTCCTAAGAGTGGCATGTTCTTCCAATTGATATGAATATCGCTGTTGGGCAATCCTGTGAGAATATTTTGGTTTAATTAGATTAAATATTTGCAAAATTAAAAAATATATCAAAAAGTCATATTTTAAATCAAACCTGTAAGTAGAGCCACCTCATTAGAAGTAAATTTGAGCAAAATACCATTTATAATGAAGCCTTCATCCGAAGCATTCCAAAATTCCAAAATCTCATATAAAATAGGTATACATTGCTAGAATGGTGGAAACTTAAAACTGATGAATGTGCAAGGTCTTCAACATGTCATGAATTTCTTCGTCTATAATCTCATTAAAGGCATCACAAATAGCTCTGAAAGTGGTTACGTAACAATGATAAGTAATAGGCCATTGATAAGACATCTGAAAAAGCAATAAAAATAAGTCAAGCTTAATAAAAGCGCACATAAAGCACAAGAAAAGCGTACATAAAACACAAGAAAAACGCACACAAAGCGCACATAAATGACACCTAAAGCGCATAAAAAGCTCATATACATTAAACCCTAAACCCTAGATAAAGTTCAACAAAAGAGCAACATAAAGCACAAATACAAAATAGTTCATTAATGATAGTTTGAAACACCAAGCAAAAAATATAACAAAATACAAATGCACAACCTTTTCAAAAATGCGCAAGTAAATGCGCAACAATGGCGCAACTTCTCTCGTACCTTTGCCGCAGACTTTTTCCAACTTCATCTACCGCCGACGAGGTCCTGGAGAATGAAAATGCAGAAGCATTTGAAGAACTGCTGAGAACCGATGTGGGAGAGTCTGGACAGTATGGTCGAAACTTTTTGCATTTTTTGTAATCATAATTTCAAATAAATTGGGTTGTCGAGAGGGGCGGGTCAGTCGGGCTGATAAGACATATAGCAATAATATAAAAAAAAAATTGACGTGGAAGTTCCACATGTCAACATTTTATTGGCGTCTGAACGCAGAGTTAGGTCCGATGAACAGACCTAATAATTTTCTGTGTTTCAAAATTGCTTGGTGGAGAGAATGGCAGGACACTTTGATTTCATTGTCATAATGAATTTTATGTTTTTTTTAACATACAACTATTTATATATCTAGTACATCAAACTTAATATTACATACATAACACTCATAAAATAAATATGAATGTATGAAATAAAATATTAAAATTTATAGGGAGGTATGGTTGAAAAATGAAATATATAAGTGATATATTTGATATTAAAATTTTATATGAGTGGTAGGAATGTAATATTAAAATTTTAGGTATTATATATGTAAATAACATGAAATAAAGTGGTATATATATAAATCACCCCTTTTTTTAATTTGGTGAAAAGCTAAGATAATTTTTTTTAAACTTTAGCTAATTTTGAGTATATTTAATTTTTTTAAATTAGATAAAATTGAAATAGGTGGATTTTGTCACAGGTAGAATCCCCAACACAGGAGTCAAGCACCCCAATCCTCTTTGCTTTTATGATTGTTTCTCATGATCATTTGTCCTAATTATAGTTCCTTGCATCACTCCTTTCTCGTTATGGTCCTCATGGCTGTCATTGATATTGATTGTCTTGTAAAATCCCCACCATCGCCATCATGCACAAGGTTAAAATCATGAGGTTATTTTTCAATAAACTGAACAAAAAGTATCTCAATTCTTAAGGGTTTATTTTACAACCAATCAAATGATTAAAAGAATTTTAAATATAGGGGTTATTTGGTTGGATTACAAATGGGTGTAAAGTATTTCAAATGTAAAAGTTTTGAAAATTTTGGTACTTGATTGGATGAAAAATGAATGCAAAGGAAAGTAAATGTAGTGTAATTCATTCCAATTTATTTTTGAGGTAAACATAACTCATCTAGTTTTAAGCTAGAGTGGTTTACACTGCAAGCAAACTTGTTAATAATCATGAATCACCACTGGCCGCCTTCACCATCCTCCAGCCACCACCGCCTCACTCGCCTACTACCACCACCACTACAACCATCATCGATCATTGCCACTTGTCGTCGGCCATCACCGCCACTGCATGTCACTGGCCACCTCCACTGCCATCGGCCACCACCTCTTGCCACCGACGCCGCTTCCACTCACCATTAGTCGTCCCCACCTGCGTCGACATCTACCACAACTGTTAGCCACCATAGTTGTACATCACCATCGTCGGCCATCGCCACTCACAAATGCCGCCTCGGCCACCACCACCCATCGATCACAACTATCTTTAGACTTTACACTACATTCATTATACTTTAAACTAAAACAAAAGGCATTTGAATTTACTTTACACTCATCCAAATAACTCCAAAATATTCCTTATGCATTGTATTCCTTTCACACTACATTTTTTTTACATTGCATTTCTTTTTTAGTGAACCAAATTGCCCCATATTCAGATAACATAAGAATTATTTGGTTTGCTACAAAGTGAATGCAGTGTAAAGTAAATACACTGTAAAATAAATACGTTGAGGCTGTTTGGTTTGAAGTAAAGTGAATGCAAGGGAACTCATTTTCTGTTTGGTTGGATGTATGCAGAGTTAAGTAAAATGTGCCTATACCATAAATTGCATTCTTTGAGATATTTACCCAAACATCTTGAGTGCCTTCACCTGTATGTACATGATCAAGATTGGCTGCATCAGGAGGAATCATCAACAAGTAAATCCCTTCCAATAATACTTTCCAAGCCATTCAAATTGGTGGCATCATCCCCACATGGGACATTTGAGTGTAGGTCACGAACTTGGATGGGTCGACATGGTCACAGTTGGGTAGATCATGATTGGCATCAATATTTTGCGAAATAATCTCCGTCGTAGTAGGTATAGAGGCTGGATCGACATTGTCCTGGGGTGAAAATTGACCACGTTGATGTTTGTCTCGGCAGAGGCAAAGTAGAAAGTAGAACACTTCATCACACTGGTTGCTCTCAATTCTGCCTCGATCCTCCCAAAGATGATCCAAAGAAGCCTAGCATATGGGATTAATAACCAAGGGAATGTCATCGAACGAGTGAAGTGAGACAAATAAGCTACTTATGTAGAAGGCGACCTCACACGAAGCGCCAATGTCTTAGCCGCGATGAGATAGAGAAAATGAAAAGCTTTCTTGGAGGAAGAAATGACGATGTTCCCATTGTAGAAGGAAGAAATGACGATGCTTCCCATGGGTTTTTCTCTTTTTAGCTCGTGTGATTTTCTTTTTTTGCTCAAAACGGATGCGTTTCTTTTATGACCAAAATAAACTACAACGCAGGGGGGGTAGAATACATTAGGATTTTATTTTACTTTGCATTGTGTCTAACCAAAAACTAAAAAGTTAAAAAGCAATATATTTAATTTACTTTGTATTCACTTTTCCACCAACCAAACATCCCTATAGTATTTGAAATATCTAAGTATTCTAAATAATTGCAAATAATTACCCTCATATATTTTTTTATAGAATTCTCAAAGTAAAGTGATGTTGGATTTTAATGAGGGAGAGGCATGTTCATTTTGTTTCTTATTCTTCTTTTTGTGTAATTTAGAGTTAATAAGCTCAAATTTAAAAATTATTCTAAGCTTATTCAAATATTAAGATAATTAAGGTTTAAATTTATGTGGGTGAACTTGAAGTTGGCTTATTTGAAATTAATTTATTTTGTTCAAAATAAACTCCTATGATGTATATTTTTACATGAGTATTGTTGTGTGCTATAAAATTTGTATCAATAAAGTAATTTTTTTTTTTATTTTTGAGTTGCATAAAGATCCACCTACATAAATAACATAAACTCATAAGATGCCAAACCTCATGTCTGCAAATGTACAACCTAATAACATGAAACGTGATGAAGGAGTTAACCTCAACTCTTGAAATAAGTTTCAAGAGGCAAGATCGATTTAAACCTATTTTGTGCAAACAAGAAATTTTTTTTTACATATAAATAATTATAAATATAACATATATTATTAAGCAATGGAAGGTAAATAATATTTCATTTTATCAATAGAGTCTTTATGAAGAGTATAATAAAGAAATAGAACAATAAATAGAAAAGCAACCTAATAAAATAATATACTCAACCCAATAATTACAAATAGAATTTCAACATAAGCTTAAAAATATCAAATAAAGTTCTACTACTGAAAATTTTGCTTATGTGGTGGTGATCCACCAAGGCACCAAGCACCTTGGTAGAATCTACCATGAGATAAATTTACAATGAATAAGTTTGATGACTCAAATTCAACAAATAACTTATATCTATTAAAGCATAAACAACTTGGTATCAGGGTATACAACATGAAAAAGAAATATATGAGTTATTGCATAAAAGTAATGTAGTTAATGCCATTAAGTTATTAGAATGATATTACATTATATAAATAAGAAGTGTCACAAATTCTAAGATGATTTTCAACATGAAGATATTTACGATCATTTTTTTTTTATAAACATAAAAATGTTCTTTTATGCTAACATCAATATGGAGCAACATCATATATATAATTAGTTTACTACAACATTAAAAAAAAGGCACTAATCTCACAAAAACTAATAATTTTTCTGAGAACACGTCGATAGGGCTTGCTATTATCAAATAGGTTTTATAATGACATATACATCAACAAGCATACATATTATGTATATATATTAAGAGCAACTGTTTAACAGGAGTATTCTAATCATTATGATCAATGTTATTTTTATACTAAAATACTTTTTTTGAAGCAATATTATCTATTACATTTAATATAATATAAGTAATGTGCACAAAAAATAAATCTTTATATTATAGGCAATAATTCAATATATAAAAAATTATGCAACAACAAGATAAACTATCAACAACACTTGATATTTGATGATGAACATTAAAATAAATCTATAAGTATAAGCATATATAGCAAATAACTGAATATCAAATGTAGGACTATTAACCTACAATATTTAGAAATTGAAAATTTGTTAGAGATGTTAAGCCCTTATAAACTAGCCTAAGGCTAACCAGAGGGGGGGGGGGGGGGGTGAATTGGTGTTTCAAAAATTCTCAAACAAAAAACAAAATCTCAACCAAATAATCACCCACAAAAATAAAGTGCGGAAATTAAATGAGAAAATGCACTAAGAAAGAACACACCATTTTTTATACTGGTTCGATCAACTCGACCAACATCCACTCACCGGATCCTCTCCTCCGGGTATTGCACTAAACTTAATGACTCTCCTTTTGCTCCCACAGCAAGGCGGAGAAACATGTACAAAAACTTCTTTCCATCAACCCCGGTGAGGCAGAGAACCCAACTTCTTTAGCTTCCTCCTAAAGTAGACCTCTCTAGAACCTCCAAGGAACCATGGATGATGACTGGAGAAGACGACTCAAATCCTTACTTGGAGCAACCTTCATGAAACCCTCAGAAATTCCCCCTCACAAGATCCTCTCTCTCTCCCAAGCTCTTCCTCTCCTCTTGGCTCTCTCAGGTCAGGATAGTAGTAAAAGATACAATCTTGAGTAAACAAGAGGTCTTATATAGAAGGACTTCAAAATTTTCCTAAATTACAACAAACCGACAAGGATCATCTAGGAAGATCGACTGATCTTCCTGTACGATCAGTACAAATTTAGTTCAATCAGCCAAGATGATCTGGGAGAGGCTAGAAGATTTGTTTGTTATAATTATCCAAGACAATGAGTACATCATCCTATACGATTAATTCAGAATGTCAAGTATTGTCCATACCATTGCATTATTCGGCCAGACTTTTCATGTTGGAAAATGAAAAAATAACTGATTGTCTACAATGATTCTTGGATCATCCTATACGATTAGTTCAAATTAATACACATTGTCCAGAACATTGTTATGTTCGTCCACGAAGAAACTAAAGTTTGTTTAGCTGATTGTCCAGGACGATCTTGCGATCATCTAGGATGATATGATTGATAAATTAAACCTTAATTGCTTTACTTAATCATCAGACTAATTTAGACATAATTATAATGCATCATCTAGTATAATGTCATGTACATAATTCTTTCTGATTTGAGCATATCGTCAAGGACGATGTTAATATCATCAAAAATAATTTGCTTAATTTTGGATGCCTTAATCAGGATGCCCTAATTAGATTTATATTTTTAACTGATCATCTAGGACCATTCTGGATCATCTCGGATGATATGATCAAAAATAAAAAAAAACTTTAAAATAAATATAAATTTTTTCCTTTAGTGTGTGTGTGTAAGGTTACTTAGCATCATGACCCTTTTTATTACATTTGACTCAAGAAAAGGTAAAAACACTTAATGTACACTTATAGACTAGCTTAGTCTTAATATACTCAATCTTGAGCTGGCTTGATTTGCAATTGATCTTGTGGATCTGAAATATTAGTAGGCATGACAGTAGTAGAAAAATAAAAATGTCTAAAATATTTGTTATCATCAAAATTATAATCCCTAAATCCAGATTCACAATAGAAATCTATTAAAAGCATCAAGGAACATAACTATATCATGTAATGATATATTGATCCTAAATAAATAAAAGTTACTTCCAAAGCATCAAAAGGTATGAGATTCCAAGTTATTTGAGATCCAACAAATGATGTCAAGTGGAACTTAAATTGAAGGTATTACAAATAAGAATCCTAATTTAATACTAAAACTATATTTAAGGAATCTAACATGCAAAAATGTAAGGCCTAATGTATACACGCTTAAATGTTCATATATTGATGCTCATTATTTGCGCCTAAATAACCTAGGTTACAATATGATCATGTCGAATATAAACTAACATAAAATAGATATCAATAATATTTGAATTTAACCAAATAGTTAACCTGAAATAAGCTTAATAAAATCTAAATATATGATTAAATGAATTAAAAACACAAAATAATAATATCTAAAAATAATTTCAAGTAGCTTAATATAATATAATTAGTGGATAATTGTAGAATAATTATAATATACATTTATAGAAAATTAAATTCATTTTTCCCTCTTACATGGAGAAGACAAAAGATGACATCATAATGATAAGGAAGAAGGTTCACTATTGAAGGAAAAGGATAAAGAGGAAGGGCTTGTTGATGAGAATTTTGATTGAGTAAGAAGGAGAGAGGAGGAGCTTCACTATTACTATGTTGAAGAAGGAAGTAGAAGATGAGCGAGCTTGGTTATTATGGTAGGGAGAAGGGAATATAATATTTTTGTAACCTCAAACTAACATAAATGAGATCCACTCTCTCTGCCATAAAGATCCTTATATGATAACTTGAAGACTATTATTATAGGCAAATTCCATGAGTGAAATATAATCTTTTCAGCTACATCCAAAGGAAATAAAACAAGTTCTTAGGAAATGTTCTAATGTTTGAATATTATATTCTGATTTATTATCTATTTGAAGATAAAATGTTGTGTTGAAGTTTAACCTTTTATCCAAAGCTTATTGTACTTTCTTTTATAATCTAGAAGTGTATAATTAATCATTAGATATATTAATGATTGAAATCCCATACAATTGAATCATATTATCTACACTAAGTAATTCCGCTTGATTGATATAAAATGAGAGATCTTGATGATTCTAGAGACCATAACCCAAACTTTATCATGATATTATTTTGATCCATGCAAGCCAACTATAAAATCTATTACAATCTCCTCCCACATTCATTCAAGAATAGGAAGAGGCTACAATAGGCCAGTTCATCTTTGGCTTTTAACTTTAACCATATGATAAGTCAAATACTTAGCAACAAAATCTACCATATCATTATTCATCCCAGGAAACCGAAAAGCACATTAAAGTCTAAATACTTTTAGTACTCTGAAGATGAATAATATGGAGTTGTACATGCTCATCAAAATATCTCATGCCAAAGTATTATTGCGACTCGAGCTCATAAATTTTATGTTTTTGATGATAACAAATATCTTTATATCTCATAGTATTTTTCATTATATATTTGTTAATGTGTATACAAACATTTCAGGAATATCATGCAACAGCAAACAAAGAATCAGAGCTCAAGATTGGGTTGAATAAGGTTATGTTGTACAGGGTCTATAATATTCATCAATATAATTTTGATTTCTTAAGTCAAGTCCTATAAGGGAGTATGCTTGCTTGGTGACCATGCACTTACACACTCAGGGGAGTGAGATATAGTCAAAACCAGAAGTTTAAGTTTTGAACTAATCGTACTGGATGATTTTGGATCGTTTAGGACAATCCTTTATGATCTTAGAAAATAGCTGCAAATGATAATTTAGGCAAGGTTTTAAGATTCAATTTTTGTTCTAATCTTCCAGGATGATCTAGATCATGCAGGATGATCAATACAAATTATACTTAAATTGATCATGTGATTAGGAGATTAATTATGGTTAAAATTTTTAATCAGATCATCCTTGACGATATGTATATTATACCGGATGATATTTGTCGACATACTTGATTTTCTTAAATCGCCTAAGATGAAATACCATAATTTTTCTTCTAATCATCCAGGAAGATCCACAATATCGTCCTGAACGATCAGTTCAAATTTGATTATAACGTCCAGGTGATCGTCTAGGTGATTGTCCTGGACTATCAAGTCATAATTTGCACATCATCCTGGATAATTATGCGATCATATTGGATGATATATGTTGCAAGAATTGAGTTTTTAGGATTTTCTGAAACCCTCTTTTTAAGCGCATAGTACGGGACGATCCTGCAATCGTCCTAGACAATATTTGGCGCCATAATTGTGTTTTTAGGTTTTTTTAAAGCCCTATTTTTAAGCACATCATACGGGATGATCCTGCGATCATCCTAGATGATATTTGGCACTAAAATTAAGTTTTTAAGGTTTTTTGAAGCCCTATTTTTAAGTACATCGTACGGGACGATCTTGTGGTCATCCTGGACAATTTTTGCTGCCAAGATTAAATTTTAGGATTTTTCAAAGCCCTCTATTTAAGCTTTGTCAAGGCACTTGATAAGTGTCTTTAGCAGCCATTGAAGCTTCATTCTTTTGCAGAAAACTTGAAGAGAGAACTTGAAAGGGAGAGAAGAAAGGGTGGAGTTTGAGAGAGGGAGAAGATCCTTTTATGGGGTTTCAAAGGAGTGTGGAGGGGGTTTCACACAGTTGCTCTGACAAGCTTGCACCTTAGTACCATTAGATTCAAGGTTCGTCTTGAGGGAAGTTTTGGGAAGAACAAGATTCTTTGATGTCAAAGGACCCGGCTACTTCACCGCACAAGAGTAGTAATAACATGAATTTAATGTAATTCTGAGTCAAATTAGTCTAAGGAGTAGTAATAACTTAAAAACCTTCATCAAATCTTATGTAATAATTGGTTAGACAAAAAAAAAAAAAGGAAAAAGAAAAAAGAAAAAAAATATGAATCTATATGATGATGCCCAACTTTGCCCAATCCATTATTACTTGGATTTTGGCAAGATAAATAAAATGTTTAGCTCCACTAATAATAGGTTCAAGAAAAGTGACCTCTTAAAGCCAAAACTTACACTTAGAGGATTTTATATAGATCTCAACCCTGCTTTTATCTCTTCTCAGATGATTGCTAGAATGGTTACTTTTGCTTCTTCTAAGCCTTTTCTATTATCTATTATCTACGCCTCCAATGATTAAGATGAAAGGAAAAAACTTTGGGAGGATTTGAATGTAATTGCGCCTTTGGACGATACCCCCTGGATTTTAATGGGGAATTTCAATTGCTGTAGATTCCCTTCTGACAAGCTTGGGGGTAATGCTATTCTTCAAAGTCATCTTCATGACTTCAATGCTTCTATTTTCAATTTGAAGATCAAAGACCTTTCTTCTATGGGCAATCCTTACACGTGGTTTAACCAAAGATTGGTTAATCCCATTCACATCAAGCTTGATCGTATGCTTGTTAATGATGAGTGGTTAACCTCTTTTCCTAACTCTCATTATGTGGTTAAAATCCCTGCCTGCTTGGACCATTGCCCTATTGTTCTTCAATCTGGGGAAAAATTTTCCTCTCCACATAGATTTCTTTACAAAAATTACTGGGCAAACCTTGATCAATTCTAGTCATCTCTTTTCCACATATTCTCTGCTAAACCTTTTTTTCACCCTCTTATAGATTTCTGTAATAAGCTCAAACAGTTGAAGCTTGCTATTAAAGAAAAAGATTGGGCTAACTCCAACCTATTGGGTAGACATATGGAGGAGTTACAAGATCAGCAAGAGTACTATCTTAAAATCCTTAGTTTGGGTCATGATAATCCGGATATCACTTTGGATATAAAAAAATATCAATAATCAAGTCATGATTGCCAAATCCAACTGGATTTCTTGGGTTATGCAAAGGGCAAAAACTAAATGGTTGACTCACGGTGAAGACGACTTAAAGTTTCTTTTCTCTAGAATTCGGGTAATAAAGAATTATAAAAAAACTGCATAGTCCTTTATCACCTCTACGGGTTCTTCTACTTACTCTGACGCTGTTAATGCCGCCATCAATCACTATCAAGCTCTTTATAATCACCACAATCAGCTGCATGTGGATATATGTCTTTTTCCCCTTGGCCCTAGTGATTTGGTCGAGCTCCTCATCTTACCTATAACCAATTCTAAAATCAAGAAAGCGATTTTCTCTGAAGCCTCTACATCTGCTCCAGGACCGGATGGGTTCAACTTTGATTTTATAAGAAAACCTGGCTTATTACAGGCATCTCACTTTGCAAAGCTATCAAAGCCTTCTTTCATAGTGGCTTCATGCCTAGGGTGATTAAGAATACAACAATCACTCTCATTCCAAAGAAAAGTCACACCTCATCCTTAGCTGATTTCAGGCCTATCTCCCTTTGCAACTCCATTTATAAAATCATCACTAAAATTTTGGCTAACAGGCTCAAGTCCATCATGACAATTATTATAAAAGGTAATCAGACTGGTTTTATTCACAAACGAGTTTCAACTGATAACATCATTCTTGCCAAAGAATTGTTATTACATGCCAGAACTTCTAGTAATTTTAAAATCATGTTTGCTAAACTTGATTTTAAAAAAAAGCTTTTGATAGTGTCTCTAGAGATTTCATTAATGCGAGACTTTGGCAAAAGGGTTTCCCTAGCTTATTTATCAAATGGATTGAAGCCTGCATAAATGATATCTGGTTTTCTCTTTGCATTGACGGGGCTCTTGAAGGTTTCTTTCCTTCAACTATTGGAGTAGGCAAGGGTGTCCCCTTAACCTGTTACTCTTTAGTTTGGTTATGGATGCCTTCTATTATCTTTTGGATGGCAGTGAGCTTTTCCAAGTTCCTCAGGTTGGTAATATTCGTATTTTTCATCTTTTATATACTGACGATCTTCTCATTTTTTGGCAAAGCTAATGTGCATAATAGTGAAATGTTGGTAAAGCTTATGGACACCTTTTCAGCTGCTACTGGCCTCTACATTAATTATGATAAAAGCTCAATTATTCTTCCTCCGAATTGCCCCAATGCTGATGCCATTTGCTCATCTCTCAATATTTCCAACCATTCTAAATGCATAAAATATCTGGGCATCCCGATTTCCCCTTACAGTCTTAAAGTGACTGACTTTTCTGGGCTTATGGAAGTTTTCTTCCATAAATTATCTGGTTGGAAGGCAAAATCTCTGTCCATTGCTGGTCATTTGCAGTATCTTCGCTTTATTATCTGGAATACCATTGGGTATTGGATTAGAGGTGCGATTATACCTAAAACTATTATTAAACAAATTGATAAACTTTGTGCAAAGTTTCTCTACTTTGGTTATACATCCATTAAGAAAATGCATATTATTTCTTGGAGAAATACCTGCAAGCCTAAACATCATGGCGGTTTGGGCATCCCTTCTTTGCGAGCTCTTCAATTTGGATATTACTGCTCTCTATTCATTAGAATGTATAACCATAAAAACCTCTCTAATTGGCTTTTGTCTAAATACATTTCTCCTTGGAAGCCACCTTACTCTAAAGCACCTCCTTTCTGGAAATCTCTCTCTAAACAAGGTATTATGGCCAGGGATATGTTCAGATTTAATGTCTCTCATAATTTCCCTATTTCTCTATATTGGGATCATTGAATTGGAGGAAAAAAATTAGAGGAATTATCGGTGTTTCAACCTTTACTGGGTATTTTTCCTCTTAATTCTACTTTGGATGTTTTACTCAAGGAGAATGGGTGGGTGATTTCTATCGCTCATCCCACTGCTTTGCTGGAAATTCTGCTACAATTAAGGAAGGATAATTCAATTTGTATTGATTGGAAGGAGGAGAATAATGCTCTTGGGCTTCAAAAGTATCATAACTATTTCTACAGGCAACTTCCCATGGTAAACTGGTATTAGTTGGTTTAATTGACATAAAAATCATGCTTTACACTTCTCTATTTTCTGCTGGATGGCTTTCATCAATGGCTTAAAAACTGCAGATAATCTCATATTTAGAGGAATCTCTGTTAACCCCATTTGTGTTCTTTGCAACTCCTGCTCTGAATCTACTACTCATTTATTCTTTGAGTGTGATTTCACTTACAATATCATTATTAAGTTGGTGCCTCACCTTAAGAACCATCTGCTTTGGCCTAACCTCTTCTAGGTTTTTGATAGTTTTTCTAAGCCTAATGCTAAGATTTGTTCTTTTTATTGCCTTTTGGTTTGTTGTTCTGTTTACATGATCTGGAAAGAAACAAACGAAAGGAGATTCGGGAACAATTCTCTTCTATTATCACAGTTTGCCATCTAATTCGGAGAGCTATGTCCTTCAAAGTCTACAAATGGAAAAATTCTGAATCTTTGTATCATCTACTGTAATGCTGTTTTTATGATACTAGAGTTTGGGTGGTGTAACTTGTTTTTTCTGGGCCAAAATTCTGATCTAGGCGTTTTTGCAAGAACAAATATTACCTTCCTCTTATTCCACTGCTACAATTTTGGTATTGGTGGGCTATGATGTGCAGATTGCCTCCCCTCGGACGATAGAGTTTGTCCCTCCATCACAGCACGTTTTCTCTACTTTGCAACTAGGGGAACTATCTTCTTGTAGCAATTCCTCTTTATTGAGCCCTCTTGCTGCTCGGATAAAAACTTGTTTTGGTTTCAATTTTGTTAGTTTTTTTGTATGTGTTGCTGTTTACACATAGCCCCTTTGGCAACTTTTTGGCAGGTTTTTGATTGCCTGATTTTATTTCTTACTTGTAACTTTTTCTTTTAATAGAATTGGGCTAAGCCCACATTTTTCCAAAAAAAAAAAACCATCAAACTCCAATTAAAATATAGTATTTTCCAAAAATATCAAAACCCCAAAATCAAGTCAAAAGTCAACTTTCTAGTCAATCGTAGTTCAATTCTAAGTTCAAACTTAAAAAAATCATAAATTTTTATAGAAAACTCTAATATTTGTTAACTTAAAAAATTAACTTTAATTTTAAAATTCAACTTTTAACCTCTTAATTAACACATTTAAATAATTACAATAATATCAAAAAATCAATAATTAGTTAAAATTCTAGGAAACAACAACTTGACTAATAAAACCATTTAACCAATATTATAATGTACAACAAACACTTCAAAGATGAAGTGTTTAAGATGGACTAATCTGGACTATAGGGCTAATTATCATAGGTGATCTGGTTCCTCGAGCCTGGTGAGATAATGCAATGAATGAATTCAATAGACTAAAAAAACTTTAAAATCAAATGTCTCTTAATTATTTAAATAAACTAAAATTTTTAATCAAATTGTATTATCCAAGTTCTTAGGATGGATTACTCTGAGCTACGGGGCTAAGTGTCATAAGGAGGCCTAGTTCTTCGAGCCTGGTGGCACAACATCATAAA
Organism: Dendrobium officinale; assembly: GCA_019514585.1. Classification (NCBI taxonomy): domain Eukaryota; kingdom Viridiplantae; phylum Streptophyta; class Magnoliopsida; order Asparagales; family Orchidaceae; genus Dendrobium; species Dendrobium officinale. The sequence goes on along the minus strand of CM033695.1, from coordinate 32,231,196 downwards.
TCAGTTGATGAAAAATCTAAATTAATTTAATCCTAAAAATTAATAATTAATCATATTAATTAAATTTATTGATCCATTAATCTTTAACTAAATAAATTAATTTGATTAATCTATCCTTAAAACACATCTTAAACTAAATTTTAATGCATTAATACTTAATCTCAAACACAGGTCTCCTCCTTCAACCTTTAACAAACTCAAACACCAGACAAATCTAACAAACTACCCATTTTAGGATCTACTACAACCATATGACCTTTAACACACACTTTAGATAATTTGCTAGGACAACCAACTCTAGTTTAGGGACTAGGCTAGATCGATGTTTACTTTATTACTGTGTGCTAGGTTTTTTGAGATTTCATTGCATACTGTAATTGAAATGTGCTTAATGTGAGTGTTTATTTACTTTTACAACACTCTATGAATTAATGTGATGGGTGATAGTTTATCCTTAGGTTAGGACTGATTAGGTTGCTCGCCAAGTTTTCTATAGGTGATCTTGCTCGTATAGGGCAATAAAATGGGGCTAAATTTTAATAATTATATAACTGCTACAGGTGCTTTAGCTTTCTTAGCCCCTAAATAAATAAGAGCATGGCCAAGTGTGTTTACTTATTCAGTTTAATGCATATATATATAGAACTGCTTGGGATTTCTTTAATTAATTAAATACTAATGATAACCCTGTAGGAGAGACTATATTCTTTTTTTTTTAATGTCAATATAATTTATTTAAACTATTGAGCTATAAAAGGGTCTTTAAGTTTGAGATACTTAGATCCAAAGTTGCATTCTAAAGAGGAACCTCGGATACCACTTAGGGGGATAATCTTTTTCAATTTGGAAGCTCAAATTTGGATCATTTAAATTCCCAAAATGAAAAGAATAACCACCCCTTCAAGGGAAGAGTTTTCTTTTACATTTGGGTATTTATATAAAATGAATTCAAGGAGCTTGAAGACGAGAAGGATGAAATTTTGAAAATAAAAGAGTATCACACTCAATGTCTACTTATGTCAGTCCTAGGATTAGAATTTAGGTTTGTGGTTAGCAGTGCCCGCCACATTTAATTTCTAAAATTTTGGGTTATAATAAATGGGGCATTTTCCTATGGACATTATTTTAAGGAATTAATTATATTTAATAATGTGCTTAATTCAATTTGATTGCAATTAGATTTTGCTTTATTTTCTTAGTTTTTTTGTGATTTGCATGTCATTTTTGTTTTAGCCTGGATACGTGGAGGCTCGTGAGGGTACACTAAAAACCCTTTTCTACTTAAATTTAATTAAAAATTTTAGGCCAAAATATAAACTCTAATGATCTAAGAAGTAATCTCAGGACAACTGGTAGTCTGCATAATCATATTAATTACTTTTCTTCCTTGTTAGGCACCTCAACGCCTGTGAATTTTGATAGACAACCTAGCCTTTGAGGGTGCAAATCTATCAAGGGGATGCTGTGCAATCTTTTTGATTGTGTTGCAATCTTAAAAATATTTTCAAGCCTTTTTTATAAAAAATGATATATATTCATTTTATGCATTTAATTTAGTCGATCAGCATGCATTTTATTAGAAACTAATTAAAGAGTCTAAAATTTTGATTGTGTTTCTCTTTAATATTTTCACTCCACATAAGTCAAGAGACCAATTAGGATATACTCTAAATGTCCGTCCCAATTCTTAAAAACTTTAATAATAATATTACTATCACTCTTTCATAATAATGATCGAAATCATGGATTTTAAATCAATTAGGTGGTTAGTTGGATCCCCAATCCAGGCTAAGGTAAGTCCAGCTTTCGCATGTATTTGTTAGGTTCAGACCACTATCGTCTGGTGCCAAATTTAGATTTAGGATTTGGGGCAAATTCTGAATTATAAGATCCAACCTCTAAGAATATAATCCCAAATTTATAATAATACAATCAACTCAAATTAAAAAACTATCTCAATCCAAAATTTAAAGCCCAACACTTAGCTTAGGTCGGGACACTTCTGAATTATTTCAGAATCTCCAAGTGTCTCCTACCCCTCCTCTGTTGATTCTAGAAATAAATGTTCAAAATTTGATCCATTCTCAGTTTAAATTTTTATTTCACCTCCTTTGATATCACTCCTAAAAAGTTTCCAAACAAAATTTGTCATTATTTTAATTGAGAGTATTTGTAAGAGACTACGATTTCCTATGATGTAATTAACTACGAGGGCTTGTAATCATAGGAGATTTAGAGCCCACATCCACCTTTTTAAAAGTGATTTTCAAAATTCAAACTAGTCTTCTAAAAAAAATTTGAATCGACGACGATCATTATCCCCATGTTTGAATGATTATCATAGCTAGAAAGTAGATCAAACTTCACTATGACCTTTTGAGATTATATGTAGTTCTTTCTTAAATCTGGTTATTATATTCTAGGTGGGATTTATAATATTAAATTTGAACCCCATTCTAAAACCTTATTTATACATCTCGATGTAGTATATCTTTTATGATGAGTTGTTCGATTTCAAAATTAAAATCAAAAGTAAATTTGAAATTCCCCAATGAAGATTAGAAATTTTCAAATCACTTTTTCAAAACTTCCACCAACACACTTGTTTGTGAACAAACTCATTTGATAGCTAAAAAAAAATTAATTATATATGTTCATGAACTTGTTCATTTGATAGCTTAAGAATACCCATTAGATATGTTTATAAACGTGCATGTTTGATAGTTTAAAAAAATTGCTAAATAAGTTTACAAATATGCTCGATGAAATTATTTTTTAGGAGGCTCGATAAAGCTTCTTTGTTAAGTTAATGAATATATAGAGGTAGAGCCCATTTATAGCTCAGTAAGGCTTGTTTTTTTAAAGCTCCATAAATATTAAATGAACTGAACATAAATTGAACATGAACCAAGAACGAACAGTCATTAATTTAGCTAACCAAATATGAACATAAATAATAAAGCTTGAATCAAACATGAACCAAACTTGAACAAGCTGATAATAAATGAACTCAAACATGATCACTCACATATTTGACTCGGCTCGATTCATTTGCAGCCCTAAAGTAAATGCAAGAAAGTAAGTGCAGGAAAACAAATGCAAGAAATTAAGTACACGAAAGAAAGAATATATAAACTAGATTTATAGTGGTTTGGTCAAATAAACCTACATCCACTATCCAAAGGTCCTCCTCTTTGAGTATTGCACTAACTTACACTCCTTTGATACTAAGCAAGGTGAAGAAACACTTCTCTCTTATTAGGTGGAGAATGACATTTTCAAACTCTTTAGACCCCAAAAATCTCTTTCCTTCGACCTCCTGGCTCGACAGAGATGTCTCTCCCTCCTTCTGCCCCTCACATAATAGAGATGCCAAACCCTCTTTCAGCTCCTTGCTATGACAGAGATGTCTTCCTTCCTTCAACTCCTCGAAATGGTGGAGATCCAGTCCCATCTTTAGCACCTCACTATGACTGAGATGTCATCCCTCCTTTAATTCCTCACTATGCTGTAGATGTCATACCTCCTTCCTCCTTCCTGCCAGACAGAGATGCCGTCTCTTAGCCTCCTCGTCTAGTAAGTCTTTTACCAAAAAAAATTTCCTCAAGAGCTCTACAAACACAACATGAAGGACATAAGATGCAAGATGACTGGAACAACTGTGTGAAATCCCCCTCACCCCTTGACACCCTCAAGGAAGAACTCCCTCAACCTCACATTCGCTCTCTCCCCAAGTGGTTTGGGTTCTCACATGAGTAAGGAGACTCCTCACTCCTCTCAAGCTTTCTTCCTAGAAAACATCCTCTATTACTAAACTTTAGTCCCTCAAGCCTCCGCTGAAAGAATTAAAGTGGGTAATTAAAATTAAAAATTATAATTCTAATTTTAATTACTTTGATCATAAAATATGATACTTAGATCCTACAATCCGATTAGTTCAATTTCTATCTCTAATCATTCTGTACGATGCATAACAGTACAATACGATCTATTACATCAAATCACAAATCAATCGGGATGAATAAAGGCTCGACCAGTGAGTACTTTGTTTGATCGTCTTGTATGATATGGATCATACAGTTAGATCATTAATTATGATTTGATCATGATTCAATTTCTTAATCTATGAGAAAAAATAGGTAATATTTATTAATGTTTGTGCATTATGAAATCCTTCATACAATTTGATCAGTTCAAATTTTAAATTTAAATTTGTGTAATTTTGAGAATCTAGATTCATTAGTGGAGTTTTAGCAAATAGCTTATCGTCATGTACAATCGAATATCATATATTATGATTATTTATATATCAATTTAACTAAATTAATTTAATTAAATATTTGAATTAATTTTTTATTTGATAGATTGTACAACACGATAAGAATCATATAATATGATAATTAGAAATTTTCAACATATTTAGGTTTTATCTCCTTTTATGAGTTTGTGCTTGGTTTTCTTACCAACATACACCTAATATATAAAATGACTCGATAAAATAGAAAAGTACACACATTGTCAAACACAAACTAACTTAGACTCTAACGCTACATTATCTTGAGTCTTGATTCTTCAATTTTGCTCGTTGTATATTATACCTGATATGATTAGTAACACATTAAAAATATGCAATGTATAAAATAAGAATAGTAAATTATAATCCAATAATATTTGAAATCATAAAAAAACTAGGTTGGACTCCCAGATTATAACAATTGCTATCTAGGTTGCGCTTTTGTTTGTGATCACAGTGGTTGATAATGCATTATTAGTTATTATTATTAATATGGCATTTTAAGATATTGTTGTTGGTACTATAATGCAAAAGAGTGTTATTTATATGAGAATTATGTTGAAGATAATATTGAATCATTGGTGATTAGGCTTAGAATTATATTAGGTAGTTGTTTATAACTAAGGAATCAAATGTTATTATAGTTGTTGATTAGGTTGAAGATAATATTATAATGAATATCTTTTATCATTTTGTTTTTGTTGTATATCTCTATTAGATTTATGCCACCCATTTTTATGTTGATATTCAAAATTATTTTCTTATGAAACTATTAAAATAGGCTGCACTTGAGTCTTGACGGAGTAATCATTGATGCTATGATTAGCACTATAGCAATTAAAGCACTTCATATAATAGTCAAATTTGCAATGTCAAAAGTATAGGTTATTGTAGTTGAGATAATGTGAATTTTATTTAGCTTTTTATTGATGATTCTTATGCTATGTTTTTTGAATTTTAATGTGCTTTCAGTTTATTTCTCCTCCTAATAGTCTTCTCTTCATTAGTATTAATCTTTTTCCTTGCATTCATGACTTGATTCACTAGCTCTTTGAATATAATGCATTTGATAACAGACACATAATTTCTAATATCTTCTCTCAAAGAAGAAGAATAAGAAGATGATGATGATGATGAAAAGATTTAAGATCTTCTGATCTCTGTGTGGACCAATCAAAGGAGTAAAGTTGTTAACAGAAAAATTACCCTTTTAGTTAGCTAGAGTTATCCCTATTAAGAAAAGGAATAGATAAATTCATTGATATATTGACTTTTGAGTCTTTAATAAAGCATATCCTAAATATGAATTTCTTTTGCATATATCTAAACTTATGGTGTCGCTTCTTAATTTGTATTATCTATTTTGTTTCAAGGATGGTTTAATTTATTATAACCAAATAACGATGACCTCTAAAGATGAATAATATATTGCATTTTAACCCTAAGGCTGCTAGTGTAATCTCTAAGTGTGTTATGACAAGAATATTTGATGAACTCATTCATAATTAAGTTGAGTGTTGCATTGATGACTCTTGGTTAAAAGTGAAGAAACAGAATATCATCTAGATGACTTAAGAATTATATTTACATAAATTTGTTAATATGCCACCATGATTAGTCCCTTGAAGTGCATATGTGAGATAATATTAGGGAAATTTCTTAGAATTGTCGTTCGAAATCATGTGATCAAAATTAAATATATCTTAAAAATAAAATATCTTAATAGTCTTACTCAATTAAAAACTTTTTAAGGAAGATTTGCATATCTAAGACAATTATTTAGTAGATTTCAATTTGTTAAAACTTTTTTTAACAAATAGTTAGAGTTCTATTTTGATGAATCCTTTCAAAAGGGTTGTGATAACATCAATCACTATTTGATATGTCTACCAATTTTGGTTCCCCTTATTATAGGGAGACCATTGATTCTCTATGCCACAAGATTATTACAAGTCTCTTAAAGCTCTATTAGGGCAAACTAATGATGAAAAAAAAAAGAGACTAACTTATTTTATTTAAGTAGATGTATAATTTTTACAAAATGAATTACACTCATATATTAAGAAACATTTATTGGCCATAGGCATTACATATTATCTTCTAATATTAATTAGATCTCTAAAATCAATCCTTTGCAATATCTCATGTCTCTTATACTATTATTAGGTGATTTAGCCAGGCTATGATATAATGCTTATTCCCCAACATCTAGAAAAGGTCAAGCTCGCATTATCTTCTTAGAAACACATTCCTATACCCAGAAAATAGCCTCTAAATGATGATTTGTCAAATGAGTAAATAATGTTTATAGAGGATTATAAACAAATCATTTAGGAGTTATATGTTGATGTTGCACCATCTTTCCAAAGAGGTACTTAACTACAATGTATTCTATTCGGCAATGTTGGAATTTATTTATTCTTTATCACACCTAATAAGGTTATATTATAATATTCTTAAAGTTTATTGGACTCTCAAACAAAAAAAAAGTAGAATAAACTATTTTTATGAAGCTTTGATAATTATGTTAGAACAAATCATTTTTATGAAAACTATAAATATTTAAATATATGATAATTTATAATTTACAAGAATTTACAATGTTCTAAAACCCAACTTACTTAAATAGATTCCAAATTCAACTTTGTTTAGGATGTTTTGTGGTTTAAATGTTACGATGGATGTTCTAGCAAGATTTGCCAAGAAAATGTCATATCCAAATAAATACTCAATCTAGATAGAAGTACAAAACCATAAAATTTGTGTTCTATTATATGTTAAAATTTAAATTAAACTTCTTATAGTTATGAGTTTATATCTATAGTTGTTGCATATTGGAACATTCGCGGTGGTAGAGGGATAAAGAGCTTAATGTTTTAGCTTTGAACTAAGATCCAACATATATACTGATAAAAAAGAGGTGTGCAAGAATCATAAGAGATACCAAAATTTTGGTGTAAAAAATCCTAAAAAGGAAAAAAATTATAGAGCGTGGCCCAGTTGAAATGATTCCACTAATGTTTGTAGTTAATTACAAATGATGCCCTTCTTCAGGGGAAAAGCCTTGGTTCATTGTATTATATAGAGCACATTACATAGTTGGGGTTGTAAGAATCCAATAGTAAGGGATCCATTCACAAGATAAAGTTGGCATGTTCATTTGGTTGGAAAGACGATGGAGGTCAGATGAACTGTATTCGGTGTGTGATGGAGGTCAAAGGGATAGTAATTGGCAGGAAATGGTGGTCAGGCAGGCACTAGTCAGCGAGTGATGGTGGCTGGATAGGTCATGGTTGGCCGCCAATAGAGGTTAGAGGGACTGTAGTTGGCGGGCCATAATGGTCAAAGAGATTGTAGTCGACAAGTAACAGCTATCGGAGGGACATGCATCTTGGAGGGACCATAGTCGGTGGGAGACGGTGGTCGGAGGGATTGTAGTTGGTGAGCGATGAAGGTCTGAGGGATTATAGTTTGATGGTGACGTAGGTAGTAGGACCATAGTCGCTAAGCGATAGAGGTCTGAGGGATCATAGTCGGTAGGCAATGGAGGTAAGAGGAATCATAGTAGGTGGTCACGATAGTCAAAGTCACTATAGTTAGTGAACCACGGTGGTTGTTGGAGAGACCATAATTGGTAGAGAATGGAGGTCAAAGGGACCATTGCCGACGAGCAACATTTTTTTGATGGGGCATAGTTGGCGGGGGAAGAAGGTAAGAGTTACTGTAGTTGGCGGGTGATGGATGTAGGAAGGATTGTAGTAGGCGGGCGGTGGTGGTCAGAGAGATTGTAGTTGGCTAACGATGGAGGTCAAAAGGGGACATAGGTTAGAGGGACCTAGTCGGCGGGTGACAGTGGTCGGATGTACCATAGTCAGTGGTTGATGGAGGTCATAGGGATTATAGTCAGTGGGCCATAGTGGTCAGACGAATCATATTTAGTGTGCGATGGTGGTTGGAGGGGCCATAGTTGATAGACGATGGAGGTCATATGGACTATAGTTGACGGGCGATGGTGGTTAGATAGACCGTAGTTAGCGGGCTACAAAGGTTACGAGTGATGGAGGTTGAAGTGACAATAGTTGACAGGCAATGAAGGTTGGAGGGAACATAGTCAGTAGGTGATGGTGGTCAGAGGGATCGTAGTCGCTGTGCGATGTTGGTTGGATGGATTATTAGAGGATCCGTAGTCAAAGAGAGACGGTAGTTGGAGGGATCATAATTGGCAGGAGATGGATGTCAGAGGGTCCATAGTTGACAGCCTGGTAGAGGGCCAATAATTGTTGGCTATGGGAGGAGGTTCAGTGGCCGTCTATTTATAAATTTTTAATAGTGGCATGCCCTATAAGTATGGAGAAGATTTGGGGCAGATTTTAAGTGCTCCATCGGACAACCCATATTAATCCACCTGATGATATAGCATTTTTCAAGTGTTTAAGTGCCTTAATAATGTCAAAATTTAGTGTTCTTGAGTTCATTGGATTCATCTCACGGAGTCCCTCAATTCGACTATAAGGATGTTATATTTGGATATCCCATTTGTGCTCGAATTAAACCGATTTTGGTGTCATTGGGTTTGTCTCTTTGAGACATTCATTTTGAAGATAAGTTTGCTGAAATTAGAGTTAATATGGTCACTAATTTAATTTTGGAATTTTTCAATTTTAATATGGCTCGAGATTTGTGATGGATCAAGTCGATTTTTTGTGACAAATCAATAGTATAAGATAATAATGATTGAATCAACTCTTTGTTGACCTCATTTTTGTATGAGGTCACTTGGACCAATCTTGACCCTAAACCAATTCAATTTCCAAATCAATTCAAACTCTAGGATCCTCTTAGAATCCTGACCTTAGGATCTATTCTAGGTCCTAGGATCCTTCTAGATCTCATACCTTAGGATCTACTCTAGACCTTTAGGACCCTTCTAGAAGTCAGACTTTAGGATCTACCTAGATCATAAATCAATCCAGACATATGATCAATCAAATCCAAAATCCAACTCAAATCCAGAATTTGAAACCAAAATCCAATGCTAAAAGGCCTAATCCTAAAAGCCTTTTTCAGCAAATTTTTAAACACATCAAAAACCAATCAAATGACCTCCGATTCAGAGTCTGTCAGTTGCATACTGATGAGACATGTCTCTGGAGGCAACCCACCAAATTTGAGCCCATTCTGAGATTTCTAACCCCAGAAACTAAATCAAAATCCAAAGGCTGTAAAACCTTCAAATATTTACAGCCTATGCCACTGGACATATCACCTTGAAGATTTTGACCTTAGAGCCTTCATCAAAGCCTCTAGTCATTTCCAAACCATTAATCCTGATATGGTGAACAATAAACTGCATTTTTCTGGACCCATTTCAGCCCCTAGTGACCATGAGCCCAAAATGACCAAAATACCCCTACGGGGCTCAAATAGTGATTTCAAACCAAACGACCTTCAAATCACTTGGAACCATTTCCAGTGAGTTTCAAGCATCAAACCAAACTTGCTGAGCCCAAATTCGGGTCCTGGGTCAACTTGGTTGACCCATTCAACCTAGGTTAACCTTAATACCCTTTAATGTCTAAATAGGTTATCTTAACCCATTTGACATTTTAAACCCCTTTCAAGCATTGAATAACCTCCAAATTTATGGGCTCAACACACCTCAATATCTGGTCAATCAATATCAAGCTTAGTTGACCAAGTCAACATAATAATACTTGGTCAAACCACTTGAAATTCCCTTTTAAACATTCAAGCTTTGATTTCCAAACCTTAAGTCATCTCTAATTCAACACTCCAACACCCATGGCATCCTCCAATGCCACCTCATTAGTCCACATGGCAAGTGGACTGGTCAAATGGTCAAATCAACCTCTTGGGGTGGTCAAAGAGAGTTAAAACCCCTCTTAAACCTAATCCACCTTAACCCAAATCCATTCCAGCAATTTTATTTAATTCCAAAAGGCCTCCCCATGCCATCTCAGCTGCCACATGGCATAGGGACCAGTCAAAGAGTCAAATTATGCCTTGGGATGGTCAAATGTGGTCAAAACCTCATTTAAACCTAATCACCCTTTAATCCAAACTCATTTAACTGCTGGAATATTCTCTAGAACCTTCCTAGAGTAATACTTAGCCATTAGATCAAGATCTAATGGCTCATATTTGATTCCACATGGACAAAAAGCCAAAATACACTTTCCACCTAAGATGTCCTTGAGCTGTCCTTGGCTGCTGCTCCCACCAACTCCCTGGACAGATGTCAAGCATCCAGGAGTCCATCCAGTCAATCCCAGCCGTTCCAAACATCTGGAGACGTTTGAATAGGGGAAAAGGTGCCCTAAAGAGCTCATTCGAATTCCTACACTCTCTCTCACTCACCTAGAGCTCTTCCAGCAGAACTCTCTGTTCCATTGAGCTCTACTGGACCTCCTCAACATCTCCCCACTCAAACCCGGCCATCAAACCTCGCCGGCGAGTACATTCCGGCGAACTCAAGCTCAATCCGTCCAAGGCTTGTACCAGGCGTTTCGTGGCGTATCGGAGCTTGGATTCAACTGGGAACTTATTCGTGGACAGTCTACAAGCTCAGAGAATCCAAAAACGGTCCAAACCGTCCATTGAATCGCTGTAAATCTCTAAACCTAGTTTAAGACACCTAGTTTAAATAGCTTTTAATTTAATGCATATTAAGATATGATATCACATCCCCATTATTTCTGTTCATCTAGACTATCTAGGTTTAAAATTTCAAACGTTTTGGTTAAGCAGATTAAGAGAAAGAGCTCAAAAAACTCTTTTAGGGCTTCGAACGAACTGTGCCTGAACTGCACATCTTTGGGGCCGTTGATTTCCCGATCAACGGCTCCGATTAAGCTGTTCTGTCGCATGGTCCAGCGTGTATTGAATCCCGCGGTTCAGCCTTTGGTCTGATGCGATCTGAGTCATCCATTGCAAACCGCGGGATTGAGTTCAACCGTTCGATTTCGCAGGATTAAGATCGGCCGCATGGTTTGATCGCAGCCCTTAGATCAAACCGTGTGTGATCTAACGGCTCGAAGTGATGCCGCGCTGGTTAAGTGGAGGGCCCCGCTTGACCGCCGCCTTCCACGTGGCGTAATCACGCGCCGCCGCGTGTAAAATCACAGTTAAAGTTTTATTTTTAATTATATTTAAATGCAGAAATTTTAAAAAATCATTATAAATAAAATATAAGTCCAAAAAATCCATATAATATATCAAACTCTTCAGTTTTTCAATGCCTTTGATTTAAAAATGAAATAGCTTTAAAATTTCATACATATTCTAAGTAATTTCAAATATTAGTTTTTAATTACTATGTAATTAATTAAAAATAATTAAAAAAAAAAGACATTATTATTATTTTAATTTTGAATAATATTAAAACTCAGAGAACATTTAACATTCAATTAAATTTTATAAAAAAGAAATTATTATTATCTTAACTATTAATTGTTTCTATATTATTTTAAATAGCTTTAATTTCCTTATAGTTTTAATAATTCAATTTTAACTTAAATTAATTAAAAAAAATTATATTTTAAATAATACATGAAAATTTTCATAAAATGGAGAGCTTTAATTTAAAACTATTTAAAAAAAAAAAAAAAAAATTTAAAACTTAATATACTTTAATTATTTCAAATTATTTGAATATCCATATTATTTAATTAATATTTAATTAAATATTATATTAATTATTTTAAAATTTAAAAGTTTTATTTTCAAATTCCTTTGGAAAGTCAGTGGATCTCTCAACAATATATAAATTCATTTTTTTTTATAATATTTTGAATTACTCTAATTTAAAACATATATCTATATATAGGTTTATATATACTTATGTATTTTTAAATCTATTTTAAAATATATATGTATTTAAATCCTTAAGTATTTGAGAGATTCCTTGGGATTTTAAGCATAGATTGAATGATTGGATAGAATTTTTGGGGATGTAATGACTAATCAATGAATAATTACCTTGCTAATTATTCATTGATTAATCTTTAAGTTAATTAAACTTCAAATCAATTTGCATGCTTAGGTTGTGCACACACATGCACTTAGTCTAAGGCTCTCCTAGATTTAGGAGTTGATTGTGCTTGTGTATATTTGCATGCTTATGTTGAGTTCAAGGGTTAGGAACTTTGATTCAATCCTATTTAAATCTAGTGACATTAAGGACAATAATTAAGGACATGTTTAGAAAATTTAGAATAATTCCAATAATTAGGATTCACTTCCTCTTGAGTTGAAACTTCAAACACTTGAACTTAGTTACATGTACAGCCACTAGGAAAACTTTCACTGGTTTTGGAAATCATTAAGACCCTTAATTAAATTTCATAAGTCTAAACCCTTAAATTAAGCCATTAAATCTTACGGAAAATGTAATAAATCTATTTTAAATCAAAAAAAATATGAATAAGACCTCTAACTGACCATAATTGAATCCTTAACCCATGAAAATTAAAAACCAACTCATTTTGACAGCAGATTAAGTCTTAATCTAATTTTAAGTAAAATTGAATATTTTTATTAATATAATTGATAAAAAAAAATATTAAAAATTCCAAAAATTTTCCAAACACTTGAGAATCCCTCCTTAGGTCATTACTGATCTTTGGAGCTGATTTCAAGGAGTTTAGATCACATTTGGATCAAAATCCCAAAAAGCCCCTTTAATTAAGGATTTTCAATAATAATTCCAATAAATACATAAACTTCAAATATTTATAACTAATTCCAGAAAAATTCAAATTGAATGAACTCACTTGCATTCAACTCATAATAAAGCCTAATATTTGTTAAAAATGTTAAATTCCAGAAATATGTAATATTTCAAAAAGTCAACAAATTGGTCAAACTATAGTTAAAACCTAGTTCAAAACTTCAAACCTTTGTAATAAAATGTAGAAAAATCCGATTTCAACGTACTTACCTTCTAACTGATCGTAGTAAGATCTAGTATTTTAATAAAATACAAATTTTTCAGAAAACACTTTTAATTAAAAAGTCAACTTTTGACCCCTTAATTAAATCATTAAAATATTTCAAAATTCATAAAAACTTGAAATTCATTTTAAAACTCCAGAATTCATTAATTAACTTCTAAAATCAGTAATCAACCAATTTTGGATAAAATTCATTAACTTTTGAATCTTAATCAAATCAAATCTACTTAATTATACCGGGTACCACTGGGTAACCCAGGCCTACGAGGCTGTTAACTCAGCCCCAAGGAAGGTGAAATAAACTTCACGGCCTCGGTGTGAAACAAAGGTGGTTCCCAACAAATAATTAAATAATTGATTTTAAAAAAGATTTAAAATATTAATATTTAAGTTTAATAAAAAAATCCCTTAAGCCTTACAACCAATCGAACTTGAAATAACTCTAACTAATAATCCTATTTAGGACATATCAAAACCACACGACCTACCTCACACACTTTAGATGTTTTGCTAGGATCACCGACTCTAGTTTTAGGATAGGCCGGTGTTTTACTTTCTGCAGTTGTGTGCCGTATTTTTCGAGCTTTTACTGCATGCTGTTTGCTAGTATAGAATTGTTGTGTTTGCTTACTTACTTACTGCACTCTGTGATTGATTGTGCGTTAGACTTACCCCTAGGTTAGGGACGAATTATACTTGTGCAATCTTATGCAGGTGGCCATGCTCATACAAGGAGCTGAAATTAAAGGGGGCAATTAATAAAAAAAAAAATATATACTCTTTGCACAGGTACCTGCCGCGCTTAAGACCCCCTTTTTAAATAAAAAGAGCATGGCCAAGTGTGGCTAAAAAAAAATGCATTTCAATTTTTCATATATTATAACTGCTTGGGATTGAATATATAACTGTTGATTATTAGGATAACATTGCAGGATCGAGTCTAGATTTTTTTATTTCAATTGAATGTAAATTCAATTCAGTATAAAGGTTGTAATTTGTTTGAAAATGATTTGAATTTGGGATATTAATCCAATTTGAATTCCAAAGAGGTGAAGACATCCCTAAAGGGGAGAGTCTTCTTCCATTTGGAAGTCAAATTAGGATCTCTTTCAAATATCCAAAGAGGAAAGATAACACCCCAATCAAAGGGGAGTTTCTTTCCATTTGGGTATCCGGAACCGACGAATCAAGATGTTCGTGAGAAGAAGAAGAAATGGACAACGAGAAGAATCCCAAATTTCAAATTCATTTAATTTAGGATTAGAAATCCGGGTTGTAGTCAGTGGTGCCCGGCCACTTTAATTTCTTGTAATTTTTGAGATGTAATAATAAGTGGCACTTGCCATATGGACATTCAATTTGATATATTTAATTGATTGATTTAATTTAAATTGATTGCGCATTAGAACTCCTGCTTTTCTAGTCTTTTTTTTATTTGCATGCCGCATTTGGTTTGACCTGGAATTCGAATCTAGGCTCTTAGGGGTCTGTCAAAAAATTCTTCTACTTTAATTAAATAAAATTTTTAAGATAAGATAGAAACTCTAAACGGTCCTAAGAAGTAAGCTCGGACTCGCCGAGGTTTTTTTCATGCATTCATATTATAACTTCTCTTCCTTGTTAGGCATCTCCCCGCCTGCGGGTTCTGGCAGACCACCTGGCCTATGAGGGTGCCGATCTGTCAAGGGGATGTTATGCAATCTCTAGGATAAAACCTATTTTCTAAGCCAAAAATTTTTTAAACTGCTACATACAAATTTTGCATTTCATTGAGTCAATTAGCATGCATCGCATTAGTAACAAATTTAAAAGAGTCTAATATTTAATTGCATTTATTTAGACATCGAATACCCAACATAAGTCAAAGGGGCCAATTAGGATCTGCTCTAGATGTCGGCCCTATTCTCAAAACTTTTCTTAAATAACGTCCCTACCACTCTACAAAAAAGACCGGACTCATATTTTAAAATCGTTTAGGTGGTTTAGCTGGCTCCCCAATCCAGGCCGGGGGTAAGACCAGATCCGCATTGCACTAGCTAGGTTCGGGGCACTAATTTTTAGTACCCAATTTAGACTTAGGTTCTGAGGCTGGCTCGGGCCATAAGACCTCAACTTCTGGGAATTGAATCCCACTTTCTAATAAAATTGACCACTCAAACTACTAAAAATTTCTTTCAATCAAATACAAGCCTAACAATTAGGATAGATTGGGGTGTTTTCTGAAGTAATTCAGAATCTCAAAAGCACCTCCTACTTCTCCTCCTTTGACTTCAGAAATAAGTGTTCAACATTTGAACCAATCCCATTTGAAAATTCCTACCCTTTTCCTCCTTTGATATCGATCTTTGAAAATCTAAAATAAAATTTACACCGCTATTTTAATCGAGAGTTTTCGTAGGAAATTTTGATTTCCTATGATGTAATTAACTACGAGGGCTTGCGCTCGTAGGAGATTTAGAAACCCAGAACTTGTTTTCAAAAAAAAATCAATTTTTCAAAAAAACTTAATTAATTCTCTTTGGGAAAAATCAAATACAACGATCATTATCATCATTTTTCGAACGATCGATAATAATTGATACCTTCTTTCTTCGGATAGATATATCAATTATTATTGTAGTTTTGATTATGAGATTAATGATCTTCCATCTAAATTATCATAGTTAGGCAATCGATTAAACTTCATTATGATCTTTCGAGATCATATGTTGTTTCCTCTTGAGTCTGACTATAATAATTTAGATAAATTTAAAGTTTTGAAATTTGAACCCATTAGGGAACGATATGATCGCCTTTCGAGGCGATATATTGTTCATAATGACGCGTTCAATTTTAAAATTTAAAATTTAATCTTCCCAAAGAAAATTAATATATTTTCAAAACTATATATATAATTAAATATATTTTTTTTATTCAAAACAAAAATGGCGACTCCGCTGGGGAAAATCTCACTCTCCATCTTTAATAGCGATATAAATTTTATTGAATCGGTAGTCTTAACTATCCTTCTCTCCGTTGGTCCCTCTCTCATTTCTCTCTTGGGTGAGTGTGGCCAACTCAATTAAGACATGTGAAATGAGAGGTGAGTGTAGGAAATCTCCCTTTAAGGCGGGCTTGGACATTTTGCCTCCAACTTGGTTGGTAGAGCGAAAGAGTCAAGCCTATTCCTTTCTGAACCTTTCTATAAATGTTAGAAACTCGTGTGCTCGGATTTCCAGTGGCATGCTAAGTTATATAACTTATAGAACTTTTCTTTAATTTCAAAATCAAAATTCTTAATCCTTACTAGAATTCAAGTCTTTTCAAACTCTAAACAATCTCTATGTTGTATCGTTATATATCGGATTGTGACCTTTGCAATTTGGTGTATGCGATCCAATGTAGAATTCACTTTTAAAATTCAATCTGAAAATTCAATTATTCCGGTAAAGCTAATCTCTTACATTTCATTTCTAGACCACTAACTAGAGCGAAAGAGTTGAGTTAGCATTTAAGAAATTCCCTTAATCAATGTGGACCTTCTGTTGAATGAAAATTCGACACATTGAGTCCCAAAATAAGGAGAGATGCTGCCGGATTTTTTGAGTTTTCAAATATCTCTCTAAAATCATTTTAAATCGATTGTCGTTGTTATATGTTCTCCTACGACAATCATCGTAGTTAACATATACAACAAACCTCAAACCTTTCCGGTAAAAAGTTTGCCTTTAACATTTCATCCTTTAATTACTCTTAGAGGTTGAAAGAGTTAAGCTTCTTTACTAATCTTCCCTAAATAGTTTTGCGAACCATTTGTTGAATGAAAGTTCAACACTGAGTTCCAAAAATAAAGGGGAGATCCTGCCAGATTTTCAAACTTTCAAATTCCTTCTAGAATCATTTAACTTCAATCGTCGTTGCCATATGTTTTATGCAATACCTTTTGTAGTTTAACATAGGCAACACAAATTCAAACCCTTGATCAAACCTGGATTTTGACATTTCACTCTAAGCTAGTCAGTGCAGTGAAAGAGTCAAATCCAGGCCTCCCGATTTTTCCTTAATTTTTGTTAACCATTATGTTGAAAATAAAACACAACATTTTGAGTTTCAAAAGTAAAGGAATATCGTTCAAACCGATTTCAACTGTTGTTTCCATGTGTCTTCTGTAACATTTTGTTATAATTGAACACATGCAACACGATTTCAAAGTTCTTCAATCAATTTTAGGCTTTGACATTTCACCCCAAAATTATTTGTTGGGATGAAAGAGTTAAGCCTAAATCTTGGGATCTTCAGATCAATTTTTGTAAACCTACATATTTGAACATAATTCAATATGTTGGGTTTCAAAAGATGATAAAGACTTTCGGTTTCCAAACTGAATTCAACTCTAATTTTGATTTTAAACAAAATATGGGCTTTGACATTTCATCCCAAGTCGATTGGCGAAATGAAAGAGTTAAGCCCAATTTTTGGATTTTTCATATCAATGTTGTGAGCCTACATGATTGAGTGAAACTCAGTCTGTTGAGTCACAAACTTTGAAGAAGATCCACTCGACTTTAAAATTCAAATTCAATTCAAGCCAAATTCGATCTTAACATTAAACTTAAGTTTGATTTCAACTTTAAATTCAACCTTAAATTTGATTTTAAAAATTCAAACCCAAATTTTGACATTTTGCCCTAAATCAATTGGTGTAGCAAAAGAGTCAAGTTCCTCGTCAATTTTATGAACCACCGTGTTTAGTGTGTAAACTGAACACGATTGAGTTATAAAATTTTGAATAAAATCAATCAAATTCAAAACTTAAATGTCATTTCAAATCATTAATTCAAGTCACTTTCTTAATTTCAGGAAATCAAACACTCAAATGGCTGGGAAACTCGTCTTCTCACTGAATAGAGATGTGCCCGTAGAAGAAATTCTTAGTGGCAATTCAATTCAGTATGAAATGGAATTTCAAGACCTCAAGATTTCAGTTAATGGAGAAAGAATCTTAGATCTGTCCGTTTGTACTCAAGGGAATTTCCCCTTAGTAGAAGTTACTTTAGGGTCAGGAGCTGACTCCCCCATCTCTAAGATGGAGGTTGCTGTAGCCCCTGTATCCACTGTACCCTCAACTCAGGAGGATCAAAACCAGAAGTCAATAACGACAAAAGAGCTACCATCTCAGTCTGAGATCGGGATCAAATTCTAGCACCCCTGTCGTCGGCAAGAATAAAAGGAAGAACTACCTTCGAAGAGCCAGAAAAAGGAACCTTAAGGCTAGAAAGACTGTTGAATTGGAAGCCTTAGAAAAGACCGACTTCGAGGCCAATCGAGAGTTCGTTGCTCCTTCTACGTACCCTCTCCTTGCACAAAGGAGGGAGGTTGTAGAGATGAGAGCACGATCTTCAATCCACCTGCTTGATTACTACACAGAAAGACTCAAGCAAGAAAGGATTGAGCAATCACCAGCAATTGGCCATAGGCCCCCAGCTGAAGGTTATGATCCGTCCACTCTACTAGAAGATGTTAAGGCGCGTTACTATACGTGTCATACTACATCTTCTTAGAGGAGGGAGGAGTAGAAACCACTCGGGGTGCCACTCTCTTAACTACTAGTCTAAGTAGGAATTTGAGAGGGGAAATAATCTAAGATTGTATCAGATAGTGATACCGCCAAAATTTAAATTTCGACGGGGTCCTATCGCGATAAATCTTTTGATTACAGTAATGTCGTGCCTCCTAGGGATAGTGCAGATCCTATAACAGTCTCTTCCTCTGAAGAGATTATTGGAATTCAATTCCATATTGACAAGGGTCTTGCCACCTAGACTTGTAACTTCTTAAGGAAAGTTTTCAATTTCTCAAGTGTACTGATTTTGAATTTTCAAGATAATTGATTCACCTTTTTAATCGAAATTGACCTCTATCTTAAGTCTTAACCAAGAGAGAGTTGTAGTTGACTCCGGCAAATGTTTGAATGTCCCTCCCTCCCACCGCTTTTCGTGGGTTGATTTAACATTTGGATTAAAATCTACCTCAAACTTAAGTTGAATTCAGAAATGAAATTTTATCAATATTCTAGCAATCTTCTATCTTAATAGGCGATTCTCGCATGTCTAAAATCTATTCAATGATTTTTAAAAGTCAAGTCGATACATTTTTTTTAAAAGATTGAATGTGCTTTGAGGATTACTCTTCCTTGTATAGGAGAATGAATTTTCTTCTCTAATACTTGAGATATAATCCCAACATTCAAAATAAAAAGATCAATTAATTGGAGGTATTTAAAGAAAGTGGAGCCTCTTCTCGAATTCAGTTGAAATCAAGAAATACGCGAATGCGCTAAAAATTAAAAGATGCGCGAATGCGCCAAAAATTAAGAAGTGCACAAACTGCACCGAAAGTCAAAAGATACGCAAACTGCGTCACCAGAAAAGAAAAAGAAGAAGAGTAAGATGGCTCCCTTCCTTTAAATCCTTAAATCTCAAAAAAAAATCGATCACCTTTAAATACTTGACTTTGAAAATCTTGAATCTAGATTCTTCACCACGCATGAATTATCTATCGGATAGAAGAAAATTGTGCAAGAAAATTGAAAAGATCAAATTTCTCTCTTCAACTTAAACCTTTTTGAAGTTAATTTTAATTCAAAATTTATTTAAGGGAGACCCCAGTCCAGTTTCTACGAAACCTGGTCTGGGTCAACAAAATTGAAATCCTTCCAAATTGGTTGGAGTTAAACACTACTTCTCACTGCACTTCTAAATTTGTTCCCACATGTCGTTCCGACAGGGACCAAATAGTTAGAGGAAATTTCTTAATAGAAAGATCGAATCTTCTACTCCTGAAAAGAATTCAAATCATGTCATTGAGAAAAATGTGTGTAAGTCTACACATAGGCATCTCTTCCTTTAAGAGCCTTTTTCAACAAAATTACACTCTATACTGGGTCCAAGATCAGACCTATTAGAGGAGTATTTTGTAATGCTGGAAATTGCCGTTCAAAATAAAACCACGACTGAGCAGAGTGCCCGACTCCAATTTGAGGAGCTCGAGGCCTTACAGAGCTTTTTCTTTAAGGCTCAATAAAACTCAGAATCGTACAAAGCCTAACCGGTTTAAACTTGTGATAAGATAGTGCGACTTAGAACCTTCCAAGTAGGAGACTTGGTCCAGGTTCTTTGGATGCATATCTTAGCCTACCAAGATATCGGTGGAGGAGTTTGAAATAAACACAAGCTGTTTTTTTTTCTCTTGTCATAGAGACGATCTTTGAGAAAATTTCAAACATTAACTGATTAACCCTGAAGGATGCCACCTAACATTTTTGAATGTCGGGGCGGCTCTTCAGGAAGTACCATGCCAAATGAGTGTCAAAACTAAATCAAATTCAAAATTTTTTCAAACTTAAAAATTCACCAAAATCAAAATCAATCTTTCAAAAACATTCAAATTCAAAATCTTCCAAATTCAGATCTCTATCTGAAATCACAATTTCAAAACAACATCAAATCATGTCAAATCCAATCGAAATCCAAAATTTAAAAATCATTCAAATTCAAAACCAAAATCAAACTTTCTTTTCTTTAAGGTTAGGTGTGAGTCCCAGAGCTTCCTTTCCTTAGGATTAGATCTGCTAGTGGTGGAGCAAGCCCTCGTGGCACCATCCTAGCGTACAAAATCAAATTTCGGGTTAGATAGTTTTTGCCGAATCCTTAGTGATTCTAGCAGACTATCTCCTTGGCTAGTTCCCCTAGTTAGATGTGAGTCCCAGTGCTTTCTATCTAGGTTAGTCATTGAATACCCAATACAAATCCGATCCGTTAGGAGTAGGTGTGAGTCCCTGTGCTTCCTACCTCCTAGGATCTCGACTGACTAAAAGTGGAATTAAGCCTACTGGGCCCCACATAGTCTAGTCACTCTTTCTTTTCTTTAAGGTTAGGTGTGAGTCCCTGTGCTTCCTTTCCTTAGGATTAGATCTGCTAGTGGTGGAGCAAGCCCCTCGTGGCACCATCCTAGCGTATAAAATCAAATTTCGGGTTAGATAGCTTTTGCCGAATCCTTAGTGATTCTGGCAGACTATCTCCTTGGCTAGTTCCCCTAGTTAGATGTGAGTCCCAGGGCTTTCTAGCTAGGTTAGTCATTGAATACCCAATACAAATCCGATCCGTTAGGAGTAGGTGTGAGTCCCTGTGCTTCCTACCTCCTAGGATCTCGACTGACTAAAAGTGGAATTAAGCCTACTGGCCCCCCACATAGTTCAGTCACACTTTCTTTTCTTTAAGGTTAGGTGTGAGTCCCTGAGCTTCCTTTCCTTAGGATTAGATCTCACTAGTGGTGGAGCAAAGCCCTCGTGGCACCATCCTAGTTTAAATAAAATCATCCTTTTAGAGTAGGTGTGAGATTAGCTTTTGTCGAATCCTAACTAGTAGAGCCTCTTGGGCAGACTATAGTTCAGTCGCCTTTGGCTTAGGTTTCCTCCCCTTAGGATTAGATTCGCTAGTGGTCCCTCCCTGCTTTCACTACCCTAGTATTATTCGATCTCTGTATTGATTACCCTATACAAACCCAATCTTCCCTTAAGGTTAGGTGTGAGTCCCTTAGGATTAGATCCACCTCCTAGGATCTCGGCTGACTGGTATAAAATCCAAAAGTGGGTTAGATCTTATCTACTTAGAACCCCAACATTCAATTTTCTAAGTTAGATCTCTCTCTTTTTTAGAATCAAATCTAAATCCAATCTGAGTCCTTAGGAGCTTCCTTTCCTTAGGATTAGATCTACTAGTGGTGGAGTACGCCCCTCGTGGCACTACCCTAGTATACAAAATCCAAATTTCTTCTCCTTAAGGATAGGATTCCCCGAATCCTTAGAGATTACTAATGGTAGAATACGCCCCTCGTGGCACTTCCCCTAGTTAGATCAAGTCCAAATTCTTTCTAACTAGGGTTAGATCATTCTTTACCTAGATACAAATCTAAATCCAATTTCTTTAGGAGTAGGATTGAGTCCATGTGCTTCCTACCTTCCCTTAGGATTAGACTCCACTAGTGGTGGAGTACGCCCCTGTGACACTACCCTAGTATACATCCCAAGTCCAAGTCCTTTTAGGATTCCCCCTTCTTAGGATTAAGGAGTAATGGTGAGTCCCCTTGTGGCACTACCCTAGCTAAATCCAAATCCAATGTTCTTCTCCTAAGGTTAGGATCTCCCTTAAATCAGTGGTAGAGTACGCCCCTTTGTGGCACTACCCTAGTATCAAACTCAAATTCGATCTTCTTGTAGATCTTTTTCCTTAGGATTTCCTCTTCTCCTTCTATACCCTTCAAAATTCAATCCTCTAGGGTTAGCCCCTCCCTTTCCTTAGAACCAACATCAAATTCAATCCTCTAGGGTTAGATCTTTTCTTTCCTTGGAATCAAATCCAAATCCAATCTTCTAAGGTCAGGCTCTCTTTCCTTTAGAATTAAAACTTAAATCTGATCTTCTATAGTTAGGAATTCTTCCTTTCTATACGATCACTCAAACTTCCTTTTCCTCTAGGGATAGACTTTCCTTCCTTTAGGACTAAATCCACTAGTGGTAGAGTATGCCCCTCGTGACACTACCCTAGTATCAATTTAAAACCTTGATTCCCCAGGGATTAACTTTCCATTCCCTTAGGATCAAAATTCTAGACTTGATCTTTAATCTCGGTCAACGCCAATATGTGCAATAGAATTTTATTCTATTACACATATTGGGGGTCCATTTGTTGACCTCATTTTTGTATGAGGACACTTGGACCAATTTTGACCATAGATTAATTTCCAAATCAATTCAAACTCTAGGCCCTAGGATCCTTCTAGACTTCAGACCTTAGGTTCTATTCTAGACCTTAAGACCCTTCTAGACCTTTAGGACCCTTCTAGAAGTCAGATTTAGGATCTACCTAGATCATAAATCAATCCAGACATATGATCAATCAAATCCAAAATCCAACTCAAATCCAGAATTTGAAACCAAAATCCAATGCTAAAAGGCCTAATCCTAAAAGCCTTTTTCAGCAAATTTTTAAACACATCAAAAACCAATCAAATGACCTCCGATTTAGAGTCTGTCAGTTGCATACTGATGAGACATGTCTCTGGAGGCAACCCACCAAATTTGAGCCCATTCTGAGGTTTCTAACCCCAGAAACTAAATCAAAATCCAAAGGCTGTAAAACCTTCAAATATTTACAGCCTATGCCACTGGACATATCACCTTGAAGATTTTGACCTTAGAGCCTTCATCAAAGCCTCTAGTCATTTCCAAACCATTAATCCTGATATGGTGAACAATAAACTGCATTTTTCTGGACTCATTTCAGCCCCTAGTGACCATGAGCCCAAAATGACCAAAATACCCCTACGGGGCTCAAATAGTGATTTCAAACCAAACGACCTTCAAATCACTTGGAACCATTTCCAGTGAGTTTCAAGCATCAAACCAAACTTGCTGAGCCCAAATTCGGGTCCTGGGTCAACTTGGTTGACCCATTCAACCTAGGTTAACCTTAATACCCTTTAATGTCTAAATAGGTTATCTTAACCCATTTGACATTTTTAAACCCCTTTCAAGCATTGAATAACCTCCAATTTATGGGCTCAACACACCTCAATATCTGGTCAATCAATATCAAGCTTAGTTGACCAAGTCAAACATAATAATACTTGGTCAAACCACTTGAAATTCCCTTTTAAACATTCAAGCTTTGATTTCCAAACCTTAAGTCATCTCTAATTCAACACTCCAACACCCATGGCATCCTCCAATGCCACCTCATCAGTCCACATGGCAAGTGGACTGGTCAAATGGTCAAATCAACCTCTTGGGGTGGTCAAAGAGAGTTAAAACCCCTCTTAAACCTAATCCACCTTAACCCAAATCCATTCCAGCAATTTTATTTAATTCCAAAAGGCCTCCCCATGCCATCTCAGCTGCCACATGGCATAGGGACCAGTCAAAGAGTCAAATTATGCCTTGGGATGGTCAAATGTGGTCAAAACCTCATTTAAACCTAATCACCCTTTAATCCAAACTCATTTAACTGCTGGAATATTCTCTAGAACCTTCCTAGAGTAATACTTAGCCATTAGATCAAGATCTAATGGCTCATATTTGATTCCACATGGACAAAAAGCCAAAATGCACTTTCCACCTAAGATGTCCTTGAGCTGTCCTTGGCTGCTGCTCCCACCAACTCCCTGGACAGATGTCAAGCATCCAGGAGTCCATCCAGTCAATCCCAGCCGTTCCAAACATCTGGAGACGTTTGAATAGGGGAAAAGGTGCCCTAAAGAGCTCATTCGAATTCCTACACTCTCTCACTCACCTAGAGCTCTTCCAGCAGAACTCTCTGTTCCATTGAGCTCTACTGGACCTCCTCAACATCTCCCCACTCAAACCCGGCCATCAAACCTCGCCGGCGAGTACATTCCGGCGAACTCAAGCTCAATCCGTCCAAGGCTTGTACCAGGCGTTTCGTGGCGTATCGGAGCTTGGATTCAACTGGGAACTTATTCGTGGACAGTCTACAAGCTCAGAGAATCCAAAAACGGTCCAAACCGTCCATTGAATCGCTGTAAATCTCTAAACCTAGTTTAAGACACCTAGTTTAAATAGCTTTTAATTTAATGCATATTAAGATATGATATCACATCCCCATTATTTCTGTTCATCTAGACTATCTAGGTTTAAAATTTCAAACGTTTTGGTTAAGCAGATGAGAGAGAAAGAGCTCAAAAAACTCTTTTAGGGCTTCGAACGAACTGTGCCTGAACTGCACATCTTTGGGGCCGTTGATTTCCCGATCAACGGCTCCGATTAAGCTGTTCTGTCGCATGGTCCAGCGTGTATTGAATCCCGCGGTTCAGCCTTTGGTCTGATGCGATCTGAGTCATCCATTGCAAACCGCGGGATTGAGTTCAACCGTTCGATTTCGCAGGATTAAGATCGGCCGCATGGTTTGATCGCAGCCCTTAGATCAAACCGTGTGTGATCTAACGGCTCGAAGTGATGCCGCGCTGGTTAAGTGGAGGGCCCCGCTTGACCGCCGCCTTCCACGTGGCGTAATCACGCGCGCCGCCGCGTGTAAAATCACAGTTAAAGTTTTATTTTTTTAATTATATTTAAATGCAGAAATTTTAAAAAAATCATTATAAATAAAATATAAGTCCAAAAAAATCCATATAATATATCAAACTCTTCAGTTTTTCAATGCCTTTGATTTAAAAATGAAATAGCTTTAAAATTTCATACATATTCTAAGTAATTTCAAATATTTAGTTTTTAATTACTATGTAATTAATTAAAAAATAATAAAAAAAAAGACATTATTATTATTTTAATTTTGAATAATATTAAAACTCAGAGAACATTTAACATTCAATTAAATTTTTTATAAAAAAGAAATTATTATTATCTTTAACTATTAATTGTTTCTATATTATTTTAAATAGCTTTAATTTCCTTATAGTTTTATTAATTCAATTTTAACTTAAATTAATAAAAAAAAAAAATTATATTTTAAATAATACATGAAAATTTTCATAAAATGGAGAGCTTTAATTTAAAACTATTTTAAAAAAAAAAATTTAAAACTTAATATACTTTAATTATTTCAAATTATTTGAATATCCATATTATTTAATTAATATTTAATTAAATATTATATTAATTATTTTAAAATTTAAAAGTTTTATTTTCAAATTCCTTTGGAAAGTCAGTGGATCTCTCAACAATATATAAATTCATTTTTTTTTTATAATATTTTGAATTACTCTAATTTAAAACATATATCTATATATAGGTTTATATATACTTATGTATTTTTAAATCTATTTTTAAAATATATATGTATTTAAATCCTTAAGTATTTGAGAGATTCCTTGGGATTTTAAGCATAGATTGAATGATTGGATAGAATTTTTGGGGATGTAATGACTAATCAATGAATAATTACCTTGCTAATTATTCATTGATTAATCTTTAAGTTAATTAAACTTCAAATCAATTTGCATGCTTAGGTTGTGCACACACATGCACTTAGTCTAAGGCTCTCCTAGATTTAGGAGTTGATTGTGCTTGTGTATATTTGCATGCTTATGTTGAGTTCAAGGGTTAGG
This sequence comes from Dendrobium officinale, assembly GCA_019514585.1. Classification (NCBI taxonomy): domain Eukaryota; kingdom Viridiplantae; phylum Streptophyta; class Magnoliopsida; order Asparagales; family Orchidaceae; genus Dendrobium; species Dendrobium officinale. The sequence continues at coordinate 32,204,811 of CM033695.1, read as the reverse complement.
AACTTTGATTCAATCCTATTTAAATCTAGTGACATTAAGGACAATAATTAAGGACATGTTTAGAAAATTTAGAATAATTCCAATAATTAGGATTCACTTCCTCTTGAGTTGAAACTTCAAACACTTGAACTTAGTTACATGTACAGCCACTAGGAAAACTTTCACTGGTTTTGGAAATCATTAAGACCCTTAATTAAATTTCATAAGTCTAAACCCTTAATTAAGCCATTAAATCTTACGAAAAATGTAATAAATCTATATTTTAAATCCAAAAAATATGAATAAGACCTCTAACTAACCATAATTGAATCCTTAACCCATGAAATTTAAAACCAACTCATTTTGACAGCAGATTAAGTCTTAATCTAATTTTAAGTAAAATTGAATATTTTTTATTAATATAATTGATTTAAAAAAATATTAAAAATTCCAAAAATTTTCCAAACACTTGAGAATCCCTCCTTAGGTCATTACTGATCTTTGGAGCTGATTTCAAGGAGTTTAGATCACATTTGGATCAAAATCCCAAAAAGGCCCTTTAATTAAGGATTTTCAATAATTCCAATAAATACATAAACTTCAAACCCTTATAACTAATTCCAGAAAAATTCAAATTGAAATGAAAACTCACTTGCATTCAACTCATAATAAAGCCTAATATTTGTTAAAAATGTTAAATTCCAGAAATATGTAATATTTCAAAAAGTCAACTTTTGGTCAAACTATAGTTAAAACCTAGTTCAAAACTTCAAACCTTTGTAATAAAATGTAGAAAAATCCGATTTCAACGTACTTACCTTCTAACTGATCGTAGTAAGATCTAGTATTTTAATAAAATACAAAATTTTCCAGAAAAACACTTTTAATAAAAAGTCAACTTTTGACCCCTTTAATTAAATAATTAAAATATTTTCAAAATTCATAAAAACTTGAAATTCATTTTAAAAACTCCAGAATTCATTAATTAACTTCTAAAATCAGTAATCAACCAATTTTGGATAAAATTCATTAACTTTTGAATCTTAATCAACTTAAGCTACTTAATTATACCGGGTACCACTGGGTAACCCAGGCCTACGAGGCTGTTAACTCAGCCCCAAGGAAGGTGAAATAAACTTCACGGCCTCGGTGTGAAACAAAGGTGGTTCCCAACAAATAATTAAATAATTGATTTTTAAAAGATTTAAAATATTAATATTTAAATTCTAATTAAAAAAATCCCTTAAGCCTTACAACCAATCGAACTTGAAATAACTCTAACTAATAATCCTATTTAGGACACATCAAAACCACACGACCTACCTCACACACTTTAGATGTTTTGCTAGGATCACTGACTCTAGTTCTAGGCTAGGCCGGTGTTTTACTTTCTGCAGTTGTGTGCCGTATTTTTCGAGCTTTTACTGCATGCTGTTTGCTAGTATAGAATTGTTGTGTTTGCTTACTTACTTACTGCACTCTGTGATTGATTGTGCGTTAGACTTACCCCTAGGTTAGGGACGAATTATACTTGTGCAATCTTATGCAGGTGGCCATGCTCATACAAGGAGCTGAAATTAGGGGGGGCAATTAATAAAAAAAAATATATATACTCTTTGCACAGGTACCTGCCGCGCTTAAGACCCCCTTTTAAATAAAAAGAGCATGGCCAAGTGTGGCTAAAAAAAAATGCATTTCAATTTTTCATATTATAACTGCTTGGGATTGAGTATATAACTGTTGATTATTAGGATAACCTTGCAGGATCGAGTCTAGATTTTTTTTTTTTTAATTGAGATGTAAAATTCAATTCAGTATAAAGGTTGTAATTTTTTAAAATGATTTGAATTTGGGATATTCGATCCAATTTGAATTCCAAAGAGGTGAAGACATCCCTAAAGGGGAGAGTCTTCTTCCATTTGGAAGTCAAATTAGGATCTCTTTCAAATATCCAAAGAGGAAAGATAACACCCCAATTAAAGGGGAGTTTCTTTTCATTTGGGTATCCGGGAACCGACGAATCAAGATGTTCGTGAGAAGACGAAGAAATGGACAACGAGAAGAATCCCAAATTTCAAATTCATTTAATTTAGGATTAGAAATCCGGGTTGTAGTCAGTGGTGCCCGGCCACTTTAATTTCTTGTAATTTTTGAGATGTAATAATAAGTGGCACTTGCCATATGGACATTCAATTTGATAAATTTAATTGATTTGTTTAATTTGATTGTGCATTAGAACTCCTGCTTTTCTAGTCTTTTTTATTTGCATGCCGCATTTGGTTTGACCTGGAATTCGAATCTAGGCTCTTAGGGGTCTGTCAAAAAATTCTTCTACTTTAATTAAATAAAATTTTTAAGATAAGATAGAAACTCTAAACGGTCCTAAGAAGTAAGCTCGGACTCGCCGAGGGTTTTTCATGCATTCATATTATACTTCTCTTCCTTGTTAGGCATCTCCCCGCCTGCGGGTTCTGGCAGACCACCTGGCCTATGAGGGTGCCGATCTGTCAAGGGGATGTTATGCAATCTCTAGGATAAAACCTATTTTCTAAGCCAAAATTTTTTAAACTGCTACATACAAATTTTGCATTCATTGAGTCAATTAGCATGCATCGCATTAGTAACAAATTTAAAAGAGTCTAATATTTAATTGCATTTATTAAGACATCGAATACCCAACATAAGTCAAAGGGGCCAATTAGGATCTGCTCTAGATGTCGGCCCTATTCTCAAAACTTTTCTTAAATAACGTCCCTACCACTCTACAAAAAAGACCGGACTCATATTTTAAAATCGTTTAGGTGGTTTAGCTGGCTCCCCAATCCAGGCCGGGGTAAGACCAGATCCGCATTGCACTAGCTAGGTTCGGGGCACTAAATTTTTAGTACCCAATTTAGACTTAGGTTCTGAGGCTGGCTCGGGCCATAAGACCTCAACTTCTGGGATTTGAATCCCACTTTCTAATAAAATTGACCACTCAAACTAAAAATTTCTTTCAATCAAATACAAGCCTAACAATTAGGATAGATTGAGGTGTTTTCTGAAGTAATTCAGAATCTCAAAGCACCTCCTACTTCTCCTCATTTGACTTCAGAAATAAGTGCTCAACATTTAACCAATCCCATTTGAAAATTCCTACCCTTTTCCTCCTTTGATATCGATCTTTGAAAATCTAAAATAAAATTTACACTGCTATTTTAATCGAGAGTTTTCGTAGGAAATTTTGATTTCCTATGATGTAATTAACTACGAGGGCTTGCGCTCGTAGGAGATTTAGAAACCCAGAACTTGTTTTCAAAACAAAATCAATTTTTCAAAAAACTTAATTAATTCTCTTTGGGAAAATCAAATACAACGATCATTATCATCATTTTCGAACGATCGATAATAATTGATACCTTCTTTCTTCGGATAGATATATCAATTATTATTGTAGTTTTGATTATGAGATTAATGATCTTCCATCTAAATTATCATAGTTAGGCAATCGATTAAACTTCATTATGATCTTTCGAGATCATATGTTGTTTCCTCTTGAGTCTGACTATAATAATTTAGATAAATTTAAAGTTTTGAAATTTGAACCCATTAGGGAACGATATGATCGTCTTTCGAGGCGATATATTGTTCATAATGACGCGTTCAATTTTAAAATTTAAAATTTAATCTTCCCAAAGAAAATTAATATATTTTCAAAACTATATATATATTTAAATATATTTTTTTTTAATCAAAACACTCTTCATAGATTAGCAAATGGCCCCAAGATAAGTCTATTATACTTATCAGATTAAAAAGAGCTTGTTCAATTATATATGATTGCGTTTCTTTAAAAAAAAGGAATCACACATGATAATGATCGAGATACCTGCCAGATTGTGTGTTACCCATCAATCTAACTCTAAAATGAAATTTAAAATTAGAAGACTTGGGTAATATTGGCTAGTGATAATAAAAATTATGTTGAAATAACACGACGAAACTAATATGATAAAAAGTTTATGAAACAATAAGACACACACCTTAGGTTGAGTGAAAGAAATAAATCAAAAGTTTTCTTTTAAAGATGATATAAAAATATGCGCTAATGTATACTAAATTGAATATTATGATATATAATTGATCAATATAATTAGACGAGATCAATCTATGTTTTCTAAAATTTTTATTATCAAGAACTTATATTGTATACTATCAGTGTTAATTTCAAGCAATTATCACTACATGATTATTTTCTTGATTATATAAATTTAAATTTTAAATTAATTATACTATAAGATTGCTTTTCAAAATTAATCTAATAAGCCAAACAAATTAAGTGGGTAATAGTTATGAATACGGAACTACAAATTATATAGTGCGATGTCAATTAGGGGTGTCAAAAATTGACATGACTCGAAAACTCGACTCGAACCCGACTAGAAATTTTTTGGGTACGGGTCAACCTGAACCTGAGGGTCTGGATTGGGTCCTGATTTTTGACCCATTTTGAATTCTAGGTAGGGTTCGAGTTGACCCAAAACCTGAGAATGACCCGATTTTGACCCGAAATCCTATAGTTCGGCGTATTTATGGGATTTGGTCGAAGAAGCGCACGACAAGGAGAAAGTTACTTCATAGTAAGCGATCTCCCATCGTTGCTTCCGATCAAAAAGTTATAACTTTTGATCCGACCAGAAGGAAACGTCATTCAAGGAGCAAAGTTGAACAACAACAAAGGAAAAGTGTTGGATACGATGACTCGACACTTTGCTTCTAAACTACTGTCGTTGCTTCTGATCAAAATGTTGGAACTTCATATCCGATTGGAAGGGAATGTCGTCCAAGGAGCGAATTTGAACAACAATGAAGGAAAGTGTTGGAGATGGTGACTCAGCGGTCATTGCTTCAATGCTCCTGTAGTTGCTTCCGAGCGAGCTCCCGTCGTTGTTTTCGATCAAAAGTTACCTTCACGATGGAGAAAGTTACCTCTATGTGGGTCGGGTTCGGGTTGACCCGAACCCCTAGCGTGTCAGGTTTGGGTCTGAAAAATTGACCCGTTTGCAAAAACGGATTGGGTTCTAGTCGAGTAGAACAGTGCCGGATCAATTCTGAGTTGGAGTCGAACCTGACCCATGACCCAAATTTGATAGTCCTAATGTCAATCATGCTAGACATTTATGCAAATATTAGTTTTCATAATTTTTTTCTATTTGAACCAATCATAATATACAATAATCAGATTACACTATATGATTTGTTTGCATTTTTAAGTTACACCTTTCTAGAGTTTTATTCTTGGATATTTTGTATAGATGCCTTTCTAAAAACTCCAAAATGTGTTGGGGATATTTTGTTAGTGTATGTAGAATACTAAACCCAACCTAGATCTAGGATTCGAGGATACTATATACGGTCTCGTAGTATGATTTAAATAATATGTAGGTCCCTTCCTCTCAAGAACTATAAATCATACTTATCTGCATCACAAGATGACGCCACCTCCATCCTTCTCTCACGCATGTGATTGTTTATTTTTTCCAGTTTCTCTCTAGTACCCTAGATCCTCCGAATGCTGGTGTGAACCTTGCATGTGAATTTAGCCCTTTGAGATCATTTCTTCCTTTTGAGTAGGACTTCTTAGTCTACACCCTTGTGCCTATCCCATTTTAGGAAGGGATAATGTATGATTCTTAATCGAGAGTTTTCTCAGCTCCGGCCTGGGATGTAATTAATCACGGGGGCTTGCGCCCGTGGGAAACTTGGCCCCACATCTACTAAACCCCACTCGATCTGTCGTATCGGGTGGGGGAAACCCGTGATTAGGTCGTGTATATTATTACCCATTGGGGTGTGTTGGCGACAGCCTCTATCCTCAATGGTTAGTCGTATGCACGATCCAATCTGCCCTTCCATCGACCTGTTCGTGTCGAGTGTAGAGGCCTACGATCATTTTGTCCTACGGGATAGTGCGGCCGTACCCTCTGCGTTCGTACCCCACGAGCAGTGCTTTTCGGAGGTCCACATACTTCAATAACATTACTAGTATCAGTACATGTTTCTGATCTTGTAACTTCAGCTACAAAAGCATGTTCCTCTCCATGTCGATTCCAAACAACGTATCCAGGAAAAAGTTTTTTGGAGAGTAAATGCAACTTGACATCTTTTACATAATGAAAATACATGTTAATGCATAATTTGTATGGACATAGAATTTTTTTGTGCTGAACTTTTACTTTGACTTGCAAATTTTAAAAATTTCTCAACACCTTCAATTTAATCACTACACCATTTCGATTTTGATATCCAACTCTTATCCATCAAAACTTTATGATAAATCAGGAACAATTTTATTTTCCATCAAGCAAAATGCATTCCAAACTTTGAACAATTTTTTATCATGATATCATAAATTGCAATTAAAAAATCAGAAAAGCCACTCCAGCGAGCCATATGCTGAAATAACGACTAAATGACGAACATGCATGCGAAATTTAGGGCATCATCAGAAACTTTTAAATGCATCACAAGAATCTTTCAAGAGTTTAATAAATTTAAGAATAGCTACTAAATGGAGACCGGACTACAAAAATTAGGGCCAAATGAGAGGCGTTGGAAATTACCTAACACCGATCAACAGAATGGCGACTCGAAATTTTTCGGTGATGGCTGATTCGACAACGGGAATGGGATCGACGTCAATGCCGGTGGATTCGGTCATGGATGACGATTCAGTGGCGATGGCGAATGTTTCAACGAGTGAACGCAGAGAGCAGTTGTTTCAGCGAGCGCGATCTAATGACTAGGTTAGGGCAGATGGGGAATTCCATTGAAGGAATGTAATGCCGGTTTTAGCGGTGGTCAAAGCCGCTGTTATAATAATAGCATAGCATCGATTAAAATCGTTGCCTATACCCGTCTATAGCATCGGTTTTCCGACTGCTGCTATTAAAGGCTGCGAAATCTTCAGTTTTTTGGTAGTGTACCTATATATTTTGAAGGTTAATTAGGATAATTTTCTTATATTAAAATTAGGGTTTCATTATTAACATCTGAAATGAACTCTTCAGCTCATGAGATTTAAATCATAAATCAATTATGACTTGAGAATATTTCAAAATTTGAACTCATTTAGTATTGTTTATAGTTTTAATGATTTATAGATTTTAAAATTAGATTAATATTGAAAAATTAGGAAACCCTATTTTTTGAATTTCAAACTAATTTGAAATTATTTTTCTCTGATTTTATTATTCATCAAGATTCAGTGACATTTTATTTTATTTAAATTATTTAGGAAATTTTCAAAATCTTAAGTCTATCAGGGTACCTAATATAACTGAAAGTTAGAGTTTGAGGATTTTTTAATCAAATGACCTTTAAATTTTTTTAAATTTTAAACCTTCGAATGTTATAAGCCTCAAGTGAAATTTTTGAAAGTTTTAAGTCATCAGGAATAAAAATGGATTTAAGCATAATTTCTAAAATTATGGGGATAATTTTTTAGTTATAGGAATGTGGTTGAATGACTATAGTAAAATGAGCATAGCAGGACAATGATGGTTAGAAAGGATGTGGTTAGGTGACAGTGATTGGAAGGATTACGATCATATGACAGAGGTTGAAGGATTATAGTAAGATGCTAATGATCGAAAGACTTTAGTCTAACGACAGTGATCAGTAGACTACAGTCGGACGAAGGTGGTCTGAAAGACCATAGTTAGGTGGTCATGATTGAAAGAGCTATAATCAAACGATAGAAATTGGAGGATCGAATTCAAGTGACAATGGTTAATAGACTGTAATCGGGCAATGGTGGTCGAATGTGGTATATTCGTTAGTCGATATGTTGGTCAGGTGATGATCTATACTTTAATTCCCTCAGTAATAAAATATTTTTTTAATATTTAAGTGTTTTAATGATGTCAAAATTATATGTATGCCATTTACAGAAAGCTATCTACAGGCTCAAGCAAGCTCCACGTCAGTGGTACACAACCTTTACCAATCACCTCACAACCATCGGGTTCCAATACAGCAAGGCAGATTCGTCTCTTATGATATACTGCCGGAATCACACACAGATGTTTCTTCTTGTGTACGTAGACGATATACTTTTAAGTGTTTTAATGATGTCAAAATTAAACAATCTTAGGTTCGTTAGATTCATCTCATCTAGATATTCAATTTAACTATAACCATACAAGTGATTGATCTGAGTTCTTGAGAATTGACATAATCTTCAATTTATTCTCATAACTGTTTAATTCCAATATGCATTGATTCATGCATGCCTTCCTACACTTAAAAGCCTTCTTGACTAAATAAAATCAAGCCATGTGGGACTTTAATCTTCTTCTCATCATGTGCATTGTCATGATTCTACTTTAGATTAAGCTTAGATTTGCTTCCACATGCAGCATTTTGTACATTACTGCCTCCCAAACCAAAGTGGGTCCCACAAACATTCATATTTTACAGATTAAATGTTTGTGGGGCCCAAAGTATGATGCAATTTTTTTTATTTTTTTATTTTTTGGGAAAAATAATGCAACTCTTCGTTGGTAATAAATGAACAGATCTATTCTCACAATTAATTAACAAATCTTTGATTATCTGTGGGTGCATTCAAGTTTAAGATTTTGTTTGGGAAGACTTTCTTACTGCTTTTTAAAGTAGAGTTTTAGTATAAAAATTAAAATTTTTTTACTCTTGAAATAGCGTTCTAATATAAAAACAAAGATTTTGTACTAGAACTTTGCTTCTTAAAGCTGCCAGAAAGCCCTCCCAAATGAAGCCTAAGTCCTTATTCTACTTTGTGGGATTAGTTATAAGCTAGAATCGTTTTATCTATTATGTCCTATTAAGTCAAATTCTCATTTAAGGCTTTATTTGGGATAATTTTCTTCCTGCTTTCTGAAGCAGTATTTTAGTGCTAAATTTTTCAGTTTAAAATTTTTGCTTTTAAAAATTGATTTTGAAAACAGTAAAAATTTGATTTTAGTACTAAATTTTTCAATTTAAAATTTGATTTTGAAAATAGTAAGAAATCATTCCAACAAAGCCTAATTCAAATACAATTTTTTTTAAATATTTTCTATCTTTCGTAATATATGTTGTAACTAACACATCTAATCTCCTCACATAGTCATCAAGAGGCCAACATTGTAAGTGACTAAATCATCTAAGACGACTCTCTCTAATCTTATCTGTCAAACTTTTCATGTACATGCTCCTTTCGTATTTTAAGTGTAGAGTCACTCATCCATCTAAGCATCCTCATTTTTATAATTGTTAATTTAATTTTATGGTACTCTTTAATTGGCCAAATAATAAGATAAATATTAAAAAAAAAACTAAATTTATATAAATAAACAATAAAAATAATTCAAAAATTAATTTATTTTATAAAAAAAAAATATAAATATTTATTCTGGAACTAACGATAAATATCAGAAGCAAATAAATTTTTAGTCAAACAAGTCTTTTATTACTGCTGTGCAGTGTTGATGGGCTTACTGCAGTGCAGTCCTTATCCTTAGATATAGAATCTGCTACCTGCTGGCTTCATCATGCATGGACCCTTATTTTGTCACCTTTTAAATGGAATTTATTGATGAAAACCAACAATATTATTATTATATTTACATTTTGTGGAATATTTTTTTATAAAATTACAATAAATTATTCTTTTTTTTTCGTTGATGACGTTGGCTTTTCCAATTAATATTACAAAATAGACCTCTAGTATACAATTTTTGATAGTTCATGTAAATGATTTTAAGAAAATATCAACCACTTAATAGACAAATGTAGTTTTATATTTGGTCAAATACTTAAAAGAGTACAATTTTACAGCAAAAGAAGTGTCAAATGGATTGAAAAAGAGGTTCATATGGCATAAGCAAGTTAGCCAGTTAGATGAATTAAGTAGTCAATATTAATCAAATTGACTATATTTGATCCAAAGCAATTGAATTAGGATGGTCTAAAGCTTCGTTTGGGACGGCTTTCTTATTACTTCTTAAAGTGACTTTAATTTTTTACTAAAAAGCCGTTTTAAGAAGCAAAAAGAAAGCCGTCCCAAACGAAGCCTAATTCATTAAAACTACTTCGATTCTGCTATGATAATATCCTCACAACTCATAAGAATGTAGGAAGGCATGAAATCACATGATAGGCATCCTATCATAATGACATGGATCTTCACCTATAAATAAAACATAAAACCTCAAAGGTATGGATATATTATCATTACATAACCTAAGAAAATTGGGAGAATTTTTACTCTCTCTCTCTCTCTTATAACCATAGCGACACCCACTCAAGACTTCAGTAAAATTCTTATAATTACACACTATAACAACCCAAGATGTTGATTGAGTTGCTTAAACTAGCAAAACAACAACATTAATGTGGGACAAAACAACTTGTTGACCTCATTTTTAGGTCTTATGTCCACATGCATAATAATAGTGGAGCTATGACAACATTCCCAAGACAAGCAAAAAACTTTTATCTTAATCAATAAATGTTTATATGGATTAATGCTAATAGGTTGAGGGCTGGCCTATCATTTCAATTTTTCAGTATAACCTTAATGTCTATCATCAAAATATTCAAAATTAAGATAAAAAAACTTAAGTGAGGGTTGGACCCATAACATTTTGTATGAATAAAAATCCTATCATTTAAAATAACATATTAAAATATTTTGTATTAATTATATAAATATTATTAATTTTGGGTTAGCTTGATAAAATTTTAATTGAGGCATCATAAATTCAAAATTATTTTTTAGCTCAATATCTTCAATTCATACATAACTCATTATTCAACCATACATATTTTTTATTTTTTATTTTAATTTTTATTTGAGAAGCATAGTATATTATAAATAAGCCTAGATGAGGTTTATTGGGTAACTCACCAAAACTCATTGTAAATCTAGGCCAACCCCAACGCAAGGGTAGAAATAAATTAGTTTAAGCAAGCTTACATAGCCCATTGACACCCCTAAATGTAGAACCCCATTACATCTTCTTTAGCGAGCAGCGAGACCCAAAATTCAGATCGAGATTTTAGCTAAAATATAGAATATCACTTAAGCTTCGTTTGAGAAAGCTTTATTACTGTTTTCTAAAGTAGTTTTTCAGTATAAAAATTTTTTAATTTATTTTTTTTTCTTACAAAAAAGTTACTTTATAAAGAATTAAAAACATTGTCCCAAAGGAAGCCATACTTGAAGAAAAAATTGATTTCTTTGACTCAAATTGTGCCAAATGACATTTTGTAAGTATATTCACTACATTTTATCCAATTGTATGCAAATATTCATCCATTTCTATTTACTCTATATTAAGAAAAAAAATAAAATTTCAAGAAAATTAGATCTGAAAGCATACTTAACAGTACCTAAATTCTCCCAATTTGATCTCAAAATCATGACAAGATGATAAAAAAAATTAAGTAAATAACATTTTATTTGTTTTGGAGTTGCAAAATAATAACAAAGCTATTAGTTTATTGCAAAAAACTAAGAAACCTAGTAACTACTCCTTAATAAATTATAAAAATTAAATAACTTATCTTATCATATTTCAGCTTCAACATATTATTCTAAAGCACTAAAAAAACATATATATATATATATATATATATATATATATATATATATATATATATATATATATATATATATATATATATATATATATATATATATATATATATATATATTATTCTAAAGCACTAAGATCCAAGAAGAAATATATTCATGAGACTGGATGGCATGGAACCAGAAACATGCATGCAAGCTTGTCATAAAAGAATATGTTCTTTATTATTTGATTACACGTATAATTAAGGCCCACACATGTGCATGGCCTGATATGATCATTCGCTCGTGTGCCATGTATGGGATAAGGGGGAACAATGATATGAGAGAGAGAGAGAGAGAGAGAGAGAGACTTGAAGCCAAGTTGGACATATAGAGGTCAAAAGGGCAAGGCTGAGTTGAAGCCAGTGAGGCCTCCATAACTCTCATATCTCTCCAATTTCTCTGTGTCTCGGGCTTCCCTATGAGCATTTCCTATCTACAAACATGAAATTAAAGAGAAATAGTCAGAATTTTGTCCAATTTTTTAATGTAACATTTAAAATTTAATTATTTATAAAGTTATGACTTTATTCAACAACATCATATCAAATTATCACTTAATTATATAAAAAATTATAATCTTTCATTCTTGATATGTTATTAAATTACTAATGATTTTATCGTAGCAGATGAAAAATATAAATTTATTTGTTCTAAATTTATATTAATTGAGTGTAAGCCTGGTCAAATATATTGATTTTAAGGTACCTAAATATTAAAATTCATTGCAAAATCATCATTTTTAAAAAAAAATATTTTATCAAGTTTTAATGATTTGTTTAATCAAAATTTTAGTTTGATGTTAGATATATAAATATACTAATTTAGATGAATTGATGTAATTTAAAAAGGGGGGATTTACACATACATACCACTTTATTTTATGTTATTTATATATTTAATACCTAAAATTTTAATATTACATGCCAATCACCCATAGAACAAATATGAGTGCATAGAATTAAATATTAAAATTTATAGTTAAGAATGAAATATAAGAGTGATATATTTGATATTAAAATTTTTTTATGTGTTGTAAGCATGTAATATTAAACTTTTAGTTGTTAAATATGTAAATATCATGAAATAAAGAAAAAAAATAAGAGTAAATGGTCCTTTAAAAAATTGTAATGAATATTTTTATGGCAACAAAATTAAAAAAAAAGTACAAAGCATTATCATTACACATAATATGTGAATTATGTAACTAATAATTATTTTATTATGTATAGTATTTTAATAATCAAAAAAATTTTTTAATCCAAATAATTTCACTAATAAAATCTAATAATAAATAAGATTTTAGCAATATTTCCCAAAAAAAGATTTTAGCAATCTCTGAAATTGATGGTAAAGTTAGTCAACTCCTCCCCATAATTTTTATGGGAACAAACTTTTTAGTATGACTTTTTCTGATAGCAGTGAGGGTGGGTTTCTCGGGCTTTGGAATTCCTTGACCTATTTTTCAGAAAAAAAAAAATATTAAGAGATTTATTTTTAAATGAATAAATTTAAATAAAAAAATGTAACGTAATTTTATTTGAAAAATATTTTTGGTGGACTAATTAATATAAAGTTGATGAATTTTTGTTTAAAACCTCTCTAAAAGATTAATATTTTAATATTGATTTCTATTATAAAAATGATTCACTATAAGAAATTTAGTAAAGAAATAAAAAGTTTAAATAATAAAATATAATAATAATTTTAATTATATTGATAATCATTATTACCTCTAAGAAAATGATTCAAAACTTTTGATAATGAGGACAAACATTATTCCAAATTTGGGATAACCATAAAAGCTACTTTTGTACAAAAAATAAAAATTGAAAAAAATTTAGAAAAGAATATCATGACTAAAATTGGTTCAAAATAAAATTTATAATAACTAAGTTAAATTTAAAAAGTAGTTTAATATATCATTAATTAATTAAAATTTATATTACACTCATCTTAAATTAAATTCAATGAAAAATATATCATTTTCACCAAAATTTTTCAAATTTGTAATCAAAACAAGAAAAAAAAGAATTTTTTTTTAAATTCATAAATTCAATGGTAAAGAATCATTTTCCCCAAAATTTTTTCTGCCACATAAAAAAATTATAATTTTTTTTAAATTTCTTAAATCAAAATCACATAGCTTTGTATTATTCAAATATAATAAACATATCATGCTTAGATTTTTTAAAATTCATAATTACCCTTTCTTTTTATTAATTTATTAAGATGAAGACAAATTGGTAGAATCTTGACCTATCCCGGCAAGAACTAGATATGTGTCCTTCTAAAGTACACCTATCCATTAATCACATTAAATATTATATTACAAAAAAAAATAACAAAAAAGGGGATTTACATACATACCATTTTATTTCATACTAAAAAAATAATTATTTCATACTATTTATATATTTGCATCCAAAATATTAATATTGCATTCCTGCCACCCATATGCAACTTTAATATCAAATATGTCACTTATGTATTTTATTCTTATCAATCATACTATCTTATAAACTTTAATATTTCATTTCAGGCACTCATATTTATTTGATGGTGTTAGACATATAATATTAATATATTATATGTTAAATATGTAAATAGAATGAAATAAAATGATATAAATGTAAATCCCCAAAAAGAAATTTGTTCTAAAATCACCTGCTGGGTTGCAGCCATGGATTCCACAGCCAAATTGAAATCATAGAAGGAACTCGCAGCAGAAAGCTTCATGGAAAGGAACTGCAAGAACAAGTTCAAAAGCTGATGGTCTGATAATCATAGAAAAATACTTGAAGCTTATAATGTTTATTAGATCACATATATATATATATATATATACAGCTCAACTCACCTCAACCTGATTTTGAAGAGATTGAACATAATTAATTATCTCATCAAGCATAGTAGCCATTCCCATTGTCTATATGTCAGAAACAACAAGAAAGAAAAAGTATTAAATCTATCATTAAATGATTAATTAATCCATAATCTCAACTTAATCAAGAAAATTAATATCATTAATTATATTCAGCTAACATGAGAACTTATTAGGAATGAGAGAGATTGATGTGCACAATTCTATACTTATATAATAATTTCTCATCAACAGTGGTACCTTATAACAGCCAGGGACAAGATCCTGTAAGCATCTCATCTTCTCATTTATCCTCTCTCTTCTCACCTGGTTATGACCAAATATGAAACAGTCAGTGGAGAGAGAGCAGAGAAGCAGCCCATGCTTTCTCCAATTATACTAAAGTAATGGTGTCAGATACATTGCATGAAGCAAGCAGATTCAACATCAACAAGTGGGTCCCACCCACTACAAGTATAGGTGGGCCCACATATGTTGGTGGGGACACACTTTGTCATTTACTGAAATTATAAGCTTACCCTTTCAGCTAAGCTATGGCTGTCAGTAGCTTGGCCTCTTCTGGCCCTCACATGAACCACCTCCTTCTGTTTCTCTCCATCTTTTGAATTCCTACTGCTCGCACTCTCTTTCAAACACTGAAATCAAAAGAAACGCAAAAGATATTTGAGAAATATACAAATATTATCTAATTTTTTTTATGTAAATATAGAGATATACATATTTGATCGAAATGCATAAATAAAATAATGAAGAACAGTCATGTAGCATACTTGCTTCCTTCTTTTAGACCTGTCTTCTTTCTCTATTTGTGGCTTTCTGTTCTTAGCAGTTTCAGCTTCTGATACAGATTTCGGGCATTCTTCGAAGGGGGGAAAGCTTGGAAGATCATGAGCAAAAGGCAAGTTGAGCTCTTCTGGTTGGACGTCTGAGAGAAGACTGTCAGCATTAGCAAGTACTGATATGAAGTCTAGGCTTGTATTTTCCATGGCGCCATTCTCACTGAGCTCTGCAAAATCCATTTCTGCGAAGGAGAGGGAAGGCTTAAGACTATTTATAAAGCCAGACATGGTTGATCGATCAGGAGGGAATAAAAGGCTTATGGAAGCTGAGAAGAGAGTAGTAGAGAAGAAGGGAAGAGGAGGAAAGCTGTGGAAGAGTTTTATGTACCAAAATGTTGATGAGCTGTGCAATTCTATTTGATATCATGAGAGGATGGGCGTATCAATTATGTGGATGGGTTCGTGTGGTGGGTCCTTGATAAAATATGTGCCCATTGGTATTCGATTTTTATGCTTTTGAATGGTTTTTTTGGTAAGATTAGACTCAAATAGTAAAGGGGGACTGATCATATGGTGGGCTCTTATAGTGGAGGGATTAATTATGATAAATATGTTGCATTGAATGGAGAGAAGGAAGGCCGTGCATGAGCTTGTTTTTTGTAACATTTGTATCTTGGTTTAATACCTTATTTAGTTAGCAGGGATATAGACATATTAAGGCCTTGTGGTCCTAAGCCATTGAATGTTTGAATTTTTCACTCCAAATTTATTGGCATATCCTTTTTTTTTTTTTTCCATATGATCAACAAGCATATATTTTGTTGCAACAAACAATCTTAGAACAAATTAAAAGAAGCTAAATCAATTATAAATTTTGTCTTTGGAATTTATTTCATAGATCAAACGAGCTTCAAATGTGATAAATTTTAAAAATATTTATCGTGGTGAAGATTATAATGACACCGGATGGATGAATTCAAGCATTATATTGTGTATATAATATGTGCGAGGGGAAGCTAGTGCAGGGACAACAACCATCATCACCACATCAATTAATATGAGGGCCATCTAATCTGCCCCATCTACATCTTCTATTTGTACACAATCATTCTTGTATGTTGATCATTCCAAAGCACCACCATTTTAGCATAGTTTGTTTGATAATATTGATACTTCACGAAGTTCTTATGACGTTCACTAGCTCCTATTTCATGGGATGTTTGCATCAAAAAAAATATTCTTGATAAGAAAGATATTTTGATGCACAAGGTGGTTTATCATGGCCATTTTTTGGGCGGCCTTAGATTTGATCTTGAACCTTCTCGATCATACTCATTTTTACTTACTTCAAAAACCAAAATTTTATTCTAATAACTCCATTATACATATGTGATTTTGAGATCTATAGGACAGTACTGTACGTATTTTGTTCATTTATTGAATGCATTATTGCTATTGGTCACAATTAGACCATCACCATATTATCATATCATTTTCTAGTTAGCCATAAGGCTTGATCCTAACCCAAGAAGATCGGTCGAGCTAAGCCACTTTTGATTGGGAGAAGATGTAATTTGGACTATCTATTAACGATAAGAATAAACATTAATACTTCAATATAGTTATAAATAAGGAATGTATAACTAGCTCAACATCTATAAATAAATGTTAACTCTTCTCATTTATACATCCTAAATTTTAGGATTGCTGAGGATTTTAGAGCTCTAATCACTACATCACATTCTAGTTGGGAATTATATTCTTCTTGGATCCTCCATTTTTTGATCTTATATACCCCTTCATTCCTAGGGAGAATATCTTACTTCACTGCTTCTTTAGGTATAAATTGTAATTTTATGAATTTTTATACCCGATTAGCTATGTGACAGTAAACTATCAAAGTAATAACAGTTATAAGAGGTGGCTAACAAAATAAGCTCTAGTGACTAATCCAATGCAGCACCCCACTAAATTATCTTCTGACTTTGAAAAGCTAATGCCAGGAAGAAAATCTTTTAGCTAGCTACCACCTTCAAAGCTTCTAGCTAGTCACTTATAAGTTAATCAAAACTAACGCATCATAGATTTTTTTTTTTGGTCATCTTCCTGGTATTGAAACTCATTCACCCACCTTAAACTCAAACTTCTTGACCCCCTTTATTGATGTCTCTAATCCATCATCCTAAAACATTGGCCTCCTCATTAAATTGAGCTCCTTGAAAACTTAGATTACTTGATAATTAATCCTCCTCAATCACCCTTATGAATCTCTTTAGGTTCTATAACAACCCAAAGATATGAAAAGCATTTTAAATGAAAAATATGGATTTTTTGAATTGCTACTTGAACTAGAGTGCTTTGATGTTGTACATGCAAGCATTGCGGCACTAGGATTGAGAGCATTGCGGCGTCAAAAATTGTCGTCGTGACACTGGTGTATTTGATCTACTGTAAATTTGACTTTTGCATGCAGCACTGGACTCAGCACTGCAGTGTTAGGCCACAAATAGTATTTTTTAAATATGTTTTATTATACCGCCCCCTCACTCTCTCACTTCGCATGCTTGGCGGGGAAGGAAAGGAGAAGAAAATGGAGAGAAAGAAGAGGGAATATGAGAGAGAAAGGACTTCATGTAATTTTTCTCTACTATTCCTATTATGGATATTATTTTATTCATTGCAAGTAACTACCATCTTACTTCTATTTCTGATGATTTTGTTTTCTACATATTTATCTCTCCTAAATTTTTTCAAAAATATATTATCTCCTGATTTTATAAACTTTCACCACGTAACTTTTGATAAGTTATATATTTGATCATTTTGAATTATTTAATATAATATTTTTTACATTTCCACTAGTTAAATTTGTTGATAGGAATTTCTCTGTGAAATGTTTGTGAAAATGTGTACTAAAATTGAAGTAAAAAATGATGTGATTGGTAAGATGTACTAAACTGTATGATGTGTTGAAATTATTGACATATGTTGGAATATAATATTAGTTTAAATGAGAAAAGGAAAAGATGTATTGTATTGATATACTTATATTAATCTGATATAAAAAGAGGTACATACTAATTGATATCTGATATATGAAATGATAACTATATTATGATAAAACAATATAACAATTCTAGAGTAACAATTCCAAAGCAATAATTCCAGAGAAATGATTCTATAGTAACAAATTCAGAGCACTGACTGGGAGTCATAAGGAGCTGGAGATTGATTGAGAGTCATATGTGCAGGAGAATGATACCCTCATATGAATATATGATAGAATATTTATTATTGATTATATAATACTGATTACTGAATGATTACTAATTACTATTATCGATACTATATCTTACATTGTACTAATGCTATTTATTATTGATATTATTACTATTCTTGATGATACTGACACTATTACTTATACGAATCATTATTACTAATACTGTATATAGCGATGTGATGTGTTATAAACTAAGTAATTAGTACATATAACATACATAAATATTAATGCATATATTTATTTATATAATTCACAACATATTATTTTGCTTCTTCATGCATTAATTTTAGTTGTAACATTTTATATAGTTACTTGCTAGGATATTTGCTCATTATGTGGTGTAAATGATTTCAGGTAAGGAGATTGCAGGTTGAGATTTTGTATGCATGCAAAGATGCTAGTGTAGCATTCATTTTGGTTCTTTAGTTTATATATTATATTGATAGTCAGAGTGGCTATTATATATATATGATTTTGGACTCTAAAGTTGTGATGTAATTTTGGACCATAAAAATGTGAGTTTTATTTTTCATGTTTATCTATAATGAAATTAATCAGCTCTAGATATTGATATTGATCTTGTTTTAATGATTGATTAATATGTAAAATAAATTGACAAGATAATAAAGATTTAAAAAAAAAGAAAAAAAATACTTTCACTGTATATCTCGCGGCACGTACGACAAAGTGATACAGAGTAATGGCAGTGAAGGAATTTATTTGTGATTAGTGCTGCATTAATGATTGCATTATTTACATGTGTTTATAAATTTATTTTATTTTGAAGAATTTAGTTTATGTTTGTGTTTGATAGATTCATTTTGATTTTAAGTTTATTGACTAGAAATGAATGTAAGTTTTGTTTATTGATCATGCAAAAGGATCCAATAGGAAAAGGAAAGACATCAAAACTCGACCCTAAGGTATTTTCAGTGACTTCATAAAATATGGAATGGTTTGTCGATATAATTGTTCAGATGGTGAGCAATCGATTGATGAAACAAGCTGGTCAAAATTATAAGAAGATGGGGGAAAGTAGTAAAAAAGAATTGTTAATACTATTAAAGATCCTACCACTTTGCAGTGCATTTGGTGTGGAAGGTAACATGTGAGATCCTGCTACAGGGTGATAGGATAATGCTTAAACTGCAGTGTTTATGGGCAATGAATGGCAGAATGGACATTGCCTGGACATGTATAATGATAAGTGTAGAGTGGAAGTAAACATTTGGAGTTAGTGATGGAGGTTTATGAAGTTCATGAGGATATAACTAGTATGATTTTGTATTATTTTATATAAATTAAGCTTGGATAAAATTTAAGCAAATATTTTGCCGCATTTTTATGCAATTTGATGTGATTTTTTGGTTTAGTATAAATTTTTTAATATTAGTTTTTGAAACGATTGAATTCGATAGTTTTGTTTGAGTATGCTCTCTCTCTCTCTCTCTAACTAGCTGATATGGAAATATCGAGGATGACATTTATTGAAGGTGAGAAGATTATAACAACCCAAAGATACGAAAAGCATTTTAAAAGAAAAATATAGATTTTTGAATTGCTAATTGAACTAGAGTGGTTCATCATTGTACATTAAAGTGTTGTGGTGCTAGGGTTGAGAGCACTACGTCGCTAAAAATCATCATTCTGACATTGATGTCTCTATTCTAGAACAAATCTAATTTGTTCATGCGGTGTTGCAGCACTAGGACAAAGCGCTATGGTGCTAGCTCACTAATATTATTTTTAATTATATTTTATTATAGATATTCTTGCACAGCCCCTTCACTCCCTCAGTTCGCATGCTTGACCGACAAGGAAAGGAGAAGAAAAGGGAGAGGGAGAAGAGGGAAAAAGGAGAGAGAATGGCCTTCAGGACATTTTTATCCAATGTTCATGGCACATATATTATTCTATTTGTTGTAAATAACTATCCTCTTATTTTTATTTTTAATGATTTTGATTTCTACAAATTTATCTCTTCTAAATCTGTCAAAATTATATTGTCTCATAATTTTGAAAGTTTTCATCATGTAAGTTCTGGTATGTTATAAATTTTATCATTCTGAAAAGTTTCATATGATTTTCTTACATTTTCACTGATTAAATTTATGTATAGAAATTTATCTATGAAATATGTTTAAAAATGAGTACTAAAATTAAAGTGAAAAATGATGTATTGTGATTGGTAAGATTTACTAAACTTTACGATGTGTTGAATTGATTGATAGGTATTGGAATATAATACTTGTTTGACTGAGAAAGGAAAGGATGTATTGTATTGATAATAATATTGATCTCATATAAAAGTAGGTATTGATTGATATCATGCATATAAAATGATAACCCTATAATGATATAAAAAATATAACTATTCCAGAATAATGATTTAAGAGCAACGATTATAGAGTAATAATTTTAGAGAAATGAATTCAAAATAATAATTGGGAGTTACAAGGAGTTGGATATTTATTGGGAGTCAAAAGTACAAGAGCAAGATGCCCTCAAGATACCCTCATATGAATATCTAATAGAATATTGATTATTGATATTTAAATATTGATTACTAAATGATTACTAATTGTTATTATCGATATTATTATTGATG
The DNA here is from genome assembly GCA_019514585.1 of Dendrobium officinale. Taxonomy (NCBI): domain Eukaryota; kingdom Viridiplantae; phylum Streptophyta; class Magnoliopsida; order Asparagales; family Orchidaceae; genus Dendrobium; species Dendrobium officinale. Next base: position 32,183,643 of record CM033695.1, on the reverse strand, counting down.
TTGTTTATTGTTGATACTGTTATTGTTCCTGATGATACTGATCGCTATTATTGATACGGATCATTGGTAGTGATATTGTTGACTGCGATGTGATGCGTTATAAATTGAGCTATTAACATAGATAATGTGTATATATATTGATGCATAGAATTCTTTATTTAATTTATAGTATATTATTTTGCTTTCTTGTATTAATTTCAGTTGTAAGATTTTAGTTACTTGCTAAGCTATTCCCACATTACGTGGTTTAAATGATTTCATGTAAGGAGCCAACAGGTTGAAATTTTGTATGCATGCAGTGATGCTAGTGTAGCTTTCATTTTTGGTTTATGTATTATTTTGTAGCCAGAGTGGCTATTATATATATTATTTTGGACTCTATCGTTATGATGTAATTCTTGACTATATACATGTGATTTTTTTTTTTTTGTTTATTGGTTATCTGTGAAAAAATTAATCAGCTTTAAACAATGTTATTAGTGATATAAAATGTACATTTATAAATAATGTTATCAATGAAAAAATTAATCAACTATATAAAATCATTAATGAATGAGAATCTTACTTTAAAAAATTAATCAGTAATCAGTGATTGATTAATGAGTAGAATGAATTGATAAGATAATTAAAATTAAAAAGAAAAAAAAAGGGAAAAAGAAATTCTTTCACTATTGATCCCTAGGCGTGACAGCCTCCCTCCTATAAATCTTAGCTTCCTTGAGAACCCATACTCCATAGACTACCAAATCCCTTCAACTTTTCTAAACCAACCTCCTTATCTAAACAACCCATCTTACCTGACTAGTTTTGACCTCCTCAATAAGTCATCCTCCCTAATAACTTGGTTTTAAACAATCCTAAAAAACCTTTGATAGATCGTCACCAAGTTATAGCACAATCAACTTAGAGTTTATATGAAGGAAACACATATCCCATACACGTACATAATGATGCCTCTCATATAGAAAGTTTTTTTCTTTATGGAAACTTTCAGATTGTATAAATTACGCACCATAATAGTCTCTACTAAGAATGTGGGATTTGTGTCATATTTTTAGAAAACATTGCGGAGGTTACGAAGGTTATATAGGACAAAATTAGAACTCTTTCCTAGTTTCTACTTAGACTAACAAACAAACAAAGATGGTCAATATAATTGTAGCATTTGTTTAGATAATTTGTTAAGATAGCTCTTGTAAAATCGAGAATTATATTTATTAACATCTAAAGTTCTTTTATAACAACACTAATTTTGCAACCAACAAGAAAATACCATTTGAAATAGTGTATGGTTCCACCCCTAAGAGAAAATTTATATTGCTGACCTTCTATCTGAATCATTTTTAAAAGTAGGATTCTTATTCATAAATGATTTTTGAATCCTTCAAGCTAAGGTGAGGGGACAAATAGAAAAGTGTAACATTGTTGATATAGTAAACCATAATTATTTGTAAAGAGGAGATTATTTATTGATATGCATTTGATTAGAGCGATATTCAACCATAAAATAAAGAAAGTTTCAATGAAGAGCGTATAATCTATGTAAAATTAAAATTATTAGAAAACTCAGAATTAATTTTATTATTATTATTATTTTCATATTAATATAATTATTATCCCAAATTTCAATAGTGAAGATATCTTATTATATAAAGGAGTTAACCGATATAATGGAAACACATATTTCTTATACAATGATGCTTCTCTTAGAACAAGTTTGTTCTTGAAGGAGATATTTAGATTGCATAGCTTATACTCTACAATGGTCTCTAATAAGAATATGCATTTTGTGTCATGTTTTAGAAAACTTTGTAGAGGTTACAAAGGAAAATTTAGAACTCTTTTTTTTTTACTCTCAAACTAATGAGTAAACTAAAGTAGTCAATGAAACTCTTAGAAATATGTTTATATATTTTGTTAATAGGAATCTTATAAAGTTGATAATTATATTTATCAGCACTAAACTTTCTTTTAACAACACTTTCTACAACCACCACAAAAATATAATTTGAAATAGTGTAAGGTTACACCCTTAAGAGAAAAATTGATGTTGTTGATGTTCCATCTCATGCATTTTCAAAAGAAAGATTCACATTTATAAAAAATTTTAAATCCTTCAAGCTAAGTTTATGGGATAATTAGAAAGAGTGACACCAAATATATTGATATGATAAACCATAATTGTTTGACTAAAGAGTATAAAAATGGTTATTATATTTTGGTACACATTTGATTAGAGAGACATATAACTATAAAATAGTGAAAGTTGAGAAGAAAAGCTTGAGGTCCATGTAAAATTATTAGAAAACTTAGAACTAATGTGTATTATCTTAGTTTTCCTATTAATATAATCATTAGACAAAATATTAATATTTAAGATATCTTATCATGTAGTCGAGTTCAAAAACATTCATATTTAATAATTAATATACTTACACCTTTATAAGAGATGATACTTAATTCTGGTGGGCGCCTTCACATCCCACTTTCTTAGTATTGAAACTGATGAGCCCAGCCTATCATTTTGATGATTTCAAATATTTTAGATTAAATTACTTTTTATTCTCTGCAATATATATATATATATAATTTTCCTATACTAATTATTTAGGTACAATGCATGAACTAAAGTGGAATACAACATATAAGAAGCCAAATCAAAAGAAGAGAGTTCAAGAAGAATTATCAAAACTTGTAATATGAGTATGCATTTTCTTTTTATTGAGTTTATTTATATCAGGTGTATGGTGGCAAGTTAATCATGCACACACTCATGAGTGGGGATCAAAATTGAACACTTGATTTCTTTGTTAAATCGTACTACACGATCCAAATTTTACTATACGATCAATTGTTCGAGAAATTAAATCAAATATTTGATAAAAATTAATAAAAAAAAGGATAACTAAACATATTATATGATCTTGATTGTCTAGTATGATCTTGATAGATATTTTAATAAATACCCGCTCAAAATTATAAATTTAAAAAATAGTCAAATTTGAACTAATTATATTGTGCGATATTCACTACGGGAAAACACGCAAATACCGTCGGATTTTCCGGCGGAAACTTTTGGACGGTAATAAACGGCGCAGTTACCGGCGGATTTGTTCGACGTAAGGTTTGCACCTTTTCCGGCGCAACATACGTCGGAACTTCACCGACGCCTTTTCTGCCGGAAAAGCCGACGGTATAGGGATGCCTGAACCATTTCCGTCGCACGTTACGACGGAACTATTCCGGCGTACGTTACCGGCGGAGATTGCGCCGGCGTATTTAAACTCAACGAAATATATCCGACGGATTAGACGTCGGAAATTATACCGACGTAACTAGTGCCATTACCGGCGGAACGTCCGCCTGTAGAAGCCCTATTTCGCGAACCCGAACCCCTCTGGCCGTCATTCTTTTCCTTCCATTCTCTCACTTCGATTGCTTCGCTCGTCGCCGTTCGTCGCTCGCCGTGGTTAGACGTCGCCGAGTAGTTTAATTTAGTTTATATGAACTTGTTTATTTCTGTGAACATGTTTTATTGAACAGTTTCTTTTAATGTGATGTGTTTAGTTGATTGTTAGTACTGAACTGTTTCTTTTAATGTTATAAACTGTTGTGAAACTGTGGTGAAATTGTTGATATGTTGTAATGTTACAATTGAATTATGGTGGAATTGTTATTTGTATTTGTTTGCAGGTGTGGAAATTTGATTGTTGGCTGAGAAGGAAATTTTTTTTGTCAATGCTACAGGTTTCCGGCGGATTTTGCGTCGGATCTGCGCCGGAAACGACGATACAACAAATCGTATCGTGTGTTCCGACGCCTTTGTTCGGACGGAAACTACCGGCGTAATTACCGGCGCACAGTCCGCCGGTAATTACCGGCATATACTTTGCGTCGCAAGAGAGTTCGTGAGTTTCCTGCATGCACTTTGCGGCGTTATATCCGCCGGTAATGGCCGGCGCATAATGCGACGATAATTACCGGCGAAAATGGCGCCGGAATTAAGACGTTTTTCAACATCGAAAATGATCCGTTTTTTCGCCGGTAGTTCGTCGGAACATGCGCCGGAGAAATTTCCGACGCAAATTTCGCGCCGGAAATAATTTATCAACGCGGCCAAAACCGGCGTATGCATTTCTGCCGAAAAGTGCGACGGAAACTTATGGTTCCGTCGGATTATCTATGTGTTCCGGCGGATTTCGTCCGCCGGTAATAAGGGGTTTTCCTGTAGTGCTTGATTGTACTTCCTGAATACAAATGAACTTGCTTATTTTGGTTCATTAATCAAGTAATTGAATCATATCAAAATCATAATTACACTTCATACTTTATAATCTGAATCATATAGGATGAATGAACAAAATATTTAATGGATGAATAAGGATTTGTCCAAAATGATTCTTGATCCAATTCAACTAATTATATTGTATGATTCATATCATGCATTCTGATCCAATAGAACTCAAATATGAGTATTTTTTTCATATTGAACTAATCGACAGTATGATCCACATTTCGTACTGTACAATTAGTATGTTAAGATTAAAAATTAATGTTTGATTTAAATAAATATTTGATTCTTTTGACCATAAGTGTGCGTGAGGAAAGTGAGTAACTAGATACGTTTTTCTTGACCTTGGAGAAGGAGATGGGTGGTTTCCTTGCTTGAGAGAGATTGTCCAAACAACTTGGAAGAGAGTGAGATTGAGAGGTTATTCCTTGAGGAGTCAAGGAATTTTTTGAGGGAGATCACACGATTGACTTCTTTATCTTGCAAATTTGTCCTCCAAGTTGATTGTTGGGAGATTTTGGAGAGAAAGTCTTTGGGTGAAAGATTTTTTATTAGCCGAGGAGGCTAGGGGAATGGCATCTTTGTTGTTGCAAGGAGAAGAAGGAATCTGAAGGTATCTCCACCATGCAATAGACGGAAGGAGAGAGGCATCTCCACTATGCCAGGAAGCAGAAGGAGGGAGTTTAAGCTTTTCAAGAGAAAGAGCTTGTAAATGTCATTCTCCACCTTGTTGAGTGCAAGAGGAGTGTTTACTTGTGAAATCTCCAACGAGGAGGAACTTGAGGAATGGACGAATATGTCAAGTTTGATCGAACAACTATAAAATCTTGGTTTGCATTTCTTTTACTTTTTTGCACTTTTGTTTCTTGAAACTTCATTACCTAGATCAATGATTTCACAATTGTTGTAGTTACAATGAAGTAAAATGTTAAAAAATAAGTTTCATAAAATTTTCCATCAATCAAAAGTTTTTATTTTGAATTTAATTTTAAATTTGGCTTGAGTAAATTTTATTGCTATGAAGCATAAAATAAATAATTAACTAAAATATTTTTAGTACTTTATGCTTTGAAGTTTCAATAGTATTTTAAACTTCTTTCACTACAAATTGTGTATTTCTTAATAAAGTTTTTAAATAACAATTCAACCATTCCCCCTAATAAGGATGTGATATTTATGTCATTTTTTTTAGAAAACTTTGTGGAGTTTGAATAGGAAAAAATAAGAACTTTTTTCTAATGGGCAAACAAAGATAGTCAATAAAGTATTAGAAATTTGCTTAGATCTTTTGTTAGAAAAGGGATTACAAATTTATACATATATTTATTGACATATAAATTTTATTATAACAATACTAATTCTACAACCACTAAAAAAATATCATTTGAAATAGAGTAAGGTTAAAAATTGATATTGTTGGCATTCCATCTCATACATTTTCTAGAAGTAAGACTCTCATTTATAGTGGATTTTTAAATCCTTCAAGCTAAGGTGAGGGTAGAAATAGAAAATAAAAGTAACACTAAATATGCTAATATGACAAACTATAATTATTTGACAAAAGAGTATAAAGAGGGTGATTATCTTTTGTTATGCATTTGACCAGAGAGATGTCCAACCATAAAATAGAGAAAGTTGCTAGGAAGAACTTGTGATCCATATAAAATTATAAGGAAAGTTAGAACTAATATGTATTGTTGATTCCGTATAAGTTGTTAAACTTAAGATATTGTCCCAAGGCTAACCAAGAGGGGGGTGAATTGATAATTTAAAAATTCTCTTGAATTTTTAGAATTGAAAACCATTTTTATAATTCGTAGCAAGTTAATTAAAGTTTCAAAATGAACTTTTCAATCACAGTAAATAACTTGCAGTAAATAAAATGCTGAAATTAAAAGACACAAGAATTTATAGTGGTTCTGTCAAACACAATCGACATCAACTCCCTGAAGACTCCCTATTAATGTATTACACTATTACCAAAGTATATCTCCTTTTGACCCCACAGCAAGGCGGAGAAGCCTTTACAAAAACCTCTCTTCCACTAATCCCCGGTGCGACGGAGAACCGTCGTCCTTTCACACTCTCCGAGTGTCGGCAGAGAACCGTCATCCTTTCACACCCTCCAAGTGTCGGCAAAGAACCGTCATCCTTTCACACCCACCAAATGTCGGTAGAGAACCATCATCCTTTCACACCCTCCAAGACAGAGAACCGTCATCTTTTTATAATCTTCAAGTGTTGGCAGAGAAACTTCGTACTTTTACACCCTCCAAGTGTATGAAGAGTACTGTCATCCTTTCACACCCTCTAAGTATCGGCAGAGTATCGAATCTTCTCTAAAGATCTTCTCACGAGTAATTAGAAAGAAGAAAAGAAGAGTAAACACCAAAATCATAAAGAGATCCTTACCTTTGAGTAATCTTGTGAACCTATCACACTCCACTTGCAAGAAATCTCTTTCAAACACTCTCCCACACTCTCCCTTTAGATTTCCCTTGAAAAATCATGAAGATAAGACTTTTTCACGTCAGTTTTAGTGGACCTTTTATATCAAAGACATAAAAAAACGTCCAAAAAATTGAAATTTTCAATTTTGAGTGAACTTGATCGTACAGTACGATCGGATGTTCGAATGTATGAATATTTAAAAAAATTGTTGCGTACGAACCTGTTGTGAATCGGTACGAAACCATTTCGTACATGATCATAATTTGGTATTCAAGTTCGTCCGAAACGAACAGTTAGAAAATTTTCACATTCGTCGGGTTGAAAAGTTAGGATAAAAAGGGACTTGTCTAATTCGTACTCTAGAAAGCAACTATGAATCGTATATCGTATAGTACAATTAGTTATATAAATTTTCAAGTTCATCGGGATGAACAGTCAGGATAAAAAGGGACCTGTCCATTTCGTACTCTGGAATGCATGTATGAATGATATATCGTACAGTACGATCAGTTATATAAATTTTCAAGTTTGTTGGGACGAACAATCGGGACGAAAAGGGACCCGTACGAATGGTATATCGTACAGTATGATCCATACTTAGAAAAATTTTCTACTTCCTGTTCGTTTGATTGCTCGAAGGGAAAATAACTAATCAGATCATCCCGTACGAAAGGAAATCGTACAGTACGATCAGTTTAAAAATTGTATATTTTAAACTCTCCTCCGTTGTGTGTGTGCATAGTTACTCAATTACAATCACACTCTCTCAGACTCATAAAATAAAAAATATGCACTTCAATTACAAAACCCCTAAACTGATCTGATTTGAAGTTTCAGTAATTCGGAGTATGATTTTCCTGAAATGTTAGTACACACAAACAACAAAATAATTCTTCCAAAATATGTTAGGAGAAATAATAATTAAAGTAATAATATTTGGAATCATTAAAAACATACAAGTTGCAAGAATATCAATAATTAAGAATAAAGTAGCAACTATCTCAATATGTATTATCTTCATTTGCTCATTGATATGTTCATTAGATCAAATTTCAATATTGAATACATCTTACCATTTAAAAGAGTAAGCTAACTTTCATATTTATATATTGATGCCCTTGTAGGAGATTATACTTACTAGTAGCAGCTACCTTCACATCCCACCTTCTTGAAAGTTGAATCTACTATTATAAATGAGGTGAAAATCTTAATCATATGGAAAGGTGAACCATGAACTAAAGACACTTGGATGGTAAGAGAGGACTTGGAAAAAATAGCAACATAGCTTGTGAACAACAACTAATGTTTCGTTTGGGATGACTTTCTTAATGTTTCCTAAAATAGAGTGGGAATTATTATATTAATGATAAAAAATGTTATAAATTCATGCAACATGTTATTCATACTAAATAAAAAGCTAACTTATATAATATTGAGGGTTTTTATAAGGAGATTGAGTTCACTAAGAAAAATATAAAGAATGCATGATATAGTGAAGAAGAGTAAGAATTAATTATAACTAATAGCAAGCCCATGAGTAAACTAATTATATATATTTTTAATCATTTTATATAAGTTTATGTTTTTAATACTTTTAGCATAGGTGCACTATTTTACCTTTACTTTTAATGTTAATATTCATTCTCTTATATAGCCACTATTCTTATTTTTTTATTTATGATAATATTAACTAAACAATTGTTTAATCATATTTGTATATGGCATTTGATAGTGTAGATGAGCCTCTTAAAAAATATACATAATATATTTTTAGTAGGTGAAAGAAGAAAATTATTTCTGGGCCCTAAGCCTCAACTCCACCCCTATTGTTTTCCTAACTCCCCTTCCCCCCTAGCCTTCCAAGAACCCTCATAAACATCCACACATGAAACAAAACATGAAAGGGTGAAGCTAATTTATAGGAGCATCAATAATAGATCACACCTAAGCTCACTTTTTATGAAAAAAGCAATCCAATTGCATTAAGAATTAAACAAACTATTACAGACTACTACCATAATATGATCCCTCCTTTAAAACTTGCGTAAAAGTAGGAGAAATCTTATTAGTAGACAAATCAAACCAACTAAAGTTACTAAAAAGAGCATAGTTAGCACATAAGTTTGCTAACTTATTGCAATCTCTATTTACCCAATTAAAAGTAACAAATTTGAACTCTTTTAAGAATGCAAGATCTTCCTTCCAATTACCTCCTAATTGTTAAAGAAATTTGATAATGTTGCAGTTATCTCCTTCAATAATCAGCCCTTTAAACTCTTCCATAAAATCTGTTTTTATATCTTTTAAGATATGGACGGTCAAAAGCTCAAGTTGTGAAATGTCCCAATGAATACAAGAATGACCATAAGCAAGAATAAATCATCCTTTGATGTCTCGGATCACTCCTCCAACTCCTACTTTGTATGATTTCAGCAAAGATGCATCCACATTTAACTTTATCCAACCGTGAGGAGGGTGCCAACGATCCAACAATCTATATGACTGATTGGAACCCCAGTTTTCCAGTTTGCTTTTACGATTCTTCAAAGCTATCGATGCAAAACTTACAGAATTTAATGCAATCAAGATAGCGCTATCAACCTTCCCTCCATGAACAAATTTGTTTCTAGCCCGCCAATTTAGATATATGAAATTACATTACACATTGATAATGAACTTGTGTTTGCCAGCATTTATATCCATCCATTCAAAGACTTGAATCTGTTACTTATCTTTCTCTTTCATCAACATTTATTTCTGCCATAAAATCCACTACAAAGAAGGGAATTATAATCAATAATAGAATTAATCATACATCCAAGTGTACTAGGAAGAGCACCATTATGTAAGAAATTAATTATCATCATTATTATCCCTTTAACTAAAAAAAAACAATTTTATTTTATTATTCAAATATGAAACAATATATTATTTTTTAATAGAAAATTTGTGAATAGTAGTTACAAATAATATTAATCATCATAAAAATAATTATTATGACATATTTAGCTTTCAATGAGAGATGGTCGAAATTACAAATAATGAAATAAATTTGGGATGTCCATTCCTCCACCTTTTATCGAGGGTAAATTATTGTGTCCGATGTCCGGATTCATCCGGACACCAATAAAAACACGCCACGTCACTCAAAAATATCGGGGCCAGTTGCATCCGGGTGAGGTGACGTCTCTGGATTGGCTGTCCGCATGTCAGGTGACCGGACGCAATAATTTGCCTTTATGGAGGCTCTAATGCATCTAAACGAAATTTTAGATGCTTTATAATACATGATCTCTTCAATTAAGTAACGTGGCAGTCATGAATCAAACCATGATAATGCTTATAAATAAAATGAATGTGTTAAATAATATAAGCTATGATTCATTGATACTTCTCCTCAAAAAGGTGTGATGTGTCTGATACATATTCTACACAACACGAGTCTGGCACTTCGACACGTGTCTGACACGCCGAAAATATGTTCAATTAAAAAATATTAAATATAAATTGGACTCACGTGTCGGACACACTTTTTTTAAACATTTTATGAATTTTCTAAATATAATTTTGTGTATTTAAAATTTTTACTTATTTAAAATATAAAAACTAAATTTCTTATTTCATATCTACAACACCAAATCAATAGCCTGCACTCAATGCACCATTCATAGAATATTCTCATTTTCATTTCTTTTTGGCAGGTTACGACTTTGATTTCACACCAATATCTAATGTTATTTCAACATCGACGTCTAGCATCGTTATGTCTGACGTCGTTACAATATCAATATTTCAAAATGATCTCTATATCAAAGTCTGATACTGTCTTGGCATTGATGCTCGACGTTAGGTATTTCTACACCAAAAACTTGACATCTCATCTTTGTCTTATGCCTTCTCAACATCGACGACCAACGCCCTCTCAATATCAACGATAAACACTCTCTTAACATTGAAGCCCGGCTCTTGACAACATTGTCGTCTCCTCTCTGGATGCATGACTGATAAACAATATCAACACTGCCCAAAGATGACATTAACATATTAAGCCGAGTACAAATTGCTTATGAACATAAAATGTACTTAAATATAAATGTATTTATCTAAATGTATTTCTATAAATAATAGGGTGGAAGGTTTGGATAAATCCATGCATACTTCCCAATGCACAGTGTAGACTGCTTTTCTCCATTCCCGCAACTGTTCCATATCAGAGCTCCCTTCACCAACCATTATTGAACTGTTGAAACTTGTAAACTAACCTAAAATTCTTCAGTCACGTGAGCTATAAATTTGATTTTAATTTGAAACCAAACTTTGACAAAGTGTTGATTGAGAACAATCTACCTTACTGCAAATGCATTGGTTTGGTGCAAATGGAGAAATTTTGTTATTTTTGCTTAGATGAAAGAAATAGATGCCTTTCTCCTTAGATTTTACAACTTTGTTCCCCCTAACATAGCCCCTTTGAAATAATAATGAATATTATTTAATATCATAAAGTTTTTGGAATTTATACCCATCATTTACCTTCTTCAATTGAAGTAAACATTATTAATTATAAAGGTGAAAAAAGGAATTGAGATGGCAAAATGACAACAACAACATCAAATCTTATCCTGCTACGCGGGGTCAGCAACATGAATCTTTTTTTTTCTTTTTTCTATTATGTTTTTTTAAGAGTTGGATTCTCATTTAAATCTAATAAAAAAAACTCATTTTTGATACTTTATAACAAAGTCGGTTCAAGTCTACCTCTGTATTTCTTAACATGGGACAAACCTAATACATCTACTCTCATAATCGGGTCATCAAAAGGTAGAAGTTTTATGAGGCCAAACCATCTAAGCCGGCTCTCTTTGATCTTATCTGTCACTGAAGTTACTCCAACCTTTTCACTTATATGCTCATTTTGTATTCTGTCTCTAAGAGTGAAGCATCTCATCCACTTGACCATCTTCATCTCTACAATACTTAACTTTATGCTTCTCTTTTGATGATCAATATTTTGCATCATAAAACATTGTGGGTCCCACCACTATCATATAAAATTTCCCTTAACTTTGAGAGATAGTTTTCTATCTCACAATAGGCTCAATGTATTCCTCCACTTCAACCATCTAACTTAAATTTTACTAATAATATCTCCATCTATTTCATCATCACTTTGAACAGTAGATCTCAAATATCTAAAGCGTGTACTCTTTTTAATATTTAATCACTCAAAATCACAATCCTCTCACAGGATCTATTACTATTAAAATTATACTCCATATATTCCATTCTAGATCTACTAAAAAAATCCTTTAGACTTTAAGGTTTATCTCCATGATTTATTTTTTTCTTCAATTATCTCTCTCTAGTTCTTCTATCAACAAGAAGAATATCATCAGCCAAAAAAACACGATAGGATACATTCTCTTGCAAATGTCCAATAAGAGCATTCATGACTAAAGCAAAAAAAATATGGACCTAAAACTTTTGTTTGATATAATCCAACTAAAATATAAAAATACTCAATCAAATCATCTTATAATAGAATACAAATAAGAACTCTCGCATGCATATCTTTAATGACTTAATATAAGCTTTATTAACTTTTTTTTTTTTTTCTAGAACTCTTGAGATGACAAACTAACCTTGTCAATAATATGGCTGAATATTAAAATTTAGTCACATATTTAAAAAACAACTTATTTAGATTTATCCGAATCTAAAACAAATTCCCGACTATTCATATATGGCTAATATAATATCAGAAAATTACGTTGCTCCAATTTAATGCCTCAGCTATACAAAATTAATCCAAAATAATAACTTTGAGATTAAATTAGTATAAATTTTATATAGTTGAGGTACCAAATTGAGATTAATTTTATCACAATTATAAGAGAGTATTGTGTACCAATTTGTATAATTAAGTGATGAAATAGAGGTAATGTATACTATGAGACAAAATTATGCTGCATAAACAAATTAAAGACCATGTTGAAATCTCTCTCTTCCTCAAACTTTTATTTGGTTCGGTGATCGGACGTAGAGCTACGTTTGGTGAGCGCTGAGAACGCGCCACTTAGCAGGCACAAAACCGTGGACCCGACCCGGCGAATAGTGGGTATGTCGCACGTCCTTTTTTTAAATCCATGACAACCCGGTATTGCTAGGTATTGCTCGGTATTGCTAGGTACTTGTCTCTTTTACTCAGCAATAACAATAAATACCATTATGTGAAGACAAATACCGAGCAATACCAAGTTTTTCTAGAAAAACTCGGGATTACTCGGTATTGCTCAGTATTGGTCTTCACAGAGTGGTATTTCTCGTTATTGCCAAGCAATACCTAGTAATACCGAGCAAATACCGAGTAATACCTAGCAATACGCGAACATAGCATTCCCGGGTTCCAGTCCGGGTCAAGTCGTCGGGCCACGCGGTATAGAGTAAGAGCACGTGGCGCGATCTCATTGGTGACAGAACGTAAAGCTACGTCTGGTCATCGGACCTAATAATTGTTCCTCTTCCTCTTCATTTGATACAACTTTTTTATTGCTTTATAAAATAACTTTCTAGTACAAAAATTTATGAACTACAAATTTTATAATAAAAAACTGCTCTAAAAAAAAAAAAGTTGTCCTAAACAAAACCTTTCTCGCTATCTATCTATATATATAATTCTTCTATTATTCGTATATGTCTAATTTAATTCTAGAATATCACGATGCTCCAATCTAATCTCTCTACCCAAAATTATCCCTTTGGGGCTAAAGTATAATTAGTTTTATATATTTCAGGTACTAAGTCGAAATCAGATAATGGGGCATTTTGCATCAATTCTATATAATTGAGAGACTAAAATATAGCAATGTGATATTATGAGATTAAATTTATCATATATAAATAATTAGTGGGGACTATGCACACTCTCTCTCTCTCTCTCTCTCTCTCTCTCTCTCTCTCTCTCTCTATATATATATATATATATATATATATATATATATATATGATAGAGAGACATACACAATTTATTATCGACTCCAATACAATGAGCCAGCACTAGAGATGCAGAGTAGAGTCGAGCTCGAGTCTTGCCCAACTTGAGCTCAACTCGACAGTCAAATCCCGAGTTCGAACTTGAGTCGAACTCCAAAGGCGAGCTCAAGCTTGACTCAGTCACTAAAAATGAGCTCGCAAGTAGCTCATGAAATCACGCCGAAGAGGAAAAATGCACACCCCCGAAGAAGGCATACAATCGGACAAAAGGAAAATGCAATATGCAAAAAAAAAAAAAAAAATTATGCACAAAGCGAAGATCATAATAGTCGAAATATCTCAGAAAACACGATTTAATCCAAAATAAAACATTGACAAGGGACAAATAGGACACAACAAAAGCTTTCTAAGCTGTAAAAATTGAATGAGTTGTTGAGATACAAGAGAGAAGAGATACTTGGAGAAATTTCTCAGTCGCCACAAGAACTCGCCTGTTACCACTCCCACTCACGACCACAACAAGCAAAAAGAAAAACCCTAACACTTGCTCACAATCCCTTCGCACGATTAGAAAAAAACCCAATAAGTGACTCGGTTTGAAGAGTTAGCTTATGCCTTACGCCTTACGCCACTTCGATGAACAAACTCGAGCCGCACGATGAGTGATCAAACCGAGCTTCATCTCGATCAAACTCAAGCTCAATATTCAATGAGCTCAAAAATATGCTCAAACTCGATAAACTCAACAAGCGAGTTCGTTAACGAGTCGAATTCAAACCGGCTCGCGAATTTACTCAACTCATTTGCACACCTAGTGGACATTACTTCCGGCTGCCTTCAAACACCAGCCATCAGGAATCAAGCTATTAGTTTCAAACAAAAGGATAAGAGAAAAGAGAACTCTCTTCCGGTAGACATGCATCACAACAACATCAGAAGAGAAATCACTTGTAGCAGCTCAATCCACAGCGTTTCCACGATACTTTTCCAAATATCAAAACAGAGAAAGTAGTTAGCAGAAATTTATTAAAAAAAATAATAATAAAACTAAACGTTAAAAAACACAAGAAATGTCAGTAGGAAGGGTCCAAGGGATTCCAATAGATCAGATATATCAAATTTGAAGGCAAATAGGGAAGGCAAAGTACCATCCAACTCTAGCATATTAATACAAAGCACATGGAAGAACACAAAATAGTGGATAAAAACTAACATACAACAACATCAAGCCTTTATGCCAATACGTGAGATCGATTACATGAATTCTTTTTCTCCATTGTGTCTTATTAAGAGTCAAATTCTCATTTAAATCTACAAAGAAATATCATTTTTAATATTTTCTAACCAAATCTTTTTAGGTCTACATCGATCTTTTTTAACATAAACCAAATCTAATATATCTACTCTCCTAACTGGGTCATCGGAAGGCTGGCGTTTTATGTGAAAAAATAGGCATAAAACCAACTCCATTTAACGAAAGCCAAATAGAGAAGAGAACAAAATAGCTCTAGCAAGCTGTGGCTTACTAGTAGAGATTCCAATTAGAATAAAGCCCTCTAAATAGGACTGAAATATTTCACTCTCGTTGATGCAAAATTATACACAATAATGTGCATGATCCCACTGGTCAAAGGAGCAGAGGCAGGGGATGGAGACATACCAACGAGGAATCCATAGAAACAAACCATTAGAACAGGTAAAACAAGAAGAATAATACCATGCAATAGAACACAACCCAAAAATAAGAAGCCAAAATGAAATAGTGAATGCCCATAGAGATAAAAAAACTCACAGCGATGGAACTCAATAGCAGCACAGGATAATCCAACAATAAGCACTAAATCAACCATTAATTACATAGAAATGAAGAAGCACAGTGACAACCACCAGTGATTTCAATCAGGTATATCAGGAAACATAACTAGTCCTTGGTACTGAAAACATTCACTCACAAGGTTTTCCATAATAGATAAATTTGCTATGTTGCACGGATACGCCTATTTATGAGGCATGCTGTATCGGACACGTATCGGATACGGATACGCCTCCGATACGGCACGGATAAGTGTCGGATACGGCTTTGTCGTGTCCAATTAAAATACTATTTAAATTTGATCGGGCATGCGTATCCGATACGCGTGTCCTATTAAAAAAAATGGAGCCGCAATTTGCCTATTCATTTCGGCTATCCGCTCAATATCCCTATTCATTTATGTGGCTTAAACATTTAGGCGAGCTAGGTTTTTCGTTTCCGCACAGGTGTTCATCTTCTTCGTTATAGTCGAAGGAGCGGCTCGACGACGCGAGCATAGAAGCGGACAGGATCATCCTTCGTTGACAAAGAGGCTTGACGACGCGAGCATTAAAGCCGACAGAATCCTTCGTCGACGAAGCGACTCGACAACACGAACAGTGAAGGCGACGTGAGCATTGAAGGTTCATTTTCTTCATTCTTTGTTTTCTTAATCGTAGGCTCGGTACCGGAACTCGGTACCGCTCAGTACTCGGTACCGCTCGGTACTGCTCAGTACTGCTCGGTATCGCTCGGTACAGAGGGGTACCGAATGGTACCAAGCAGTACCGAGAAGGTAAAGAAGCTTTAAAACAACTCTTATAATAAAATTTTGTACCAAGAAGTATCGAGAAGGTCGAACCCCGCCAGGGGGCAGTGCAACCTTGGACCCCCGGCATAGGCGCAACATATCTACACTTTTAATTAAAAATTTTCATGTTTCAAATTCATGTGGATTAATTTATGTCGATCATTCGTAGGATAATGAGCTCTAGTGATGTAGGAATTGGGTCTACTGATGGTCCATCAGAGGCTAATATTGAAGATAACAAACCTATGTGGTGTTATGTGACAAAAATAGGTAAAACGTCAGAAGGGGGTGGCAATATTGCATTCAAATGTAATTTTTGTAATGCCACATACAAAAGATCATATTATAGAATGAAAGCTCATTTGTTGAAGATTAGTGGTCATGGAATTAAAGTATGCCCAAGGTTTAAAATTGCGTAATTAAGCCTCGAGGCGGTCTGAGGCATAAGCCTCACGGACACAGAATTGCGGAAATGAGAAATTAAGAGTTTTAGCAGGTAAATAATAACAATATTCTATCTTACAATAAAAACATCTAAATGATATATGAAAATAGTGAAAAGTAAGAAAATAGATGCAATAAAATCACGTCCCAAAGTACAAAATCACAAAATATTAGTTTAACAAAACTCCCAAAGTTGAAACAGCGGTGGAGTATTCATGAGCTATCTACGTTGTTTGCATTTATGTATGCTTTCTTAATAATGCTCTTAACATTTTTGTATTAGCATTCTTCTTTACAATTTTTATTTTCTACTGTATGTCAATGTTGCATGCATTTCTTTATGTTTTCATAACAATGACCTCGATTATGCTTTTAAATTGGTGTTTAATTTACCTTCAATTCCTAGATACTTTATTTATTGTAATGTCTAATTGTGAATACTTGATACTAGCAAAATTTAAAAGATTGTATGATTTTATCAATGCGGTGAACACCATAGCATTGTTACAGCATCCCCAACTTTGTAAGTTGCTTGGTTTCCATGCACGTGAGGGTTCTGATCAAAGAATGTTGGTCTATGAGAGGCTCTACCATGGAAGTTTAGACCGACTGCTCTATGGGAGATCTGATGGGCCAACAATTGACTGGCCTGGACGGATAAAGCTGGCCATTTGTGCTGCACGTGGCCATTTCTGTGAGGCGTACAACTCACTCAGAATTGCGCAATTGCGCCTCTGAGGCGCGTCTCATACCAGGTGAGAAATTGCGTAAGCCTCGAGGCGTTTTTTGGTCAAATTGCACAGAGGCGCGCCTCTTATTGCGCAATTTTAAACAAAGAGTATGCCCGAATATAAGCTCATCACAAATGGATGAATTGCAAAGAAAAATCAATGAAGTTGAGCAAAGGAGTAAAAAAGAGCTTCCAAAACATATTCCACTTCCAAGCACTCATGCTTCATATACTTCATCATCTTCTTCAATTAAAAATGATGACAGTACTGTTAATAAGGGGCCTTTTCGGATAGATGGACCAAAAGAAGAAAACATGTTGTAGATAGAGCTTTGAAGAAAACATTTAATTTATAAATGAGAGAACAACTAGATAGGGAAATAGCTAGAATGTTTTACTCAGCTGGACTTCCTTTTAACCTAGCAAGAAATCCACATTACAAGAATATCTTTACCTATGCATGTAATAATAATCTTGCATAATACGTGCCACCTGGATATAATGTCATTAGAACGAAGTTGTTGCAAAGAGAGGGATAATATTGAGAAGTTGCTCGAGCCTACTAGAAGAGTTTAGAAGGAAAATAGGAGTTACTTTGGTTTGTGATGGGTGGACAAATCCACAAAGAAGTCCACTTATCAACTTCATGTATGTAATAGATAGTTATCCTATGTTTATCAAAGTTGTAAACTGTGAAGGACAGTATAAGGATAAGTTCTTCCTTTCTAATTTAAGCAAAGAAATTATCATGATGGTGGGGCCTTCAAACATCATCCAGGTCATTACTGATAATGCACCTGTTTGTAGAGCTGCAGATCTACTTGTAGAGCAAGCATATCCTCATATTTTCTGGACATCATGTGTTGTGCATACGCTTAATCTTGCCTTGAAGAACATTTGTGTAGCTAAGAATACAGAGGCAAACGAAATCACCTACAATGAATGTCATTGGATAATAGTGATTGTTAGAGATGCATTTGTAATTAGAAATTTATTATGAATCACTCCAAGAGACTCTCTATGTTCAATGATTTCCCTAATTTGAAGATACTTGCAGTTACTGAAATTCAGTTTGCCTCGATTATAGTGATGTTGAGAAGATTAAAAAAAAATGCTTTTCAAGCTATGGTAATCAGTGACAAATGGTTCAGTTATAGGGAAGATGTTGGAAAGGCTAGATATATAAAGGAGAAGTTTTTAGATGATTTATGGTGGGATGAGATTGAATACATCATAAATTTCACAGATCCAATTTATTGTATGTTGAGAGTGGCTGATACGGATAAGTATTGTTTATATCTCATTTATGAGATGTGGGATTCAATTTTTGCCAAAGTAAAAGAAATTATATATAGACATAAGAGGAAAGCACTTCATGAAGACTCAAGCTTCTAGGATGTTATTTATACTATTCTAAAAAATAGGTGTAGCAAAAGTAATACAGCTTTACATTGCTTGACTCACTCACTAAATCCTAGGTAAATTTCAACATTTTTCATTATTAATTCACAATTTGTTGTTTAGTAATTTTAACATTTTTTCATTATTTCATTTTAATATTTTTTTAAGATATTCAACTAAAGAATGACTTCAAAATGATCCTCAAAGAATTTCTCCATAGAAAGATTTAGAAATTTCAAATATGAGAAAAACATGTTTGAAGCGTTATTTTTCAAATGAGGAGAGAAGAAAAGTCAATATTGAGCTTGCTAAAATTTTTGGTTATTTAGAGGACTTTGGTGACCAAGAGTCATTGCATGATAGGTGAAGAATTGATCCGAAAATGTGATGGATTATACATGGAGCTTCAACACCTCTACTTCAAACAATCGCTATAAAATTGCTTGGCCAAGTTTCATCCTCATCTTATTGTGAAAGAAATTGGAGCACATACTCGTTCATCCAATCAATGAAGAGAAATAAAATTACTCCACAATGGGCTGAATATTTAGTTTATGTGATACAAACCTTCGGCTTCTCTCAAGGAAAACTCCAACTTATATGGAAGGAGACAACAGGATATGGGATGTTGCTGGAGATGGATTTGAATCTCTTGAGGATATGGGAATATTAGAAATTGCAAATCTTTCACTTGATGAGCCTGAATTAGAAGCTATGATATTTATTGAAGATGATATAGAAACTCAAAGACAAACCACTGAAGAAGCTAATCCTATCAATCCTTCTATTGAATAGTTGAAATTTCATGTGCTAGTCAATTTATCTTCTTGTTTTTGTTGTTGTACTAGATATTTAAATATTTAATGCTTACTTTTATTTTAATTTTTTTTTGTCATTTCAAATATTACACTTTGATTACATTTTTAATTTTTATGTTTTATTTATATATTATAATGTCGTATCCGCGTCATATTCGTATCCTGTATTTTTAAGAATTGGCGTGTCCCGTATCTGTATCGTCATATCCGTATCGATGCAACATAGTAAATTTGATAGCATCCTTATTATCCAAACTCAATAATAAATTTGATAGCATCCTTATTGGAAATATAACCATTGATAGTTCTGAAGTTAAAATTAGCCCACTTGAGGTATTAAGAGCCATGTTGTAGTGAGTATCAAAGTTAATGTTAAAGTCGCCCAAAGAGATTGATTTAATCTAAAAACTAACGCCATAGTTTCAAAGACAACTTTGGTGAGACCAGTCTTTTTTTTTTCTTTGGGGACGGGGAATCTATCCACTACCACCCCATAGAAGGCGCATGATGGCGTAACTAATCCCTCGGCGAGTCTACCAACAATTAGCCTCATAGGTGCAGAACCTGCAATTATTTTCTCCCCACTTACGGGGTTGCGCCGTATGAGAGGGGAATCGAACATGGGTAGGGGGATCCCAACTATGCTCGCCCACCAACCCAGCTAAGCCCGATGGGATTGAGACCATTTTCTTACTGAAGGACCTAACACCATGGCCCATTTCCCAAAGTAGGTAACAGATTTTAGTCTAACTAGCCCATAGGATTTATTATTGTCATCCTTAGTTAGTTGCCCAAGGGAATTTGTTAATAAAAACATTAAATTTATGAATAATTTTCTTAGAAGAATGTAAGGATTGAAAAAGTTCAAGAAGACTAATGCTCAAAACATGTTTGATCAAGGTCAGGCTACCCCCAAGTGAAATTTTTTATCCGAACAGTAGTTTTATTGTGAATTTTAGGAATATTTCATCAAAAAGAGAACTTTCTAGGATATGCATGAATCTGCACCCCCACTATATGTGCTACCAAAAGCCTATTGACGTACATGCAACCCGAGTAGTGACCTTCTTGTGAGCCACTCTAACCAAAGTCCACCTAAATTTGCTTATTATCTTGCTTCTCCTTCGCTCTTGATGAGTACCACCACCACAACAACAACATCAAGCCTTTATCCCACTACGTGGGGTCGGCTACATGAATCCTTTTTCTCCATTGTGTCCTATTAAAAGTCAAATTCTCGTTTAAATCTAAAAGAGAAAGATCCTTTCTAATATTTTCTAACCAAGTATTTTTATGTCTGCCTCTACCTTTCTTAACATAAGTCAAATCTAATACCTCTACTTTCCTAACCGGGTCATCGGAAGGCCGCCGTTTTATATGACCAAATCATCTAAGGCGACTCTCTTTAATCTTATCTTCTACTGGAGCTACTCCAACCTTTTCACGTATATGCTCATTTCGTATCTTATAATGAGCATCTTATCTCTAAGGGTAATGCCTCTCATCCACCTCAGCATCCTCATCTCTGCCACACTTAACTTAGTATTATGCTTCTCTTTTAATGGCCAACATTCAACATCATAACGCATTGCAGGCCTCACCACCATCTTATAGAATTTTCTCTTAAGTTTGATGGGTACTTTTTTATCACACAACAAGCCCGATGCATTCCTCCATTTCAACCATCCAACTTTAATTTTACTGATAATATCCCTATCTATTTCACCATCACTCTGAACAATAGATCCAAGATATCTAAAACGTGTACTCTTATTAATGACTTGATCGTCCAAAGTCACAATTCCCTCACTAAGTCTATTACCACTAAAATTACACTACACATATTTCATTTTAGATCTACTCAAGCGAAAACCTTTAGACTCTAAGGTTGACCTCAATTCAAGTTTTCCTTCAACTCCCTCTCTAGTCTTATCAACAAGAAGAATATCATCAGCAAAAAGCATACACCAAGGTACATCCTTTTGTAAATGTCTGGTGAGAACATCCATGACTAAAGCAAAAAGATATGGGCTTATGGTCGATCCTTGATGTAATCCAACCGAAATAAGGAAATACTTGGTCAAAACACCTTGTGTTTGAACACAAGTAATAGCTCCTGCATACATATCTTTAATGATTTGAATATAAGAGTTATTAACTCTTTTCTTTTCAAGAACTCTCCATAGCACATCTCTTGGAACTTTATCATATGCTTTTTCTAAATCAATAAATATCATATGTAGCTCCTCTTTATTTTTTCTATATTTCTCCATCAAACCTCTTAATAAATGTATGGCTTCCATAGTTGACCTACTCGGCATGAATCCAAATTGATTTTGAGAAACATTAGTATCACGCCGCAACCTATGCTCCATAACTCGCTCCCATAGTTTTAAAGTATGACACATTAACTTAATTCCTCTATAATTCGCACAATCTTGTGCATCACCTTTATTCTTAAAAATATGAATTAACACACTCATTCGCCACTCATCTGGCATCTTTTTAGTCTTATAAATAGTATTAAAAAGTTTAGTAAGCCAAGAAATTCCTTCATCTCCTAAGTACTTCCACACCTCTATTGGAATATCAACATGTCCAATAGCTTTTCCACACTTCATTTTTTTTAAAGCCTCTCTAACTTTGGTTTTAAATACGCCGATAAAAATAGAAATCTTTAATTTCATTTAGGGTGATAAGGTCACTACAGTCAATCGTATTTTCACATTCTTCATTAAAAAGTTTAGCAAAATATCTCATCCACCTTTGTTGAATATCATTTTCTAAGAAAAGTATTTTTTTATCTTCATCCTTAATACACTTCACTTGAACTAAATCCTTACTAATCCTATCTCTTTGTTTGGTTAACTTATACATATATCTTTCTTCCTCCTTAGTATCTAATCTATTATATAAATCACTAAAAGCTAAAATTTTTGCATCGCATATTTCTTTCTTAGATTCCTTACAAGTTTCTTTATATCTTTTCCAATTATCAGAGTTATTATAATTAAACTAATTTTTATAACAAATCTTCTTATTTTTAATCTTATTTTGTACAATTGGATTCTACCACCAACTAGTTTTACTATTGGGAGTTTTTCCTTTTGAAAATTCAAGCATATCTTTTGAAATATTTTTTAATATCAGTAGACACTTTTTTCCACATAGCATTAGCATCCTCATGCACAGACAAAATATTAAGATTTAAAATTTTACTCTCAAAAATATTTTTGTTAATATTCTTTAAATGCCCTATTTAATCCTAGATATATTTTTGCATTATTTTTTATTTTTTGTCCTTTTATCTTAAAGTTCAAAACTAATAATCGATGTTGGATATATAAATTTTCACTCGAAATAACTTTACAATCTTTACAATCTAAACAATCTAATTTTGTTATAAGAAAATAGTCAATCTGGGTTGTATTATAACCATTTTTATAAGTGATGAGATGTTCATTCCTTTTCTTAAAATAATGTATTAACAATTAAAAAATCATATGGTAAACAAAAATCTACTATGATCTTGCCACATTCATTTGTCGTTCCAAACCCATAGCCATCATGAATGCTTTAAAAATCATCTACCTCTCTGTCAACATATCCATTTAAATCTCCAATAAAAACTCTTTTTTCAAGAGATGTCTTTTCTATTAATTCTTCTAAGTCATTCCAAAAATTTAATTTTGAACTCATATCCAAATCTACTTGAAGAGCATAAGCACTTATAATATTAACAATCTTAGCATCAACAATAATTTTTAAAGCTATAATTCTATCTCCAATTTTATTTATTTTTATAACATTATCTTTCAAACTCTTATCTATAATCACACATACACCATTTATAGTACGACTTCTACCCGAATACCAAAATTTAAAACCTAAACTATCAATCTCCTTATCCTTCTCTCCAACCCATTTAATTTCCTGAATGCACATAATATTTAACTTTCTATGAATCATAATATCTATTAATTCCATTAATTTTTCTATAAGAGAATTTATATTCCAAGTTCATATCCTAATTTTTATTTATTGGACTAGCTTTTTTGTCCACATCTGTCCTTGATGTGGCAATCCTTGCCTATTTAACACTGCACCTGGGCGCCGATGCAACGGCCCTTGCACATTGTCACTGTATTCAAGTCATAAAGCGCGTGCTTCCAAGGGACACCCTAGCATTAACACAATTTCTTAAAAGATTCATGTCATTATTATTCGACAAGTTTTATGCTGGCTGTCGACTGCCTAACGCAACCCTCCACTTTTCTCATCCAAGACTTAGGACCTGGCAACGACAGTGTTCTCTTGATGAGTACCACCAAACCTTATAATTTTTCGTCAACCCTACCTCATGCAAATGGAAGCTCCATATACAAAAGAGTTTGTATTCGTGGCTCGCCTATTTTTGAGAGGTCATTTTGCATCACTGTGGTACACTGGGCATTGGCTCCCTATGGATTGATGTGAACCTATTTCTTCACCATTTGACAAAAATTAGTTCTGAAGGATATTAAATCATTTCAAAGGCTCTAATTATAAAAGATTTGGCAGCGCCACAAACTAATTTAAAATATATGGTTGTTGTTAAAAGTAAAAATGGTTGCCTAATTGTCTAATAAATAACATGTTCCCTGTGACTCGGTGATTTGCAATAAAATAGCACCAGTAAATTATAGTGACAATCAAGATCCTCTGACTAGAAAGTTCATCCTAAAATAACACCATTAAATTACGGTCAACAAAGCTAAAATGAGTGGCGAATCATGAAGTACATTTAATATAACACAAAGCCCACTATTAACTAAGATCAACCTAAAACTATCCTCATGGTTAAATATCCGCCCCAAGTTTATAAGACCATCTTAGATGACAACTATAAATGCTGACAAGAATACCTTACAGACTAAGTAAACCGCAATCTATGATAACTTGAGATGATGGAAATATGAAATCTTATTCTGATTCATCATCATCATTTTCCCCCCATCATCCACTCTAAGCTAATGTCTTAAATCTTCTCTTTTCAAAATCAAATAGCTACGGCTATAAGTTAAATATTTAACATCTACCAACTAGCCTTAATCAAAAATTCTCTCATAATAGAAGGGGTAATTAACTATAGAAAATTATACATATGAGAAACCTCAAATCAAATCTTATAGTCCTCGCAAAATGAGGAGAAAATATCTGAATGATGCTTTATTTGATATCAAATCCATCTTTTAAAGATTTGACTATAAAATAACTCCAATATAAAACCTAAATAAAAATTTTCATATCTCGCAAAAAAATGGCTAGAAACTAGCTTGTAATCAAAAGCAATTATTTACTATATTTGGTAAAAATAGGTTATTCAAAATTTAAAACAATCCTAACTGTATGTTAAGATCATTTCCATATCATGCAGCATGCATTAATGAGGTCACATAAATAGTTGATGTAGCTACAGTGACATTCTATATTTAATGCAATGAGGTGGGTGAGGCAAGAAAAAATTTAACTTTATATGTTTCGCTAATCAGTGTGACTTGTTATCTAATGCTGGAGATCAGAACTGAGGCATGCAAAGAATATGGTATAATAAGACATTAGCCATAAGAGATGATCTAGATCGAATGGAAGCTACTTCACCTTATATATTAAACGTTGAAGTAGGGTATGCAATAGCCAAAAATCTTTCATGTACTCCATTAGTAAGAAGGTGCAACCAAGCCCTACTTCCAATAAGTTTTAATCGACAATCATCTGGCCAACTGGCCAGTGAATGGTTATGTAGGCTACCTTAAGAATCTTTTTTAGAATACTTCTTGGCATATTTTTGTAGAGGGGTTTACAGGCTTCTAAAGGACGAAAGTGTGTTAGGACCTATAAAGGTGTTAAAACCGTTTTTCAACTCCTAAGGGGCTATTTAAAAAAACTTAAGGTAACTAGGGTTTATAAGAAGGCTTACCTAATGTAGTCCCAAATAGGGGTATGCTCCGTTGGTATCATGGCCTCCTCAAACTTCTCTTAAGTTCTATTAAAGGTTTAGGGTCTCTAGAAAGCTTGGAATGGAAAAGATTTGGGCTTAGTTCTTAATATTTTAAGCTTAATTCGCTAAAACATCCCCAGTTCTCCCCAGGGATAAGGCAAGGGCCATTACATGGATATGACTAGGTTTAAATTTCTAGTTAGGCTAGCTAGGATGAAATGGATAGGGTTTTAGAGAGTGTTGGGTTGGGTTTGGCAATGTAGGTTTAATTTGCTCTTAAGCTTTTGGGTTAGTTTAGCTCAAGCCTAACTGTTAGTTAGGGTCCCTAGGCCAATCCATGCTAAGTCTATAGTTAGGGCTAATTAACTCTTAAGTTTAAACTATGGTTTTAAAGTTAAGCTAATTAGGTTGAATAGATGGGTCGCCAAGGTTTGTTAAGTTAACTTGTGGTCAGGTTAACAAAGAACTAAGGTCAGGATCAAGGTTTATTCATATTGGATGTATAATGCCTCAATAGGTGACCAAAAGTAGATGAGTGATGAGTTTGACTACAATTTGACCTTCCTCAAATTAAGGTCAAAGTTGAACTAGTGGACCTCTTAGTGTTAGTATAGGCTTAGGTGAGACAGTTTGTACTTTGGGCAGTGTATAGAAGTCATCAAGATGGCTTTGGGTTAGGTGGACTCATAAGACCAACTAAAGCTCAAAAGAGTACTAAGTAATACAAGGGTATATTATATTAAGCTCAATAGAGTCCTTCATGGTCAAATCAAGCTAGGTATGGGCCATGGGTTTACCTATCATAACCTGACTTGATATAAACTACATATAGAACAGGTCATATCATGTCGGATTATAACATGACAGAATTCCCAAGACCTAATTGGAGAGAATTGTAGAATTTTTCTAATAAAATTTACAGAGCACAGAGCCACTAAAACTTCAATTAAACCTATAAATACTCATCATCAAACTCTTTTTCATTCATCTTAGAAATATTTACAATCAAAATAATTAACTACAAATAATATATGGCACAAATGTCACGGAATGGAATAGAAAAAAAGCCATGACTGTCAAAATCTAACCAGACATACCTACATAAACACATATCTTAGATCTTGCAATTATTCTCTACTCATTCTGCTCTTTCCCTTACCTTGACCTAAAACAAATGCAAAA
The DNA here is from genome assembly GCA_019514585.1 of Dendrobium officinale. NCBI lineage: Eukaryota > Viridiplantae > Streptophyta > Magnoliopsida > Asparagales > Orchidaceae > Dendrobium > Dendrobium officinale. The sequence goes on along the minus strand of CM033695.1, from coordinate 32,156,753 downwards.
ATCAGGTATGAGCAACCACAATTCAGTAGGTTACATTCAACCTACCCAAATATTTAATGATAAGAATTAACAGTAATGAAACGGGAACATTAAAGTAATTTTTTTCATACAGAAGAGTGAACAAACTTCTCAAAACAAAGAGGTAGTACATACTTACTGAACATTAAACAATAATTCTATCACACAAATTCATAAGTAGAAAAATAATAAACACATCTTATCAATTGCTAAGAGCAAAAATATATTCGGTTCCCTCGGGCCCTTGTACCTCCCAATAGATACAAAATTTAGATATTAGACTCTTATGACTCCTCGTGCATAATACTCATATATTCAAAATTTCAAACCCTTATGACTCTCATTCAGATATCTGATTCAGAATTTCAAGCACTTATAACTTCTTGTACATACCAGAACATAATTTCCAACAGATCATCAAAACTTCGCCAATTCACACATTTTAGATATATAAACATAAAAATAATTGTGTTTTCAGATATAATAGACAACATCAAACTTATCGCAAAATTTTCATAAAATGCTCTACAGGCGGTACCATAGATAGAAATTTGAGGGAAACCAAAAGAAAATTTCACATTTTCAAAAATTAACAAAATTACTACACATTATTCATAGTTATATTTCGAAACATTTATTGTACTACGACACTATTTATAGGTGTAAGAATATTTTTCCATATCATTAAAACGTATTTTCAAAACAACATAATGAAAATTCACAAATAACTATCAGAATGTGCAAAATATTGACAACTACAATATATCAAAAATTATATAGTAAAAAAATATCGATAATCGGATATACCCATTTTTGTGCCAAATTTTTTAATTAAAATGTAAGGAAATCTCGAAAAATTCTAAATTATTAAAAATTGAGATAAACAAAAAATAACCTACATTGGCCCGAACAAGTTCCCAAGCTTCCTCGATAGACAAAAATGATCCAAAGCCGCCCGAAACTCTCTCTGGAATTTCACTCTCTCTTTAGTCAACTTTGCATTAGAGAAGAAATGATTTGGCATTTAGAAAATTAAGTAGATTTTGATATTTATAAAAATTATTGCCCAACGTCGTGGTGCTCAGAGACTCAACGTCGCAGCACTCCCTTCAAAAATCATAATTCCAAATAGAATGGTGTCACAACGCCACCAGACCAGCATTGCATTGCTCTAGGCCAGACTCAATTTTTTTATAGAATACAAAGAGCTCAACACCACAGTATCACAATGCTCCCAAGGAAAATTTTTAGAAGTTGGATTTCACACACCCAGACCATTGGGACACGCTTTGAAATTGAATTTATGCATTCATAAGCATACAGAACATTCAGTAACATATGCATAATAGAAAAACAAAAAATTTAAAACAAGCATGACTTACAAGATCAATTTCAAACCAATTCAAAACACTGTAGCAGTAGATGTTATATTACCAAGGTCTAGACTTGATAGGCTTGGCATGAGGTCCTCTAAAAAAGCATGTGACCAGGCTAAGAGTGTCCATGAGGGCTACACTAGCCTAGGGTTTATCATTGGTTAACCAAAACATGATATGAAGTCTCTTGGATAGTTTAGACCTATGGAAAGGTACCTAATAGAGCATGGGGCAGTGGAGTGGAGTGTAGTAAAACAAAAGTTGAATGGTAAGACTATCTATAAAGTAAGGGCTATAAAAGTGAAGTCAACAAAGGTTTAGACAAGGTATCACTGTCAAGCTGGTATTGAATGCATATGAATTTAAATAAATTTCATTTAATTATTTTAATTTTATTTTAGATTTTATTATTGGATGTCTTCTAATCACAAACTACATGGGAATGAATCTAAGTAGTAACACATGAACCACAGAACTTTGGTAGCCAACTTAGGGGTGATAACTCCTAGGTGCAGAATAGTTCATATCCAGCAGATCAAACCGGTCAACTCACCACTAACCCAACCACTCGGGTTCTGTCTGATCACTCTACTTGAACTAAGAGAATTAAAAATATCAAGTCCTGGGCAACATGGCACACCCAACAGTTGCTCAATATATTACATAATTGATTAAAATGATTATATTACATAAACTTACCAATATTGGCAGGTATGGGCTAAAAACTTAAGACCACATGTACAGGAAAATATTAAAAAAAAAAATTTAGGTAAATGACTTCCGCCAATTTCAGATTGCATTTCGTGTAAAGTGAAATCTAACATACATCATAGATTAACCTCCGCAAAACTTACATTGGAAAAAGTTTCATGGAAACTGGGTATGCTATTTTGTTAAGATTGCTTTAACCATTCAAATATTTACGTTGAAGTTAAATATTACAGAAATGAACAGTGCAGTTTTGCCTTTCTGTTTCAGTATATGTCATAAGATAGAACTAAAAATTACGATACAGATGAGCTGCGTCTAAGATTAATTGATTTATAACAGAAGTAAAGCACGTACATTCGTTTAATTAATTGTTTGTAGCCTGACTCTTTACAGCTGATACTATAAGTTTGCAACAAATCTGAAGCACATTTTATATTTTTATTAGCAAATTACAGCCTAACTAACAACCATGCGTCATGAAAAATGTTGGTTAATGAAAGATCTCAAAGTCATTAGATTTATTTTGTGATGAAGGTAATATATATATTTTTGATTAATTACTCACTCATCTCATTAAAATATTAATACGCATAAAAAATAATGCAGTACCTCCCAAATTTAACCTTTGGCAGATCTTAAAGGTTTATTGATAACATATAAAGATTATAACAACATACTCCAACAACAACAACAACAACAACAACATCAAGCCTTTATCCCACTACGTGGGGTCGGCTACATGAATCCTTTTTCTCCATTGTGTCCTATTAAAAGTCAAATTCTCGTTTAAATCTAACAAATAAAGGTCATTCCTAATATTTTCTAACCAGGTCTTTTTAGGTCTACCCCTACCTTTCTTAACAAAAGTCAAATCTAATACCTCTACTCTCCTAACCGGGTCATCGCAAGGCCGCCGTTTTATGTGACCAAACCATCTAAGGCGACTTTCTCTAATCTTATCTTCTACTGGAGCTACTCCAACCTTTTCACGTATATGCTCATTATGTATCCTATCTCTAAGGGTAAAGCCACTCATCCACCTGAGCATCCTCATCTCTGCCACACTTAACTTAGTATTATGCTTCTCTTTTAAAGGCCAACATTCAGCACCATAAAGCATTGCAGGCCTCACTACCATCTTATAGAATTTTCCCTTAAGTTTGAGGGGTACATTTCTATCACATAACAAGCCCGATGCATTCCTCCATTTCAACCATCCAACTTGAATTCTGCTGATAATATCCCCATCTATTTCACCATCACTCTGAACAATAGATCCAAGATATCTAAAACGTGTACTCTTATTAATGACTTGATCGCCCAAAGTCACAAACCCCTCACTAGGCCTATTACTACTAAAATTACACTCCATATATTCCGTTTTAGATCTACTCAAGAGAAAACCTTTAGACTCTAAGGTTGACCTCCATAATTCAAGTTTACCTTCAACTCCCTCTCTAGTCTTATCAACAAGAAGAATATCATCAGCAAAAAGCATACACCAAGGTACATCCTCTTGCAAATGTCTAGTGAGAACATCCATGACTAAAGCAAAAAGATATGGGCTTAAGGCTGATCCTTGATGTAACCCAACCGAAATAGGGAAATACTTGGTCAATCCACCTTGTGTTTGAACACAAGTAATAGCTCCTGCATACATATCTTTAATGATTTGAATATAAGCATTATTGACTCCTTTCTTTTCAAGAACTCTCCATAGCACTTCTCTTGGAACTTTATCATACGCTTTTTCTAAATCAATAAATATCATATGTAGATCCTCCTTATTTTCTCTATATTTCTCCATCAAACCTCTTAATAAATGTATGGCTTCCATAGTCGACCTACCCGGCATGAATCCAAATTGATTTTGAGAAACATTAGTATCACGCCGCAACCTATGCTCCAAAACTCGCTCCCATAGTTTTAAAGTATGACACGTTAACTTAATACCTCTATAATTCGCACAATCTTGTACATCACCTTTATTCTTAAAAATAGGAATTAACACACTCATTCTCCACTCATCTGGCATCTTCTTAGTCTTCAAAATAGTATTAAAAAGTTTAGTAAGCCATGAAATTCCTTCATCTCCTAAGCATTTCCACACCTCTATTGGAATATCATCAGGTGAAAACAACATACTCCAACCAGTTGAAAATATAACTTTTTTAGAGCAAAAAATAATAATTTTATTATCATGAATTAATTCACAATCTCTATAACAAAATAATGTTTGTTTCTAAATATTTATGGCACTTCATGACAAAAACATGAAAATAAAAGAGATTTTTTCACTTACCATTAAAAAAATTGGCACAACAGGAAGAACTCAGCTCATAGACTGTGATTTCTCATCTTCTTCCTCTTTGCAAACAAGAAGCCTACCTTCAGAAAGTTCACATAATTGGATCCCTATGCCCAGTTGCCTGCGCAGCTTTTTCACCACAAACACCTCTGGCTCTTCACATATTGTGACAACAGTACCTTTCCGGCCAAGTCTTCCTGTTCGACCTGCTCGGTGAGCATAGTGAACTGAATCTGTAGGAAGATCCAAGTTCACAGCTAGGTCACACTCTGGCACATCCAATCCCCTTGCAGAAAGCTCATTTGTGGCCAACACTCTAATATCACCATCCTTGAAATTCTTCAGGGTGGTTGTTCTTGAGAGTTTGCTCAGGTTTCCATGTAATTCAGCTGCCTTCATTCCCCTTGCCTCTAGTTTAAAAACAAGATCCTTCAATGGCTTTGAGTGGTTCATGAAGACAATGACCATCTTTGCATCCAAAGCATGAATGCATCTTCTTAAAGTGTCAATTTTGTGCTGTGCCTTGGCAACACAATAATAATGTTTCAATCCTGGAGGCAAGCTTCCAACAGCGGCTTGGGTTACCAAGTTTTTAGTGGAGGAAGTCGAAGCTACTAAGCCAACTCCAGAAGCAGAAATGGAATCCAGAGAAACAACACTTTGGGCTCTAACCAATAAAGGATTCACGCCCCAGCTTTTAGCTGCCCTCACAACTGAGAATGGAACTGTTGCCGATACCATGATGGTTTGTCGCTCGGACCACTTTGCAAGAGGACCAAGAGCACCATTAGAGGTTGCAGCAGGCTTTCTTCCCACATGTTCAAGTATTCTGTGCATATCCTCTCGATAGTTGAAAGACAAGAGCTCATCAACTTCATCGAGAACCAAAAAACGACAACCATGCGTGTGGAGCTTTCCAGCTGCTGATATCTCTGCAATGCGGCCAGGGGTTCCAACAACAATAAGTGGTTTGTTCTTCTTCAGGGCTTCTTCCTGCCTTGAACGGTTTGCACCGCCAACAAGTTGCTGAACAAACCTTTTAAGTGCAGGACCCAGCAATCTCTCCACCTCTCTAACTATCTGCATCCCCAACTCCCTTGAAGGAGCCACAATGATTGCTTCTATGCCACTTTTCTGGTTTGATTGATTTTCTTCCTCCCCATTAGGTTCCTTCAGAGGGCCAACCATAGAGAGAATAGGGAGAAGGTAAGCAAGAGTCTTTCCAGAACCAGTATAAGATTGAATGACAACGTCATGCTTCTTTGAAATTTCAGGAATCGCAGCACACTGGACTTCAGTAGGTACCGTCAAACCTTCTTTTTCTAATTGTTTAATCAGCAGAGAAGAAAGACCAAGCTCAACGAATGACTTTGGAGCAAATGGTGCCTCCTCTATTTCAACAGCACTTTTCATACCTGTTGTTTTAGTCCAGCTATTCTTTATTGTTTTTATCTTGTCCGAAGAAACTCCTGCAGCCGAGTTCGATTTCTTTAGAAGAAAGTTTGATTTCTTTAGAAGAAATACATTTTCTTTCTTTGAAGTCTCAACATCAGAATTAAGGGCAAAGCTTGAGAGAGAAAGTGGCTCCTTGTCACAATCATCTCGTCTCTTCAACAAAGAATTATTATGTAGTCCAACTCTCTTATGGAAAGATAATGTACCTAAGGAAGGGTATATTGCATGAAAGCTACAAAAGCTTGTAGATGTCAATGCAAGCAGCCTTCTATGCGTATGTCCAATTACTGCTTCCATTGGAAAACTCAGCATCTAAATAATCGCAGAAGATAATAAGGAGATGCATTACGACCCTTTCTAACAATTAAGAAATAAAAATAAATAAAGCAGGACACTTGTCCTTCTTTATGCACCACCTCCTTCAAAATCAATTTGAAGAATAAGCAAGTGTAGTACATGATTTTTTATCTCCAAATAAGCTACAATAAATAAATACCACCATGCTGCACAATTTAGTGAAATTCCAAACCAAAACAAAAGTTGAATGATGCAAGAAAAAGAATGTACAATTTTGAATGAGAAATCGATAGAACGAATTAAGACAAATATAAACTAGCACTCTTCCATGCCAAGGTTGCATTGCATGAAAAGACAGACACCATACAATGAACAATAGTGCAAGTGTAAAAGGTTCACAGTGAGCTCAGTATGATCCATTTCCTGTTACTAATTTGCCTAAAATATTCTTAGGATGATAAATTCAATTAAGGGTGCCCGAAAATCGAATAAGTTCAGGAATTTCATCTACAAGGTTCAACAAAACTGTTCTGCATCTATGCTCAGTCTATTCTTCTTCTCGTATCAACTAAATAGCAAGCAAAAGTATTTCTGATTTATTTGAACAGTATAAAGGCATACTGTACCATTCACTTTGATCGAGTTAATCTTAATGATTGATTTTTGGCACATCAAAATATTTGGCATTAGTGTGTTAGAGATGGGTTTTATTTAGTGTCCTTTAATCTGCTTGTGAATCTACATGTCACCTTTGCCCAAGATAGAGAGAGTGTGACTTCTCCTTTTCTCTTCAGCAAGGCAAACAAGTGCTGAAAAGAATTTTTGGCTTGCATTGATAAGTCTATTTGCTTGCCCCTATATTACTATATTTGTCATTGGTACATAATAGTTTTCTTTTAGTAGAAAGATATTCCATTCTGTTTTAAGCTGACACTGATAATTTCAAAGTTGCAATATCACATATCTAAAACGACTTGCCAAATGTTAAGCACAACCACCTCAGATACCATTTCATCAATGTAATCATTGATAGTTGCAAACTTTAAGCAGAAGTGGCAATCAATCTTTATCTTTAGCTCCTAAATCCAATCCAAAGGATAAAGATTAAAATAAGGTATAGTGTAAAACCTTAATCTTTGCCCCAAATTAAATAAAAATAAGTTTCTTCTGACAATCAGTGTCAATAATAGCATCGATCACCTCTCACCTGACCTGTAATCTCGAGATAAGTAACTCCATTATTGTGTTTATATTGGATGATGACCATGTTGTTATATCCTTCAATATTTCCATCAAAGATAAAAATGGGCTTGCCTTGTTTATTCAACACAACAAACTGTTGTACACCACAACAGAATTTTTTTCTTTCTCATCACTCTGCCATATTCGAGGAAGAGTTCAATGTGCAGTTTACATCTTTTTATATCTTATTTTTATTTTTTTGGTATAAAATCTAATAATAGTCACCAATCTTACAACAGGCATCAGTAATATAAGAGAGGAACATCATAGGTCTTATTTTCATTCTTTCTATTGGAAAAAGAGGACGCGTCTTCAGATGGTTAGACCTACTTTCTACATTGGTCATTATTCTCTATCATCATTGCAATCTTACATGTTTGACTAAGATCAGTAATTGCAAACAAATGGAATTTATTAGCAATTTGAAAATAAAATCCTGAAGTGATTTCATTAGTATTTGGACCTCCCTCAAGATTTATTTCTAAAATTACTAGTTAATGTCAAAACTCCATTGAATAATACTAAATAGATTGCCCTTGGTGTTGACTCAAATTGTATCACTTCTTCCACCAATCTTCTACATACCCCATTGATATAAATTCTTGATGTATTAGCCACTTGAACATCCCCCAAGTGTCGCATTGATGATCATTCATCTTCATATTAGCATTCAGCCATACTAAAACATAATAGATTAACTTAAGGTAAAAGCAACCTTGTCATAAGTGTCATACCATACAGGTGAAGTTCAAACTGGTCAATGTATGCATTGAGCTTCTCAAAATGAACTATTACCATCATAAGTATGAATCTCGCCTTTGCCTTCTACCTTTAATGTTGCATTCTCGATGAGCGCTAGTCATATACTATTCTACATCTTCTCCAATCATGTTTATATTTGGCATGGATGGAAGAAGAATAGAATTTGACCAACTAGTTGAAGCGAGGGTTGTTAGTCTCATCATTATCTCCATCATAATGGCCATTTGTTTTGTTAGCCTAACCACTTACTTGGCTAGGTTTATTACAGAATCGTTGTTAGCATTGACTGGTGTTTTTCCTCATCTTCTTGCTCTTGTCTCTTACTTAGCAAGCTTCTCCAAATGAGAAATGCTCCCATCTTTGTAGATACCATGCAACAAGGAACAATGTTTTCATACAAACTTAATCTGTAGCCAAACTCTCAATATTATTGTGTAAGCCCAAAATTAGATGCTAGAATGGATTCTTATGGTTTTAATTTTTTTCCTGAATGTTCCCTAATCATCTATTAATCAAATTAAAAAAAATATCTCAACTGTTGGTTCGTACTGCACAAGCCTCCTCTACTCTGATTTTCACTCTTTTCACTATTCACAGCAAATCTCTTTCATTTATATCCCCAGAATGCTATATAGAAGAATCAATCTTTGATTTTTCCTTGTTGCAAATCACAGCCAATGTCTATGCTACAGTCTTTCACTTGTGAATTTTATAGAGAGCGATAAGAATTTCTGTTTGTGACCCTGGAAAGCACTCAGCTACTGTACTGGGGACTGTTTCCAGCAAAAACAGCTTCGTAACACATAAATACCTTTAAATCCTCGAGTATTCTAATGTTTACCCAATCAGTTTCCTCATATCTCTGTATTTATGATTTGGATAACAAAACTGTTTTCCAAATTTCTTCTTCAACATTTACTAAATCAAGTTTAAAAGACTTTTTATACAATCGAAATTCACTTAAATCCTAATTGGATAAAAAAAGCCTAATCAATCCCTGAGATTTGAGAGGCGAAGTGGAAGCTTGAACCAAAGGGTGGGCATAAAGAAGAAAATGGCGACGTTATCGACGGGGTTTGTGACTACGCTTCACCCTACCTGACAACCAAATGGAGTCTCTGCAGCGGCAAAGATGACCTAGCAACTCGCAAGCTTCATTTTTTTTTCCAAGAACCCGAGGCATGACCGAAGGAGAGGCAAGTGAGCATGCCTTACAAAATGCCGGAGATAGTGGAGATGTGAGGAAAGAGAGAAAGGAGGTGAGCATGAGAACAAGGGTCATACCTGGGTTTGTCGCCGAGAACCCTATCACCGCCGTCGTTTCGATGGTGGTCCAGTGGATACAAGCAAAACGAAGGGTTGCGGCAGCTGGACTTCGCCGGTACTTCCTACAACATCAACGGTAGATTGCGCCAAGAAAAAATATACGTGTTTGCAATTATTGAAGGGACATATATATACAAAAATTAATATTTTTACTTATTTAATAGCAAAATTTTATTATTTACTCATATAATATTTTAAAATTTAAATAATAATAAGAGTAGCATTTGCTCTAAATTTCATCAATGCTTTCCCTTTAGTCCATCTTGAGGACTACTTCTTAGGGGATGTTTGGTAGTGGGATTTGAGAGGGCACAGTAAATTTACCCCTCGTTCAACATATTAATAGAATTTGTACGTTTGTGATGTTCTCCGACGACCAGCAAGTGAGCTCCCATTTTAAAGGAGGAGGTGAAGACGGCTACCTTCATAGGTAGCAAGTTCCCAACATAACTTTCAATCCGACGTCATCGAAGGAGGAAGCGAAGAAGCTTCGTTAGTGACTCTTTCAACACATTGCACGCAAACGCACGTGAGGTCACAACATCAATAAAGAAATGGAGTTGAAAAACAAACCCTAGAGGGCCTCTATCCACTTAATCTAATTTAACATAACTAATATAATTTAGAATATTAATAATTAATTTAAGTAATAAAAATAATAAATGGTGAAATTAAATAATCTAATTAAGTTTAATTAAATATTTAGTAGTATATTTAATAATTAAAAATTAATATAATTAGCTTAGGGTTTAGAATTTAAAATTGAATAATTAATTATATAATTAACATTGTAAATAATAATTAAATAATTAATTAGTATTAGAATATTTAAGAGCTTAATGAGCTAATTAATAGTATTATTAATAATTTAATTAAATTAAATAATACTTAAATAATTAGTAAAATCATTAGTAGGAGTACTAGTTCAATCAATAGTTATTTAAAAAAATAATTAATTAGGTAATTATCAATACAATTAGACATTAAATACTTATCAAATTAACACTTAAATAAATAGTTTGATAATTAGTAATATTATTATTAACTAAACTATTAATTAAATTATTTGATAACTAAGAAAGCTTCTAATTATATGATTTATAATTATAAGTTATTGGTGATAATTAAAATTGAAATTAATTAATAACTTGTACTTAACATATAAATTAAATTCAAAATATATTAAATTTAATTTTCAATCAACTAACCATCTTTAATCCTGAATTACATCGTCAAACAGTTCCCATAGGATTTATCAACTATCTTACCAAATAGTTTTTATGATTTAACATATCCATGATTTACTAAATCTGAATTTACAAGATTGACTAAATCCTACTTCTTGTCAAACACCCCCTTAGTGATTTGTTAGTGATTTAGTTACAAATTGTTGGTTGCAAACCTTCATACATTACCGGTGATGTTTCCATCTATGTACGTTATCAGTTATTGATGCCCTTATCAATGATTAAAGTCAATCCTGGTGATCCTAGCAAAATTCCATTATGACTTCCTCACATCTTCATCGTCAACCTTCATAGTCATCAGTCTGATTCACAATGAGATCCCATCTCTTACTTTAACATTTCTTTGTCGTCTAGGAACTTGGGGAATGAGCGGCGACATGACAAAAAGTTATGGTAAGTGATATATCTCTTTGTTATTTAACGTTTTAAGTGTCATTGAGTGATAATAAAATCTAGATGTTAAATATATGAAAACAATAGCTTTAGGAGTTTATATGTAAATCTAATATTGTTTTTTGGGAAACTACATGCTTAATAGTCAAATTTTCACTATTTATAAAATTAAATCTTGCTTTATTTTTCAAATTATCATTCAAATATTAAAATTCACAATAAAATCATATCTCATATTTTTTCCTTTATGTCAAATTTCCAACGATATGATCATAGCCCACACAAATACATGAATTCGACCGTTTAAAAAAATGACAAGGGTGTTAGTTCTCTTAATAAATATGTTTCGGAAGTATGTTTTTTCTCACTATTTTAAATATAAGAGATCTATATACATTATATTTAAATCTTATTTATTTATAAAATTAGTATGTTTGTCGTTTTGTTAACTATTAATTTTTTATATTTGCAATTGTGATTATTAAACTATTGGTAATTTAAATAAAATGAAAAAGAAGAGTTGAAGTTTTGTTGTGAATTTTAATTTTTAGGTAAAAATTTGAAAAAAAATAAAGGTAGAAGAATATTCATTTTGTAAATTGTTAAAATTTGATAGTAGCAGCTACAAAGGCATAGATTTATTATTATTATTATTATTATTATTATTATTATTATTATTATTATTATTATTTTAAATTAAAAAAAAAAAAAAAAAACTCATCCATCTCTCAATTGCCCTTTTCACAATGGTGAAATAATTTGAAGTGGGTGGCAACCAACCATCGCTTAGAGACTTTGTGGTGATTAGGAGGCCATATAATCATTTTTTGAGAGAGGTAAGCACTACAGGATTCATTTGGGACAGCTTACTTACTATTTTCTAAAGTAATTTTTTTAGTAAAAAAATTTTTTAAACTAAAAAATTTGTACTAAAAAATGTTTTAAAATAATAAAATAGTTGTTCCAAATGAATCCCTATTATGCACTGTGTTACGTATTCGAATTCAAGTATGCAGTGGACAAAAAGCTCCCAATCACTCAACGACGCCTGAAATTTGATAACTTAATGTTGAATGATAACAAATGTATTATTCAAAAGTTAGGGATACAAAGAGTTCATTAAAAAAAATATGATGTATATAAGTTTATATAAAAGAAGGAATAGAATGTAAAAGATTTATTATTATTATTGAGTGCTAAAAATTTTGCATAAGTAGATTGAATATTTTTCATCTTATAATTATATATGGATTCACACATACATACACTGATAAAGTAGCTCATGAGAGATACAAGAGTTTCTACGTAAACAATCATAAAGGGAATAACAATGGAATCCACTATGTAGATACATGTTAGATAAGAATGCCCTTCTCCATAATTAGAGAAGTTAGTGTTTCAATATTGTGGGCTCCGAAAATTCGCCCCCGGCCTCCCCTGTCGTTGTTTTTTTGGGTAAGGGAGTTTTAACTGATTTAAGTTCCGGGGTAAATTTTGGGAAGGCATATTAGGTATATAGATAAGACACACCCAGAAATTTGGCCCTCATTCTGCGAGGACTTTATAATCTGATTTTTTTATTTCCTATAGGTGCAAGCACCAATAGTTAATTACCCCTCCCGATAAAGAGAGAGAACTTTCGATTAAGGCTATTCATCAATCAGATATGTAGAGGTACGTGTTATCTAGCATATAGTAGCAGCATGTGCATTTGAATATTTTGTTAGAAATTTTAATATTTAAAACTGAAAATTACACAATCTTGTACTTAAACTGGATGGTGGGGGAATGGATGATGGACTCGATCAAGATCATATGATTCAGTTGTCCTGTGCTATCGTGGTCCCTAGTCTACTTAGTCAGAGGAGGTAGACGACCCAACATGACAGAAGGATCCTTATTGGCAGTCATGGGTTGCTTCGTCTAAGGGGACCTTGTAGATTAGGGGTGTGTATTCATCTAAGGGGACAAATTTGAATCCACCTTAGCTAACAGGGATATTTGTGTCATATCGATTATATCTTATTGATTCATGTCTCAAAGATTTTATTCCACTAAGGAATATATTGACTCTGGACATAACCATTATCTCATGTGTCATTTGGCGGTAGATCCACACAATTCAGATGGCCCTAGGTCATAACTATTTACCTGTAGTGCCATTGGTGGCCAAACCACTGGTCAGAGGACACGTACCACGTCCTTACTGCATGAGATTATTTGAGAATGGATTCTAGTGATATTTTTGACTAAGCATTAGATCTCTATGAGCTGAAGTATTTTTCAGATTTGTCAATCTCTGCAGACTATTGCGGATGGTGAATGGATTTTATACTTTAAGTGATTGATGGCTGAATTTCAAATTTTAAATATTTTGAATTTTGAAATTTTGAAATTTTAGATTTTTTGATATTTGGGTGGCATTTTTAAATATTTGGGGACACCTCTGATTGAGATTTTCTATTAACACGACCATCATTGGGGTGTTTATAGGAAATCCTCATTTATGGATTGAACCTTGTCGACTCTGTCGACTTGCTGATAGAGGATTAGGTTTTGGAGGCTTTATATTTTATTAATAAATTTCTTTGTTCATAGGTCTTGAAGATCTTATAAGAATGTATAAAATAGATATTCTAGTCGATACCCTGACAGTATATTTGTTTGATAGTTCGAGTCATGTCGACTCCTATATATCCATATAGAAGCATCGGGCTCAAATTGTGGTTCATTTATTGACCCACGTAGCATCCCTAGACGTCACGTGTGTACCGGTAGCACACTCATCGAGGCCCATGCGGGTATTTTATTGCACATGCCCTTATATGTACATATGTGCATACATATTATAGTGTATGTGTGAGGGGCATTTTTAGAATATTTATAAACGTCTTCTGTTATCTTGCATAGATATTGCAGATCAAATGGCATGGCATTGCAGCTTGTAGATGTCTTTTGTCTGCTTGTATGAATATTGCAGATTCGGTGACAAGGTGTTGTACTGATTATCTTCTTGTTTCTTATAGATAGACTGTCATGCACTACTTGTTACTTTCTACAAGTGGATTGTAATGCACTAACGAATCTCATGTTTTTGTTCGTAGGCAATTGTATTTACTACAATTCTCTTGTATTCACACACATTTAGTTAGCCTATTATACACATAATGAGTTTCCTACAATAGATCATAAGCATTTGCACTTACTGTGATCATGCTGCATTTTTCTTGTGGCCAATACATTATATGCATAACAAGTTTTTACATCAAGTTGTAGGAGCTTGTGTTTGTCACAGTCCTTCTATATTTACTTGCATATGGTATGTTTAGTGCATGAAATATCTCTTATAATGACTCGTAGGCCTCTACTCTTGTTGCACGTCATACATCTTTAATAGTAGGAGTATGATATATTGGATACATAAAGGGTCTTCTACAATAACTTGTAGGAGCCTATATATGTTGCATATCATATGATGTTTGCTTGTATATGGCATGTAGTGTATGTGATGGGGCTCCAACAGTAGTTCGTAGATGTTTGCATTTTCTGTAGTCATTCAGTATTCGTAGACAGCTTATTGATCATACATCAAATTTACTACAATGACTCGTAGGTGTTTTTGAACCTACCATTCATCTTCTACTCTTATTTGTGGGTATCTGATACATTGTGGATCTTCATCTTTGCTTGCAAAGGACCTCTCACACAAACTCATGTATGTTCAAGAGATTTAGCACATCGGCAGTGTATCTCATGTCGCCACTTGCATACATGTTAGCGTGTTCATTTGATTTCTACCATTAATTACAATGGTTATAAGTTGCAAATATGTTATTGTGTTTGACAGATTTTTGTATGCATTCCAGGCTTCATTGAATGCATTGATTAGTGGATTGTTGTACTTGCACGCATCTCTTCTAATACTTGTGAGAGCTACTATATATCTTTGTGTTACATTGGTTATTGGTTGTGAGGAGGTTGCACCCTCCACAATTTGATCATCGTCATCGTTGTTTATCAATGCTTGTATACATTATCGGCTTCTTATCCTTGCTTGTAAGTATTATCCCTTATTCAGTACAAATTCCTTTCAAATGTGTAGACATAATACATGCTTTTCACAAGCTAGGCAACATAGGTGGTATGCATGATATTCCCAACATGCCTTCTTTGCATTAGCTTGCATGTACATTTCATTTCTTATGAATTTCATCTTGATGAACAAGTTCATCATCTGTATATATATTCTTCTTGTCTTTAAACCATGCATTTCATCAAATGAGAGTTTTAACTTCTTGCTCTTCATCTTAGGCTTTACTCCCTGTAGTTCACTTTGTATGCTAATTGATATACTCACTTGCACATCAATTTATATATGCATGAATCCACTAATTATTTCTTATGAATGATATGGATGAATCCTTGCACGCTTGTTTACATGATTGATACAAATGTCACCATTATCATCCTTATATGATTTGTAATATGTATTCATGTATTTGTTTGTAATTAGACTATGCATTGCCTCTAGTTACTGCTAGGGCTTTGTTCTTCATGGGCTAAAGCTTTATTCAGCATATGCCTCCCTCCTTGTATGGATGCATTTAGAGTTCCTTGGACAGCACAAGCTTTATTTTCATTTATGTCCACTTGAATGATTAGGATTTGCTTAGATCTTGATTATTCATTCATCAATCAAAGGTTTGGTTCTATATGCTCCGTTCTAATTCAAGTCTTTAGAGCTCATATTCATTCAAGTTTGAGTCCAATGTTCGTAGGTACAATTAATATTTAAATTGAACTCAAGTTCTAATTTCAATTTTATTTTACTTAAGTTCAAAATCATTATTATTAGTCATTTGCATTATGTCCACAAGTCTTGTATTTAGTCCAAATTTTGTTCAAGTTTAAGCCCATAATTATGCTGAAAATTTTTGCAGGCTCCCAGCATTTTCCTCGTTTAGGGGAAACTACGAGAAATTGGGCCATCCCACCATACTACTAGAGCATGTATGGTAGGTGTCGGGGGACACCAGGTCGTATATATTCGATTCCCACCATGCTATAAGAGCGTGTATGGGATCTTCAAAAGTACCTACATGAAGAACATAAGTGGCTTTCCCCACCACGCTACGAGATCATATATAGGGCTTACCCATCTCATCGTATGCGTCGCACCAGGCTCCCCACTACCGTGCTATGAGAGTGCATAAAGGTGGTTCTCCAGTCTGCCGCAAACACCAAAAATGAAATTTTAGGTGAATACCCGCCTCGTTGTTACGCCGCACCGGGTTTCCTCTCATAGTGCTATAAGAGCACGTATAAGGAGTTTTGTCGGTCCGCTGCAAAGGTCAAAAATAAGATTTTAGGTGATTACATGCCTCGTCATAGGCGTCGCAGCAGACTCCCTCCTACCGTGCTATGAGAGCGCATGTAGGTGGTTACCTGTTCCACCGTAAATGACGAGAATGAGAATCTAAGTTTTAGATCATTATACCTATGCAGTGTTGATGGTGTCGTGGATCAAGGCAAGAGGTCTCCAATTTTTTACATTAATTATAATTAATATTAATTAATTATAATTATAGTTAATTAATTACATTTACTTACAATTAGTAAATTATTAATTTTAATTATTATAATTAATTATAATTAACTTTAAGTAATTATAATTAATTAATATTAATTAAAATTAATCAATTATAGTTAATTAATAATAATTAATTGTAATTAAAAAAGTATTATTTATTATTAATTAAAATATACTTTAATTAAAATTAATTATAATCATTTAATTAAAATTAATAATAATTAATTATAATACTATAACTAATTAAAATAATTATTATTAAAATTAACTTTTCTTAAAATTAATTATATCATTAATCCCTCTCTCCTTCTACCTCTGTTCGGCGAACAATTATTACGTCCTCTAACCGAATGGTTTTATAGGTTCGGCCACCATTAAATTTACGCAACGTAGCAGCCCGACGACCCGACCCAAACCCGCGGTTTTTTGGATATTTGACGTTTATTTTTCGCTTAAATGGGCGGGAAAACTTTAAAAGACGCGGGTATATAAACTTCTGGCCGATTATCTTCACTGTACATAGAACGTTATACAGTGTTTAGGGTTATCGAAACTTTCGCATAGCTTCAATTTGTTTTTTATAGCTATGAAGAAGAAATACCGAGTTTTATGACAACTCGGTATTTATAAGTATATCCCGGTATTAGGTATTTTTTAATATTTTTACGTCATTTATGTCTTCTACATAACTAGATTTTAATTTCTATTACTTGAAATTGATTTTTGTACAGATATTATACTTATGTAGAACTTGTACCGAGTTTTTTGATAACTCTTAATATCTCGGTATTCGTACTTAAAACTCGGTATTGATAAGTTTTCGTTAGATTTACGTTAATTATGACTTATATACCCCTAGAATTGAAATATCATATATTTGTACCGAGTTATTTATAACTCGGTATTGAACTTGTACCGAGATTTTCATGTATTTATAACGGAATTTTTCCGTTGTTTTAATGAATAATGTAATTTATTTTAATAGGGGGTTTACAAATCTGAGAATGAAGCATATGTTAAATATTGCGAATATGCACATAAGCATGGCTTCAGTGTTCGGAAAGAACATCTTTCTTACTGGCCTGGTACCAGGAAGTTGAAAACAAAGGTTTTTGTCTGTTCAAAATTTGGATTCAAGAAGGAAACAGAAAATATACAGAAGGTTAAATTTAGAAAATCAACTACAAGAACTGGATGCCCTGCTATGATGAGATTTTTTGTTAGTGAAGAAGGGATATGGACGGCGAAAAATACGGTAGAAACACACAACCATGAATTGGCAAAACCAGATGATCAACATTTGCTGAGATCATCTAGGCACATCACTGAAGAGAATGCCACTGTTCTGAAATCAATGGCAGATGCGGGAATAAGAACAATAAATGCATTTTCCTATCTATCTGAGGAGGTTGGAGGAGTAGAAAATCTGGGTTTTACCAAGAGAGATGCATACAACTATATTCAAAAGGAGAGAAGAGCAAAAAATGAGAATGGGGACAGCAATTTGCTAATCAAATTGTTCAAAAACCGGTCAGCTGAAGACAATCTATTTGCATGGGATGTGCAAACTGATGAGAAAGACAGGTTGGTAAACTTTTTTTGGGTAGATGGTTTGGGGAGAGTGGATTATGACTGCTTTGGGGATGTAATAATTTTTGATACTAGCTACCGTCTGAACAAATATAATTTAGTATGTGCCCCTATTATTGGAGTCAATAATCATTGGCAAAACATTATATTAGGGATGACATTTCTATCTGATGAAACAATTGATTCATTCTGTTGGTTATTTCAAACCTTTTTAAGAATTATGGATAATAAACATCCAATTACTATATTCACTGATCAGGATCAAGCAATGGCAAGGGCAATAGAGCTTGTATTCCCTAATACAAGACATCGGTTGTGCCAATGGCATATACACAAGAAGGCTCCTTCGAAAGTTTGGTGTTTTAATAATAACAACAAAGTTAAAGGCCTTTTTTATAGTTGCTTCAACAAGTGTGATTCAGCGGAGGAATTTGATAGTTTGTGGAATGAGATGATTAGCGAATGAGACTTACACAACCATCAGTGGTTAAATGATCTGTACAAAATAAGGGATAGGTGGATCGCATGCAGACATAGGTGATCGAATGGAAAGAATCATTCCAGCCTTCAACCTGCTCTCTTGTTTGCCCGTCTATCCTCTTTCTCCTTTGATCAGAAGGAACAAACTCCCCTGCTCGTCTCTTTTGTGTGTAAATAGGGCCATTTCGGGTTATTTTTGAGTTTCCAGGTCAACATGAACCCAACCTTGATTTATAAACTGGTGGGATCATCAAACCCAAATTTAACCGGTATGGCAAACGGGTTGACCCGAATCCAAAAATTTTCAGGTCGATTTCAGGTAGGGCTAAATTTTGACACCCCTGATTAGTCCACCGTATTCTCAATGTATTATATAAGTTTTTATCGATCTTTAAAAGCATTCCAAAATAACACAATCCAAAATACCTAGTGAAAACTTAGGCTTCTTTTGGGGCAGCTTTCTTATTGCTTTTTAAAGCATTTTAATTTTTAGTTAAATTTCTTTATTTTTAGAAAGCAAAAAGAAAAAAATAACTTTATATCTCCTCTCCTCTCCCTCTCTCACTTTTTATGTCTTCTCCCTTATCCCTAAATTCCCTAGCAGCTTAAGTGGAATGAAAATTAACCTTAGAATTGATTTAATGGAGTGGGGTTTCATATTTATACATAAAAAGTTATGTGCAACAAAATGTTGGAAGGATAAATTAATAATCTTAAGGATATATTGATAATCATTAAAATTGTTTAACATTTATTTAAATTTTCATACAAGTTTAGGCGCCATTTAGAATAGCTTTTTTACTTCTTCTTAATAAAAAATTATTTTAAGAAACAATAAGAGGGCCATCCTAAGCCTTATTTAAAACTTGAATCCATAACTCTTAAAACTTTATGAAATGTTCTGATTTTTTCTCAAAATCCTTCACATCTTAAGCCGAAAATATGATTAATAAAATAAAATATTGTTGATTCCTATATCAAATTAAAAAGCATTTACATGTATTGCAATAAATTTACTACATATAATTATACTTATAGTTACTATGGATTGGTGACTTGGACTTCATTTGGAACAGCTTTTTTATACAAATTTTTTTAGCTCAAAAAATTCGTATGCTAAAAAATTATTTTAGAAAGAAATAAGAAAAATGTCTCAAATGAAGCTTTGGTCTTCTGTGAAAGTAGTGTGAAAGTAGTGGAAATGTTGAAAAAAAAAGTGATGGATAATATATTTCACTATCAATTAATGCTCGACTAAGGTGATTAGACAACCATGATTTTTGGAGTCACTTGATAGAAACAAGTGAAGTTTAGGAGATTATAGGGCAATGAAGAGCATAGGCATTGAGAGATGGAAATCAAGCACAATTGATGCTAAGTTACGATATAAAAGTTAAGTGAAGATAGTTATCGATGCCAAGATATAGCAACCAAGCAATAGTGGATGTTAGCATCGAAATAAGTCATCAGATGATGAAGGGCATACATATCTAGAGCAACAATTGGGCAACAATGGATGCTTAAATTTGGGAGATCACAATTAGGTGATAACGCACGTTGTCATTAGGAGATGATATTCTGAAGATGACAAACATCTATATGGGTTTAAAGAAAGTGAAAATATTGTAGGCAATGATGGTTGCTGGTAGGTGTAGATTTAGCATGGAGGCATGGGGGCCATGCCACTAACTTTATTATTAATGCATAATTAAATGTATTTATGGTTCATTAGTTGCAGGTTAAATGAATTTATTATTGTTAGATTTTTATTTGGTCGCTCTATCTTTTCACGCACGCAGCACATACTGAAGGGCGCGGAATGGCAAAAGGCTTTCACGCATGCACGGAGGCAGAGTGACGGACTGTAGGTTGCAAATTTGAAGACTTGAAAAGCCATTCCTCGTCTCGTTTGAATGCCCACCCTTCAGGCTTCAGCAATTCACCTTCACGTTCACCTACGGCAGTTTGTAACGGGTTAGCAATATTCGGTTGGTATCTTAGCATTTCTCTGTCTCTCAGCTTTTTTGACCTTGTCTCCATTTAATCTAAGTTCTTTCAATGGCTTGCACATATGTTTGCATATGTTCATGGATTTCATCAGCCGGTTGTGGGTCTCCAAAAGGATTCCACTCGTGGGGTTTAGAATGCAAAGGGTACGATCGCACTATCCCGTAGGACAAAATGATTGTATGCCTCTACACTCTACGCAAGCAGACCAATAGAAGAGCGGATGATGTCATACATACGATTAGCTATGGAGGATAGTGGCTTTCTCCTACACACCTTGATGGATAATGATACATATGACCCAAAAATCACTAGATTTTCCTCATCTAATATATCAGCTCGAATGAGATTTATTTGATGTAAGTGTCGGTTTCCCACAGGCACAAGCCCTCATGATTAATTACATCTTAGCCTTAACCTAAGAAAACTCTCGATTAAATATGCTATATTATTCTCTCTATGGGTTTTGACGCATAAGGGAATATCTAGGCTCTCCTAATCTAAATAAAGATAGGCTCAATTGGTTACTTCAATATACACGGATTACACAATCACTCGACCTGTCAAAATAAAGGAAACTAGAAAAGAAATCATTTCATACCAAATATACATGACAGAAGGATGGAAGCGGTGCCATCAAAGTGATGCGGATGGGTATGATTTATAACTTCTTAAGAATGGAGAGCCTACGCACCAATTAGGTATGCAATGGTATACCAATACCGTCAACCTTTGGTCCTAAATCTATAAGGGACGTATTGTACACCTAGTACTAATGCCCACGACCTAACTAATGCAAGACACCATGAGGCGACTTATAACTTAAACCCCACTAGGGATCTAAGAAGCCCCGACCTGGATTTCTGAAAGGGGTACCAACTAAACTCCATCTAGCATATTAAATCTATGATATACAGTCTTATGCAAATGAAAGAGTGGTAGGAGGTACAAAAAAGGAAATAGGCACTAAGCCTGATCATGAATGATATTATGCTTATGTGAAATTAATTATCCCTCTATATTATAAAAAAAATTATATGATTGACTCAAAGTTATGCATGTGTAGGTAAGGCCAATCAGGACATGTCAATAGTCACTATAAAGTAAACAAGATTTATAACATTAATCATCATTTAAAAGGCAACCCACAAAAGGGTCATGCATTAATTTTTGAAAAGTTGATTGATTTTAAATCCTATATTTATTTTTTCTTGTTTAAATAAATTTTAACTTTATTAACAATTTAACATCCTAAGAGCCTAATGCTGACTCCGTCTGAGCCACACTCAAACAAAGCAATTTAAGAAACATAGGAAAAGCATGTGATACTATTGCACAAATAATGTAAACAAATCATCACACAATAAATAATAATTAATGTCCATCAATGCAGCTGAGTTCTGTAATACACCCCAGGAAAGTAAAATAAAAAAAAGATAGTTAAACTCTACCATATATACTACTCAATCTAAATCTATACACAAATTAATTGGTGTGTGGGTTCTTGATCGATCTCCACCTACTTGGCCTCGTGTCTTCTAAAATCCCCCACACCTACAAAGTTTTCCTAACTAAAATTTTATTTAAAAAATATAAAATTATATGAGAACCCTACAAAAAATAATATCAGCACAATTATAATAAATAATCACACATCATTCAAAACCTAATCCTTATTACCACATTCCCAAGAGCTTAGCATTCCTTACAGTGCCTTTTAAAGAGCGCATTTATAATAATTATGACAGTATTTTTTTATTACTCTTTGGGAATATGATCACCTACATAAGATATTTCTATAAAATCTAATCGCTTAAGAGTAAGTGTCCACTCATCAATCAATAAAAAAAAGAAAGAAAAAGCAATCATAAAACAATCCAAGCTAGAAAATACAACACCACATCATCACACATGCAAAATATAAAAGAAAGAAATTATAAAATATTATCATAGCTACACCATACCTTAGGAAGCCTATAAAAAAGTGTCTTATCTAGCATCTAAGTGTGTGTAAAAAGGTGTACCTAACCATCCCAAATTAGGTGGAAAGTTCAAGTTCTTATTGTTTAATTTATTAACCCTCAAATTTATCAATTATTTAGCCATTTAGGGTGAATTAATTAACACTTAGTTTTACAATTAATTAACACTTTATCTTTAATTATTTATTAACCCTCAAAGCGAGCCTTAGCCAAGATGAGGCATAAGCCTCATAAAAAAAGCTCGAGGCATAAGCCTCGAGGTGTTTTTCACTGAAATTGCACTGAGACGGGCCTAATATTACGCAATTTTAAACAATGCTTACACATGATTTGCACAAAACATGAGAAAAACATTGATATATGAACCCAAGTGTTGGCGAGTTTCATCAAGAAAATAATATATGGTTTATAGGTTGCGACATTTAAAATAATTTGGAATTTATGCATAATCAAGAAAGAAAAAAAAAAGTAATATGAATCTACTCATTTAAGAACACCTCTTCCTCGTATAATGATGGATTTAATGTAAAGCAATATTTTGGTAGCATATACAAACTTAGACACATTTCACATAATCCAAACCCACAGATTCCTAAGAGGTATAGAAAAGATACCATATAAACATGCTTTACTTATATGCAACCCTTACATACATCACTTGGATCACAAATATATATGCAATGGCTATCTTAAGAATCTCATTGATGTAATGACATAAGCATGTTATTGTATGCAAATGCTTTATCTCTTCCCAAATTATACGAACATTTATATACATGTAGGGAAATTTGATATTTACACATGAAAGTTGTTTTCCTATTCCCACTTTGCAACATATGTTGATCATAAACAAAACATACATGTAATCACAACTAACGGAATGCTCGCTAGCAAGATAATTGAGTTACAAATACATGCAAGAACCTTTCAAACTACATTGATGAAGCAATTTAGATATAAAACCAAATGCAAGCTTATATATTTTAACTAATCATAAATTATGAGAATGTACAAATATTTCAACAAGTGCTATTAATGAAATACAATATCTCACTCTAATGAAGAATAACCATGCCATCTTATGGCTAAATTTAAAAAAAAAAAGGTTCTAATAACTTATTTGAGAGTTCATTAATTTCAAGTATCGTATCCCAATCAATGATGAAGAAAACATAACGGAATGTAAATCAACATTGGCAGAAACAACCATTCATCTTTTCGTCATTTTCAAGAAGAAACTCAACAGTTATCATATTATTGAATTTCATGTGCACTACATTCTTCTAAATATATATATTTTTAATATGAACATTAGGAATCAAAGTATCTCTATAGATTTAACATAAACATTCAACTTAAGTTTGCCGACTTGCTCAAGAGTATAATATACAATATAAATTAAGTTTAATATCATATACAAATATGAGTATATAGTAGAACATGCATTCAAAATCACTATTTTTTATTCTAATTAAAGAAAGGAGTATATATATATATATATATGAAGAAATAATGAGAGGACATATCTATTCAAATATACTTGTGTATATATACATATATATTTAATATTGGGGTTAAGCATAGATAAAACTAGAAAATTGATCTCTTCAAAGCATTTAATCAAACACCTTGCATGCATCCTTTTTTTAAGTAAAGAATGATGATGGCTTCTCATAAATTTTCACAACCTATATATAAAATCTTGAATCACATGGCATGAGTAATAAACAAGTGCAAATTTAATATATCAACTATTCAGTTTTCTCAAGAAAAACACATAAATTGTTACTTCGAGAAACAAGTGTTATTGTCAAAACTTCTAACATAATGAAGAAGAAATAAGTAAGGAAAGATGAAGAAGAGAATATAGAAGAAGAAGAAGAAGAAGAAGAAGAAGAAGGAGAAAGATGTGAAAAGAGAATGAAAGAACAATAAAGAAGGAGAAGAAGAAGAAGAGAGGTAGGAGAAGAAATTACATTGCCAAAGGAGAAGGGAGTCGGCTAGAGGGAGTCGACGAGGGAGCTTCGGCTCCTCCTGGTTGTGCGAACAAGAGAAGGGCGGAGGGGGCGGAAGTCCTGGAGAGTGTGCGAATAGGAAGAGTAGGGAGAATGTGAGCTGGAATGCGAATGGAGGAGTCCCCATAGGCCTTCGGCTCTTTTAGTTTTCTCCTCTAACGTAATTGGGCTGATTTGGGTCAAATTGAGCTTAATATTAAAGTAATTAAGCTCCAATTTGAGTTTAATTCGATTTGATTAGATTAATTTGGTAGAATAAACTCAAATCGACCACGATTTGAGTCAATTCAAAGAGGCTTATGGGCATCAATCCAGCTTAATCGAATATTATCGGCTCCAATTTGACTCAACTCAAATCGTCTCAAATGCAAATTGGGCTCAACGAGGCTCGATTAAATTAATTGAACATGCCCGAGAAGAATGCGAGCAAAAACGAGGTCAACATTGACATGTATCTTACTAGATGAACGACTGTTTATTTATCTATATTGAAAAAGATATATTTAATAATATTGACAATGAAATGATTGTACAATGATTTCAAAAAATAAAGACTCGGCAGGAGAAATTATAGATAATATGTAAGAATACTATCAAAATTTAATATTCTCAATTGTATGGTTTATTTTTCTTTTATCATATGTTCTATCTTTTTATAGTTAGTATAACGATTTAAAATTTAAAAAAAAATAAAATAACCAGTCATTACTGGTCCGAATGTCCGGATGAAAATGTTAAGGATTTATTTTTTAATTCAATAATTTATTCACCACATAAAAAAAAAATACTGGCTCTGCCCTGATTGCTGGCATTGGCACCAATTAACATGGTCATTCCTTCTTTTTACTAATTAAATATTGCTACTAATCATAATTTCACATTTATGTGAAGTTAACAAGTCATTTACGGCACAAATTATGAAGAAATTTGACTTCAAATGCTCATATATTTCTCAAAACTATATCTAAGGATCCCATTAGAAATCAAAAGTTTCAAAATTGAGTATAGGATATTAACAAGTAATTCTAAGGCAAAAAAAAAAAGACTGGAATGGCCCCATAAATTGGTATGAACAAGTTCGGTGAGCCAAGCTATTTGATTGGCAATTGCTCGTCACCAGCGGCAGCAACACTCGTAGACAACGAGGCATTTGGCTAGTGTTAGCGAGCGTTACATGTCATGTATGTGTCATTCTTATTTACTACTTTATCATTGTACATCTGTATATACATTCACTACTCCCATGCCCGCAAACGTCACAACTCCAGACTACAATAGATGGCATATTGTGGACAACAACCTAATCTCAGCTTTGTTTTCAACAATCTCACTATCAATTCTTCTCTATGTCATCTCTTCAAACACCGCTCAAGAAGTTTGGACGATTCTTGAAAGCCATCTTCAACCCACAAGTCGTTATAGAGTCATCCAACTCAAGAATGAAATCCACACATCCAAATGAAATATTTAACCATGAAAATATATCTTGCTCAAATAAAAACAATCGTCGACAATATCGCTGCCTCCGGATCCAAAATCTATCCGGAAGACAACGTTCTTTACATTCTCAATGGTCTTCCATCAACCTACAACTCCTTCAACACTACCATTTGCACATCTCTTCTTCCCATCGATCTTGATACTCTCTACTCCCTCCTCTGTAGTGAAAAGATCAATATTCAACAAGAAATTCTTAAAGAAAACTCCTCGGCTTCGGCGCTACTGCTCTCTATGTGTCCTCCTACAATAAAGCGCGTGGACGAAGCCATAAATAGTTCTTCAACTCACCGACCATGCCAAACTCGTCAAACACTCAATATGCACCGTCCGCCTCTCCTACTTCAGCCCGACCAATCTATCAAATTTGCGGAAAAAATTGGTCACATCGCTCTCAATTGCTGGTACCAATGCAATTTTAAGTACGCTCCTACCACATCTAGATCGCCCCGAGCTATACTTGCTCAACTTTCCCCCACGACAACTCAAGATTGGATCCTAGACTTTGGCGCATCCACCCACATAACTCCGGACAACAACAATCTTCATCATTTTGCCACTTATCATGGACCCGACATGGTATCTATTGCAAATGGGTCATCGTTACCTATCCACAACTCTGGTCAGGTTCTTCTTCCACTACCTGACACACCTTATAAGCTTCGCATGTGTAATCTCCTTCACGTCCCCCTCTCTAACACATAATATTTTATATGTTTCTAACTAACGTCTGATGATTCTGTTTCAATATGTTTTGGCGCTAACGAATTCAAAATTAAGGATCTTCAGGACCATCGACCGCTTCTTCGTGGGCATCTTCATAACGGGGTTTATCAGATCCGGTTGTCTCCAGACACCTCTCTTATAGCTCTTCAAGCCAATACCACATTCACACAACTCTACATGCTCTCCTCGGACATCCGCATAATCGTCTCCTCTCAATTCTTGCTCAAAGAATTCATGGACTTAACAATGTATCTTCTTTTTTTTTTGTGTATATCTTGTAATGTGGCCAAATGCCATAAGATATCATTCAATAAAAAGCATTTCTGTGTCATCCTCCCCATTTGATCTCATCCACTCATATGTCTGGGGGCCGACCCCATAACAATCGTTAGATGGATTTAGATACTATGTCGTATTTATTGATGATTTTACTTGTTTCTCATGGTTATATTTAATGCATTCAAAAAAAGAGACATCTACAAAATTCAAAATATTTTGCAATCTTGTTAAAACTCAACCTCACTCCATCCCTAAAATATTTCGTTCCAATGGTGGTGGTGAATTTATGAGCAATGCCTTTAAACTATTTCTCCAAGAAAATGGAATAAGTCATCAACTCATCTGTCATAACACTCCTGAACAAAATGGTTTAGTCAAGCGCAAGCACATGCATCTCCTCGATCTTACTCACACACTTCTACACACATCCAATCTTCCCAACATATTTTGGGCCGAAGCCCTATCAACGGCTAACTACCTCATCAATAGACTTCCATCCAAACCTATTTCTCTCCAAATTCCATATCAATGCCTTCATGGAAAATCTCTTACATGTTCTCACCTACTCATATTCGACTGCCTTTGCTTTCCTTGGTTACAACCCTACACTTCCAACAAGTTCTCACCTAGATCTCAAGAATGCATCTTAATAAGCTACTCCTCTCTTCACAAAGGATACAAATGTTTCAACTTAACCTCTAGCAAGATCCATATTTATAGGCATGTCGTATTTCACGAACACATTTTTCCCTATAAAGCTCCTACCTTTATATCTACAACTCCACCACTATTACATTATAACCCCACCTCCCCTCTTCTTTTAATTCCAACATATGTTGCTTCAAACTCTTCCACATTGAATCGTTCATCACCTAATATCCCTCTTCCTAACCCGGGCCTTCAGTCCAGCACATCCACTCTCTCTCCCACATCCGCATCAAGCACTTGTCACATGCCTTTCTCTTCAACTTCGCACACTTCCCCATTGCCTCTATTTCCTTGTCTAAATCATCCTATGCAAACAAGACTAAAATCTAGTATTTTCAAACCAAAAGAATCTTTACTCTTCTAAGCACCACTCATCCTCAATCCAGACGACCACATACTCACAAGTAGCTAAATTTGAACACTGTCATGCTACCATTTAGGGAGAATTTAACGCTCTTCAAAAATAATGGACCTGGTCACTTGTGCCTGCTCCACCGAACAAACCTGTCCTCGGCTGCAAATGGACATTTAAAACTAAAATGCTTCTTATTGGTCAAGTGGAATGCTACAAAGCTCATTTCGTTGCTCAAGGCTACAATCAAAAATTTGGTGTGAATAATAATGAAACTTTATGCCCGGTTGCAAACATGCCAACTATCCGTATTCTTCTCAGTCTTGCTATTCATCAACAATGGCCTATTTTCAACTAGACGTCCCCAATGCATTCCTGCACAGTGAACTTCCGGATGAAATAAGCAAGTGACAACCTCCAGCTTTCCACAATCTTGTGGATTCGGGTTCAATCGCTCCGAACCATCACTACTTATACTTCATCGAAATCATACTCAGATTTATATACTAATCTACGTGCATGGTATTCTTATCACAGGAAATGCCCACCACCATTTAGTCACTTCTCAAGCAACTACACTATCAATTTGCACTCAAGCAGCTTGGCCAGATCTTACTCTTTCTAGGTATACAAGTTTTTCAAAATACCTCCGGGTTCTTTCTCACACAACAACACTACGCGACCAAAATACTCCATGACGCCAGATTCACTGATTGCAAGCCTGCACATTCACCCATCACTCCTAAATCAAACCACAAATTCAGTAACAATCAATTATTCCAAGACCCAACACTTTATCATAGACTCATCAGATCACTCCAATACCTATCAATTACTCCATCAGACATTGCATTTTCTACCAACCTAATATGTCACCATATGAAATAACCTACATTACAAGACTTTCAAGCTCTCAAACGTCTACTACGCTACATCAAAGGCACTCTATCCCTCGGTCTACCAATAACCACTAGGGACTTACAACTCCGGACATACACCGATACTGATTGGGCATCAGACGCAACATATCGGAAGTCTATATATGATTTCTGCACAATCTTGGGTCCCAATCTCTTCCTGGTAGGTCAAGAAGCAAGTAACTGTTGTAAAATCATCTATAGAAGCTGAATACATATCCCTATCTATAGCTACCTCAGATGTCATCTAGCTTCGTCGCCTAGTTGCATAACTTCATATCACACAAACCTCTCCAATAACCATCCACTGCGACAACATATCGGCCATCACACTTGAAAAAAATATAATCTTCCATGCTAGAACAAAACACATCGATATCTACTACCACTTCATCCGTCAACATATGAGTTCCGGTGACATTTCCCTCACACATATTTCTTCAAAGGACCAGATCACCGACATTTTGACTAAAGCATTCTCTCCCATTTGCTTTAACAAACTTCGTCGCAAAATTAACCATTCAAGCATCGAATGATTAATTTGAGGGAGGCTATTAGCAAACATTACACGTCATGTATGATGTGTCATTCTTATTTACTACTTTACCATTATACATCTATATATACATGCCTTTGCACTCTCTTTGGGACATATAGAATTACATTTTTTCTTTTACTCTTTTTATGTCTTCTCCATCTCTCTTCCTCCAAGAGGCTCTTGGCTACCTTCTTTCAGCTAGTCCATCCACCACCCTTCCAGACTTCGGTTCTAACTAGACTTTAGAGATAAGGGAAAAATCATGACTCTTCCTTCTAAACTATGTTTTTCTTCCCTACAAAATTAACTCTGTAGACCTGAGAGAGAAGGAAATTAGTGACGTGGTGAGTCCTCAATATGGCTATAAAGGGGTGATGATGAACGTTAGGGGTTTTAAAATAGTTTGATACGTCGGGTATGGGTAGGGGTGTCAATTTCGGGTCACGGGTCGGGTTCGGGTCGAACCCGGAACTGACCCGGGTTCAAACAGGTCGACCCTAACCCGACCCGGTTAGGTAAACGGGTCGGAAATGCGAACCCGGACACGACCCGACGGGTTGCCGGGTTGATCCGACCTGACCCGGGATGACCCGCGAGTGAAGAGGTCGCGCGGTGCGACGGGGTCGCGCGAGGGCGTGGTGCGCGCGGGGTCGCGCAAGTGCCGCGGTCGCGCGGTGCGGCAGTCGAGCGGTGCGGCGGTCGCGCGGTGCGGCGTGGTGGTCGGCTGGTCGCGCGGTGCGGCGGGGGTCGCGCGAGGGGTCTGGGTCGCGTGAGGGTGCGCGGTGCCGCGTGGTCGCGCGGTGCGGGGGGTCGCGCGAGGGCGCTTTGGCAGCGGGTCATGTCCGCGTGGTTAGGTTAAAACGGGTTGGCGGGTCAACCCGGCAACCCGCCGGGTCAACCCGGCAACCCGCCGGGTCAACCCGAACCTGACCCGTTTTATAAACGGGTCAAAATCTCTAACCCGAACCCGACCCGGTTCGAGTTCGGGTTGACCCAAACCCAAAATTTTCGAGTCGGGTTCGGGTCGGGTTTTCGGGTCAGGTCAAATGTTGACAGCTCTAGGTATGGGTTTGACTCGAAATTGATCTGACTCGAATCCAACCCATTTAATAAACAGGTAAAAAACTTAAATTCAAACTGCAAGCAACCCAAATGACCCAAACCCAACATGTTAACCCATCTTGGTTTTTTAAAAAATAGAACTTATTAACTATAAAATTTAGAATATTTGATAAAAATAATAAGATTATACCCACATGTAAAAAAAATTAAGAAAAATATATTAAATGGATAATCTTTGAATAAAAAATGGGTTTGCAAGTCAACCTGAACTTAACCCATTTTAAGTTTAATGAGTAGTCAGATCAATTATTGACACCCATAATGAAGGGGACTCCCTTAAGTTAAATATTGGCAATTTATTTGGCATCTTAATTTTCTTGCCCTCAGCCAATTTTTTATAATATTTACTAAGTTTTACTTCCTCAATTATGTCATATTTTCTAGATTTTTTAGTGTATAAACCTTCACATCATCACATGCGCATACTTTTATTTTTGTCAAAATTTTCACTATAGAAGTTTGTCATTTTTTTATTATTTATTTTTTTTTTAGAAAGTTTTAATTTTCAAATGTGAAATTGTGATGTTTTTTTTTACTTTGATGACAATTAAAGAAAATCAAGCTGTGCAACAATGGCTGACAATTTAGTGCCCTTTATCACCAGTGAAAATCTAATAAAAATTTGTAGGAAATTTCACTTTTTCTAATGGCCTAATGATCGAGATGGAAGTTAGATTAAGGTCAAACATGGAAACATTATGGCAAAGCTATGTAGGAACTCATGATAAGGACAAGAAGGGTATGTTGATGTAAGTCTGATAAGGAACTTAACTCAAAGGCTAAGAAGAAATTCAATTTAATGGCTAAGAATAATAGATGCTATACAGTAAAATACATATTGATTATTTATCAGTTATATTTTTGTTAATGATTCTATTATATGTTTATCTCTATCATCATGTTATGTATAAGTAAATGTCTATCAATATACCATATTAATATACTATATCAGTATAAGTAATATATATGTCATATGTTATGTCATGCTACATCAATCTCAATGTTTCTATCAGTCTATATATATTATCATGTCAATGCGAACATAGATACGATTATGAAAATTAAGGTAGGACATTCAGCTTTAAAAAAGATGTTTTCATCCTTCCATCTATCATCTATATATCATATAAATCTATCAATATATGTCACTCATGTCTTTCAATTATCTTTATTAATCATGTATTTTAACAAGTGGCTTTCAATAAATTAATGAAGAACCGTCACTTTCAACCAATCGGTATAGTAAGTCAATTAGTTACATGATTACATCACAAATCTTTATTTTAAGGAAAATTCGTCTACCCATCCTCATGTACAAGGTATTATCATTTTAGTAGCTAACATGTATTAATTCTAGTGTTCACAATTAGTCTTTCTTTGCTTATATGCAAATGCCACATTTATCTTATATCAGTCATACTATTATTTTTTATGTAAGTCAACTTTATGTATGAAAGGCACTAATCTCTAAAATGCAAGAAAATCTATGCATTTTGCATTAACTTTAAAGAATTTTAATTATCAATTTATCTGGTAAAATCCAATACATTATTGTCAAAATGTCTATAAAACTCATAACTATCATATATGAGAAATTACACAGTAAAAGGTCGTTACATTAGGAGAAAATATTTAATTTTATCAATTTTAGAAGGAATAAAATATGAGAAATCAAAACCATCAAAAATAGGAATAAGATTCGTGTTACCTACCTCGATCATAAGAAATCTTAGAACATAACCAAAGGATGAAAATGCCCTGATCAACCTTCTTTCTCCTCTATATCTCATCCCCTCTCTCCCTTTCTTCTCTCTTCTTCCATGAAAAGTTGAGGGAAGTGGGTAAGGAAGTGTGGGCATGATGATGAATATTTAATATTAAATATGTTAAAAATTTGGTTCAGTGCGCAGCACCACTGTGCTGCATGCGGATTCCAGAGTTACTATAGAACAATGATTGCAATGTGGCGACAGCAATTCCTAGCACCACTATTACATAACGGCTCGACTCCTTAATTATCAATAAGTCCCTCATAGACCTTTGACTGATAACTTCACTCTCAAGCTTTAGATGATAGCTTTATTCTTAGCATTTGGGTTAAATTCACATCTCAATCTTAGCTATCGAATTTCTATCTTTGCTTAATCAGCAAGCTCTCCTTCTTAGTTGTTGAGCTAAAAAATCCCACTTTGGATAACTGTCTCCACCAATTCGAAGATGGATGATGAGGAAAATTCAAATCCACCATACTAAAAAAATTCCTTGATAGGCTTAAAGGATTAACTGAAAAACTAACTATTAAAGAATTAGATAACTATGATTAACCTTGACATCAATAAATTTTATAATATTAATTAAAAAAAGTCATGTAACTTCTAAAATTAAATAACATACTTAAGAGATTATTACTTTCACCTTGAATTCATAGAAGGAAATCTTCTCTTAACGGCATCTCCAAATGAAAAACTCATTTTCTACTTTAAAATGCAGTAACTTGTCTCCAACCAAACTCCATTTTCTAACACAAAAAATATTCCTAGTATATTATTTCTCATACTTGATTTTATATATTTTTAATCATAAATTTTATTTATTGAATTTTTGAATTAAATCTATTATAATTATTTGCTTCATAACATAACTTGGAATATTAATATGTCATAAATAAATAAATATTTAATTAATAAATAGAAAATTACATTAGAACACATAAATATGAATGAGAAAAATATAAGGCAACTAAATATTAGAATTAGTATATTAATCCCACAAATGATCAATCAATGCATTTCACAGTGCAATGTGGGCATCTTTATTTCTGATTTGTTTATGGCGAGCGATAAATTTTTGAAACTGAATATTTCATCCAACACATTTTTGACCTTCGGGGGTGGCGCTTCTCTCACAACTTAACCTGGTCTAGTGAGATTTTGTTCATCTTTGATTATTATGTTATGCAAAATTATGCATGTAGTCATTATATCATGTAGTACATCTTTGCTTTAAAAATATACAGGTTCTGCCACAATTGTGAAACGAGATTGGAGAGTTCCAAAAGCATATTCCACGTCTTTTCTACATACCAGTTCTTGAATTATTTGCATAATGGTTGACCATGTTTGATATATATTATCAATCAAATAATAACCATGTTAGATTTTTTTCCTTGAATGGTGTAATGATAGGGAGAAGTTATAACTTGAGTGAGATTAGAGAATACGTGGGAAGACTCCAACAAGTTTATATCATTATTAGTGCCAGGCAAACCAAAGTAAACATGTCATATCCAAAGATCGCAATCTATCATGACTTCCAGAATAATTGTATGTGATCCAGTACGTCTGGCGTATTACCCAGCCCACCAGGTAGGACAATTTTCCCACTTCAGTGCATACAATCTAAACTGCCAACATTCCTAGAAAACCATGTTATTCATTAATGTTAAGAAGTCTATCCACTTCATTAATTGTTGATGATCTTAAATATTACTCTGAAAATATTTAGACTACTGCTCTATAAAATCTCTTTATACTTTCGACTATTGTTGATTCACCTATTCTTATATATTCATATGTAGCATCTACGGGTAATCTATATGCTAACATCCGAAGGACAACTATTACTTTCTAGAGGGGTAATAAACCAAACTTACCGGCATGATCAATTTATTAGTGGAAGTACATATCATGTGCTTTTATTACGCCAAGGACACATATAAATAATGTTTGAGACATTCGATATCTTTGTCATAATATTATATTATTGTATATTGGATTACTTGAAAAGTAATCTTGATAAAGTTGACGATCTATAGCTTCTCTATCACGGTTAATAAAAGCACGACCTATAACCGGGCCTCCCATAGAGACGTGATTAATAGGTTATGTAAGCAGGATTTGGATCATCAAATTATTATTTGTTATCATACAATAAAACATTGATTCATCTTCTTGTAAACTATTTATCATTTGGAGTGTGTCTTCTTCATCTGAGGAAGAAGAAGATGAAAACGTATTATGCATATTGATTATGTAATATTAAGGTGATTTGGAAATCTACTATTTATAAGGGAAGTGCATTGACTGGTCACATTCAATCCATACCTCTTGAGAGGTGTGAAAATCTTATAGGACACAATACAGTTATTAGTCACATTCGATCCATGCCTCTTGAGAGGTGTGAGAATCTCATAAGATATAATACAGTCACTTGCCACATCCGATTCATGCCTCTTGAGAAGTATGCTAATCTCATAGGACATAATGCAGTAACTTGTCACATTTGGTCCACACCTCTTGACAGGTGTGAGAATCTCATAGGATACAATACGGTGATTGGTCACATCTGACTCATGTTTCTTAAGATATGTGAGAATCTCATAGGATACAATATAGTGACTAGTCACATCCGGTCAATGCTTCTTGAGATGTGTAAGAATCTCATAGGATACATTATAGTGGATGGTCACATCCAGAGTAATATTAAATTGCAAAGTAAGAAGGATGTCAAGAATTCCAACATAATTGTTATATAAATAGGGATGAGGAGTATATCACGTAAATAGTATTCTACATCCATTAAGTCTCTGAAAAATATGTCGATCCAACCAACGACATGTTCTCATAAGCAAGATAAGCTCTTATGTAGAATAAATATATATAAATTTTTCAAGACCCAATTGCGGGTATATATGAGTCATCGGATAACTTTTGGTTACGTATAGAAGAAGCGTATAATAATTCCAAAAGCCAAAGTTTGGAGATGCATTCAAAAAGATATGTTCAGTCTCGTATTCATACTATCGAGAAAGCAATAAGGAAGATGTATGCATGCATTTGATAGATTGAAAAAAGACATATTAGTGGTGCTTCAAATGAAGATATTGTGAGTATTCATGTCTATTACTAAATATATCTTTTTTATTTCACAACTTACGTAATCATAACTGTGTATATCGATTTATAGTTAGATCAAGCTAAACTATTATTTGCGTAAGATGGAAAGTTCAAAGCAGGTTGGAAGTTTGAGCATGTGTGGAACATTATTAAAAATTTTGAGAAATTTCAATATGGTCAATCTAGTGTTAGGCAAGCGTATGTTGAGCTTTGGATATGCCGCATCGGAGTTAGTGAAATTAACCCCTGATTCTGGTATATAACAACCTCCTAGACTCTCTGTATTTTATCTCAATTTAGATGATGGAGAATATAATGTTCGTGGCTCTTAACCTGAATGAATGATTGGGGTTAAGAAAGCCAAGCTAAAAAGAAAAATTGATGAAGAGATGTAAACATTTATTAAAACTTTAAAAGATGGAAACAAACAACCTATTGAGCAATTAAAAAAGCAAGTGTGCAGAGACAACAACATTTGGAGCTTCAAACTAAGAACTATGCTTTAAAATTAGGGGTGTCAATATTGGACCCGACCCGAAAACCCGACTCGAACCCGACCCAAAAATTTCGGGTTCAGGTTGACCCAAACCCGAAGCGGGTAGGGTTCGGGTTCAGGTATTTGACCTGTTTCAAAAAATAGGCCAGGTTTGGGTTGACATGGGAACCCAAAAATGACCCGGCTGCCCAGTTTTCCCGCTCTACCCGCATCATTATGCTCGCATGTATCGACTCACTGCTGAGTGCCACGTGTGATGTGATCCAACCGTAGGCATAGGTAGACCCGACTGCTCTCGATCCAGTGGCAGGTGCGGTCTCGTGGACTTGCTTCCCGCGGTCGAGTCCTCCGTGCATCCCGCAGTTGAGTCCCACAGTCGAGTCCGCCACGTGTCCCACGGTCGAGTTCGACGTCCGCTGCGTGTCCCACGGTCGAGTTCGCCGAGTCTGTTGTGCGTCCCGCGATCTCGCTGTCTGCTGCTGCTGCTAAACCCCAAAGCTTGACCCGGCGTGCCGCTGTCGAATCCAAAGAGGGTCGGTTTGGGTCGGGTTCGGGTTTGCAAAACTGACCCATTTACAAAAATGGGTCGGGTTCAGGTTGACCTGAATAGTGCCCGGTCAATTTCGGGTTTGACCCGAACCCGACTCGTGACCCGAAATTGACACCCCTATTTAAAAGAACTCAAAGAAGAAAATAAAATATTGTTTGAAGACTTAAGTTTTATACATAATCCTGATATTCGTGCATTTGTCTATGCTGAACAAGCCCAAATTTTATAAAAGAGGTTCGAATAACAACAACCACCTTCTTCAAACTCTTTTGGACAATATCTCAGTAATCTTGGTGGAGCTTAGGGGTGTCAATTCGGGTCAACGGGTCGGGTTCGGGTCGAACCCGAAACTGACCCGGCACTGTTCGGGTCAACCCGAACCCGACCCGTTTTTAAAAACGGGTCAGGTTTTCGGACCCGAACCCGACCCGATTCGGGTCCGGGTCAACCCGACCCGACACGAATGACTCGGAATTGACCCAAAATTTCTAATTTTCGGGTCAAAAATCGGGTCAATCTTCGTTTTTCGGGTCAAAATCGGGTCAAAAACGGGTTAAACTCGGATTTTCGGGTCAAATATGAGTTTTCGTGTTAGTTTCGTGTCACTTTCGGGTCAATTTCGTGTTTCCGTGTCAACCCGAACCCGACCCGATTTTTAAAACGGGTTGATTTCTTCAACCCGAACCCGACCCGTTTCGGGTTTGGGTTGACCCGAACCCGGATTTTTCCGGGTCGGATTCGGGTCGTGTTTCGTGTCGTGTCAAAAATTGACACCCCTAGTGGAGCTGATACAAATCTTCTAAATTATTAGATTCTCATTGCTTGTTATTTTAATTTTTTTTATTGTTATCCGAATGCATTCTATATTTTGATTTTTTTTATGTATTGTACTTCTCGATATCTTTTATATGTATGAGAATTTTATCTTAATGTTATCTTAAATTAATTGATATGTCATTAAAAAATTATCTTGATCGGACATAAATCTCGAGGCAAAAATCAAGTTGGAAACTTCAAAAATTAAATCTGGAATCATCTGAACTCCGATTTCAACAAACTTATAGTCGAACTGATCGTCCGGAAATAGGAACCCAACAACATCAAATTCGACTCAATTCGAGTTCAAATGAGTCCAAATCAAGGACCTGAAGCACTCTTGGAAAGTTTGAACCACAAACGGAGTTACCAAATGATTTTTAAACATGACATGCTTATAGTCGAATCTAGTGGCTCGACGAGACGAATCCAACGAGCCCAAAATTGCTTAATTTTTACATCATTAAGACCTTCAAATGTCTGACGAATGGTACATGATCAAGGGATTCAAT
This sequence comes from Dendrobium officinale, assembly GCA_019514585.1. NCBI lineage: Eukaryota > Viridiplantae > Streptophyta > Magnoliopsida > Asparagales > Orchidaceae > Dendrobium > Dendrobium officinale. The sequence goes on along the minus strand of CM033695.1, from coordinate 32,118,546 downwards.
ATCGGCTGTCTATTTAACGACTCCCCATTTACCCGTGATCTCTCCCCTATTTACGGGCCACGCTACTTCATAAATCTATAAATAGCCCCTCATTTCTCTTGAGAGGGGGACCAAGCAAGAAGAGGAGAAGAGAAGAAGAATAGGAGGGAAGAAACTCCTCTTCGACCACCATCGGAATTCTCTCTGACCTCCAAGTGACACCGGAATTCCGTCCAACCTCCAAGTGACGCCGGAGTTTCACCTGAACTCCAAGTGATGCTAGAGTTCTGTCCAACCTTCAAGTGACGCTGGAGTTTCACCCAAATTCCAAGTGACACTATATTTATGTCCAACCTTCAAGTGACGCCGGAGTTTCACCCGAACTTCAAGTGACGCCGGAGTTTTGACGGAATACCATATAACGTCGGAGTTCTCCTCGGCCGCCAACTAACGTCGGACTTCTACCCGACATCGGACCTTTACTCGTCGCCAAGTTTTTATCAGACGTCAGACTTCTGCCTGTTGTCGGACTTTCCCCGGACATCTATCTGATGCTGGATTTCGGTCCATTGCTAGATTTCTACTTGACGCCATCTTTCTGACCTTCGGCGTCAGACAACGATCCTTCCGACTTACGTCATCCACCGACTACAGTCATTCCGACCTCCGTCACTTGCTGACTACTGTCCTTCTAACTTACGTCGCCCACCAACTACAGTCCTTCCGACCTCCATCACCTGTTGACTACAGTCCTTCCGACCAAACGAACATGTCAACAGTGACTCTTTGCATTCTCATTATGTACTTCATATAATGTACATCAAGCCAAGGCCTTCCCCCTAAGGAAGAGCCTCAATTGTAATCAACTACAAAATAGTGGATCCATTAAAACTGGCTAGACCCCGTAGTTTTTCCCTCTTTTTCACATAAAAATCTTGGTGTCTCATAAATGTTAGACCCTCTCTCTTATCTGATTGCGTGACGGATTTTTTTACAATGCTAAGATGCTAAATTTTATATTTTTCTACCACCGTGAATACTCATGGACGCAACATTAATTAATTATGTTAAAAAAATAGATTTCTATACTTCTATTTTATTATTTCTTAATTAGTAATAAAAAATTTTCTAAACTTGGAATCTTTAAAATTAATAATTAATTTCCAAATTAAAAAAAAAAACGGGTGAATAGTGCGAAGTCAATATTGACGTCACACTGTTCATCCACGATGAAATAGCATCAAACTTGTCGCTTGATTGGAGCGATAGAAGAACAACAAATGATTATTTGTCGTTCAATTGGAGATGCCCTAATAAACAAAATAAAATCATAAAATCAATTGAGAACATGCATGAAAAAAAAAAATTATCTACAAATTTTATGATAGTTATCATGTTATCAACATGTTTTTTTTTTTGAAATTATAGTTATGGTGTTCAATTTGTATTTTAGCGCACCTGATCCGCTATCAAGTCGCTGGTCAAACTTTTAAAAAATAAAATACAGTACCAGTCGATCACGTAACCCTAACCCTCGATTCCCTCTCGCCTTTTATATCGACCACCCGTCCCTGGTATCTTCTGCCGATCTTTGTCTGCCACCGAAAGTCTTTACCTCCTCCTCATGGGAAGCAAAATGCGGGGTCCCATCATCCGCTCGCCATCCCTAGACCTCGTGGTACCCTCCCCCCTTTGCCGCCTAGTGGAAATGCCGCTTACCGCTTCCGCCGCCCCTGCTCCTGAACTAAGCCAGGACGAACTTAAGCGCATCGCTGCCTACCGTGCCGTTGATCTTGTGGAATCCGGCATGGTCATTGGCCTTGGCACCGGCTCCACCGCCGCCCACGCGCTCGACCGCCTAGGCGACCTCATTCGCCGCGGCATCCTTCGCGACATCGTTGGTATTCCGACCTCAAAGAAAACGGAGGTTCATGCTCGCGCAGTTGGCATCCCCCTTTCTGACCTAGATAATCACCCAGTCGTGGACCTCTCCATCGACGGTGCTGATGAGGTCGATCGCCATCTCAACCTGGTTAAGGGCCGTGGCGGATCCCTCCTTCGGGAGAAGATGATCGAGGGGGCTAGCAAGAGATTCGTTGTCATCGTCGACGAGACGAAGATGGTGAACTTACTTGGCGGCAGCGGCCTAGCTGTGCCTGTTGAGGTTATCCCTTTCTGCTGGAGCTTCACTATGGGGAAGCTCCGGCGGCTGTTCGATGGGATCCCTGGGTTCGATTTGAGGCTGAGGACCACTTCTGGAGATGAAATGACTCCATCTGTGACGGATAATTTGAATTATGTTATCGATCTGTTTTTTGAAAAGGGGATTACGGGTAATTTGGATGAGATTAGCGATGCGATTTTGAAGATTGTCGGTGTTGTGGAGCACGGGATGTTCTTGGGCATGACAACTTCTGTGATAGTAGCTAGGAAGGACGGCAGCGTTACAGTGATAAATAGGATGGGGGGATAGGAGTACCGTGACCGGCTGAAGCTTATTGAGGTTGAGGTAAATTTACTGATTTGAGTAGTGAAAGTTGCGATCTTTGATTAGAAAGGATGGCTGCTTGCGCATCAAAATTTTTTGTTTTTTATTTTTCTTACTGAGTTAAGTGTTTTCTATGCCGAGCGAAACAAAGTTTCAAGTATTTGTCCTTGGAAATTTGTGATTATGCTCTTGAAAAGAAAATTTTTGTACCCTCGCATGCTTCATGCATTACTCCAATGAAGAATTAGTTTTTTTTACATCAATAAACTTTTCTAATGTTTTGCTTGCGTGATTCTTCCTTATGTTTCCTTTCTTTAGATTGTTTTTCCTCTCTTTTTTTCCCCAGTCCACTGGAAAACAGCTAGTGGCTGTATCCAGTTCTGTTTTGCTGTAAAATCAACAAAGCAGTGGCAGAATTCGGTGCAATGTAGCGGCAGCCATAGCAGACCGGCAAGGATTGGGCCCCTTGCGCGGCTGTGGCTATTTTAAGTAAGGAGAAGAGGAGGAGAAAATACAAAAGGAAATAGGAAATTTTATATTGATTTCTTCTGTAAAAATCCTGCCTTTAAATAGGTAATCATATTAAATATTGGTCTAATTTACTTCCTAAACAAATTTCAAAGAGAAAGTAAAAACTGAAATTAATCCTTATTTTGCTGTATCCTTATCTTCTTATAATTTGAAATTTGATTTGGGAATCCAACTTTGGAAGCCTTGAATTTGCCTCTAGACTCCTATTGACATCCTTTTCTATCTTAACTTTATGATCTCCATATCAGCAAATTTTATGAAAAAAATCAAACTGTTGAAACTAACATGATCTTTTTGATCTGTCTACGAACTGATGCCTTAATCATGAGATGTGATTGATCACCTACTAGATCAACTTGAGGTTTTATCTTTTTTTTTTATTGGAGCTATTTTACTGCACTGTTTCACATATTTTGTGATTTCATTTTCCTTTTGGTTGTGAGAATTGTGGATGGGAACTGAGTTTTATCTAAGAGGAATGCTCTTCTGACCAACATATATTTGGGTCATGCAGCTACTAATTTTTTTAAAATATTTTTTGATGTTTTAATGTTGAGCTGATAAACCCAAGTGAGTTAGGTGTAATTCACAGTAACAAATTTTGTAGTGTTTTCTAATGATTTGTTAAATATTTTTATAATTTATTTAGATCCTTGGTTAAGATGATGATGTTCACTGGACTAGTTTGGAGCTTTGATCGCTTAGGAATAGACTCAAAATAAACATTAACGAAGACTAAAGTGCGAAGGTCTGTCCAAGGTTGTTGTAGTTTAGTGCGTTTGTTTTTGTAAATTGTTTGAGTTTATTTTTACTTCAAAGATCAAGGAATGATGTACGTAATAATTTAAATTTGCAAAATTTTTTATTAAGTACATCAAAATATATGTTCAGAATTGTATGTTTATATTTTAAACTTGAAAATTACTTTGCAAAATACTAAAATATGATTTACTATTGGATTGTACTTGTACATATGATCCTAGCATTCATACAATGTTGATTGATCATATGATTGTGAATCGTGTATATGGTTATCCAACGATTGTCTTGAACTAATCATTGGATATTTAGGTTTCGTTTGGGATAATTTCTTTTCTACTTTGTTTTTATGACAATAATCATAATCTCTATTTGGCCACTATTTTTTATTATTTTCAAGAAACTTTTGTACTACGAAGCTTCTATAACAACTTTAAATAACTACTTCATCAGCAGTAGCTTTACAAAGCAGTAAAAAGACCGTCTTTTATTACAATCATATGTATCATGAAACAAAATTCCTTGAAATTTAAAATTGATCTTACATATGATCATCCAATACTTGAGCATAGCGACTAGTTTGTATTAATGGGAATTTTGTGATTTGTATAGATACATTGGAGACAGTTTAGGATTCACCTTTTGCCTATAAATACCACTTTAACCCCATTTCAATGGCGTTGAAGAATTGGTGAGGTTTTTTAGCAAAAAATGTAAGATCCATTTTGAGAAGTTTTTAAAGCGTTCATCATCTAGTCTTCTCAGCTCGTAATAAAACTCTTTGTATCTATTAGGTTCCAGTATTTTTATTAGATTGCTCTTTTGTTCTATGTTTAATAATAATCTTTGTGAGAGATTATGTAGCTTTTAACTTGTAGATCAAAGAAAGCATTTACGCACCTCTAATAGCAAAATCCTAAGTGATGAGAAGCTGAGGCATTAATTTCAGCTGTTTGGAGGCTGAACTAGGAGTTAGTATTATGCACTATTTGCTCTATAATTTGTATATCTATTCTTACAGAGTTACTAAGTATTGTTCATTCTTGAATATTCTAATGGTGACATGTGTTTAATGTTTGAGTTGAATATTTTGTAAGAGGAAACATTATGCTTTGAGCTCTTTAGTTTCATTATCCTAATCTTAGCATACTAATATTATGATCATCATATTTACATTATTGAGATGCCGATCTATATTTAGGTTTCGTTTGGGATAGCTTTATTACTGTTTCTTAAAGTAGTTTTTTGACACAAAAGTTTAAATTTTTACATTAAGAAGTTGTTAAAGAAACAATAAGAAAGCCGTCATAAATGAAATCAATGAATATATATAAAGCAGATGATTTGAGGCTTATTTGACCTTGATGGGTTAGACTGAGAGTAGCACTCATATTTACACTCAACTTGTTAAGAAGATACCGTACACTCAGCATTCGTCTATACGAACTTTGAAAGCTCAGTGCAGCTACGGAAGTGTAGGTTGTCTTGTAGCAAAATAATCCCAAAAAACTTCTGAATCGTTTAGTTAAAGAATTAGGCTGAGAAGATAGTCAGTTTTGAGGAAAGAGTTGAACCCCAGTATTGTTATGTAAGCAGGGAATGGATGAGGTTCTGAGATTTTTTTTACATGGATACTAGAGCTATGACTGATCCCTTTCCATAGGTCTCGTGTGCCTAATGGGAGAAATTATTCAGCGTGGAGATTGGATGTAGAACATGCCCGGAGACCAATCAGATTGCGCCACATTAGTGATATTGAGCGGTACCGAGCCGCAGTATAGAGCGAAGGGGTGACATGATGCATTATGGTTGGTTTTTAGACGGCGTTCGGCGTCCGCACAGAATAATTTCTCGCCTAATGGAGTAATGCCCCATATATTAAGAGTTCATTTTGGGACTATTTTTTTAGTGATTCTTAAAGTAGTTTTTTGAACAAAAATTATATATTTATGCTAAAAAACTACTTTAAGGAGTAAAAAAGTCGCCCAAAAGAAGCCTAACTCAAGGGGTAATTGATGTAGAACGCAGAGGGGGAATAAAAAATTAAAGATATACAATTCCATATCAGATTTCCCTTAATTAATGAATTTAAATTTGAAATTCAAACAAGAAAGAAGGGAGGGAAGAGATGAATTAATTATCTCCTTAATTGTGATCTTTAATTAGGAAGAAAATTATTAGGATAGAGGGGAGAGAGAGACCGACCAAATGAGAGGGAATGATGAGGTGTCTAAGTTCAATGAATGTGAATGAAGCATTAATTGTGATTGAGAATTAAATCTGAAATTAATTTCAGATTTGGAAGGATTGGAGGGGCTTCCTAAAATGGATTTATTAACTCGGAAATGTTTTTGAAATTCAAATCTATTTGAATTCAATTTAAGAAGCTTTCCAAATTAATAATTGAATAATTTAGGAAAGTAATCAAGATGCTAATCAAGATGCTATTTGAATTTGAAATTCAAAATTGTGGATGAGGGGGGCCTACAGCTTCAAAGAGGAGAGGGATTTAAGAGAGATAAATTAATGCTTGTTTGAATTAGAATTTTAAATTAGGAATAACTGATTTAATTCCTGAAATTACTAAACGACAAGAGGGGGGTGAATTGTAAAAATCTTTTTCTTAATAAAAGTAACCCTAAACAAGAGTTCTAATTTTTTTGTTGTTTTTGAAATTTTATAACAAAATTTTAAACAAGTTTTCTTCCACAAAATTTCACATGCAATAGATATGAAAAATTAAAAGCAAGTAAAACGTAAATGACGATAAGGAAAAAACACACAAAAAATTTTATAGTGGTTCGGTCAAAATATGACCTACGTCCACTCCCCGGAGTCTTCCACTCTGAGATTTTCACTATCAAATAGTTCTCCTTTTGCTCCCCTCGACAAGGCGGAGAAGCCTTTACAAACCTCCCTTTCACCAAGGCGTGGCGGAGTGCCAAACTCTGTTTTCGCCCTCCTGGCGACGGCAGAGAACCTTCTCGTTTTTCTCCCTCATGGAGAAGGCAGAGAACCTCGAGGTAACGGATGTAGACGAGCCTTTCCCTTGGAGATCCTCCCTAAATCCTTCTAGAGCCACAGGAGGAGCAAGATGCAGCAAGCTTGGAGCAACCGTGTGATCTCCCTCACACCTCTTCTCCCTCACAACGCTCACCTCCTCCTTCCTCTCTCAACCCTTAAGAATTTCTCTAGAGCTCTCTCCCTTGGAATCCCTCTCTAACCACGTTCACCTCCTCTGTGATTCTTACTGAAAAAAGACTTGATTGACATCTAAAAACGGGCTCCAAAAACCTCTGATTTCAAAAGTAGCCGTTACTGTTCGTACAATACTATTCCACATCGTACAGTACGATCTTCATAAACAGACGTCGTCCTGGTACGAAGGTGTACGAACAGTTCAAAACAATTCGTACTGTACGATATAATATCGTACGGTACGATACAACAAGATACTATTCGTGCAGGACGATGGTCTGGACGATCGGATGTCATCTCTGTTCATCGTATGGTACGATTACTATCGTACAGTACGATGTGACAAAAACCAAGAGATCGTCCAGGACGATATCCGGGATGATCATATTTCGTCTCTGTTCATTGTATGGTAAGATCGTGTTCGTACAGTACGATGTTCAAATTTTAATTAGGCCTGGATTACATGCACTAATCAAGGGTTAATTTAAGTAAGTATTTAAAATAGATCGTACAGTACGAACATGTTCGTACAGTACGAACGGCGCAAAATCACTTACTTAAACTAAACTACGGCTAGGGTTTTGGATCTGAACATATCGTACAGTACGAAGGAATTCGTACAGTACGATCTATTCACAGAATTGTCCACATAGCTTGGATCGTACGGTACGAATTAAAATCGTATAGTACGATCTACAGAGAAGAATTTTAATTACATTTTGCAGTTAAAAAACAATTCTCCCCCTGTGTGTGTGTATGGTTGCTCTTACTCTTACGCATTTTGTGGTCAGACTCAATAAAGTAAAAACAAAATAAATGGAAAAATACAATGTTTGACTCATACTCCTAATCTACCCGGTCTTGAGTCTTCCTTTCTTCCTGAGTCACTTGTGATCTTTTTGAAATGTTAGCGCTCAAGGAAAATAACAAATAAAATAATATTCAATGAAAGGTTATTCCAAAACACTCATTATTTGGCATCATCAAAATCTTAAGCTCGGGGTCATGGGTTGCAACAATCTCCCCCTTTTTGATGATGTCAAATAATTTGTTGCAAGTAAGAAAGAAAAACATTTCTTTTGTTTTTTTTTTGTTTTTTTTATATATTTTTTTAAATTAAACACGAGAAAAAAAGTACTAAAAGCAAGCACGAAACAAAAGGAATGCATTTAGATAACAGTCATTACAACAAACTTCTCCCCCTTTTGACAGCACAAAAAGGAGGAGCAACTAAAAGCAAAAAAGCAAAAGAAGAAAAACTACAATGCAAACACAGACAATCTAGTCAGACGGGTCCTGATCAGTTGGTGGTGGAGTTGGATTTGGCTGAAAATATTGAAATAGAGCATCGAAGCGGTGATCAATTGCAGTAAAATGCTCTCCAAACCATTGCATATCAGTCTCGTGTTGCTGATGTTGTTCTTGAATATGCAGGTCGAGACGAGTCTGCAGCTGGTCGAAGCGGGCGACTAAATCATCATCAGGGTGTGCTGGTGCTGGTGCTCGGGGTGCGGCATGACGTCGTGGTCGAGCTGGAGCTGCGGCTGGGGCATCTTCTTCTTCTTCTTCATCAAAGACGGGTTCTTCAGGCTTGTGACCCCGATGAAAGAGAATACGGAAGGAAGCATCCGTATAAAAAATAGGAAGCATGTCGGGTTAACCAGGGTAGGATAATTGATATTTATTGTGGAGGATATATCCTATTAGGTGACTAAGAGCCAGATTCTGTTTCCGTCGGGTGGTATGTAGACGAACAAAAGTCATGTGACGAATATAGTTGCTAATCAAATTGACCTCATCAAACTTAATGTTGGACATAATAAGGTAGGTAGCGACGGACAAGGTAGGGGTCAGATTGATACGGTCACCACCTTTGGGTATGATAGAAGTTCGAAGAACATGTTGAATTATACGGGCATTTCAAGTTAAGGATTGAACAAGAGGCTGGTGTTGATGAAAAGCAGTATTCCTAAGGACTATTTACATCGCTCCAATCAAATTCATCGGTAAGAAACGAGCGAACCATAGGTCCTTCAGTGGACAGCCCAATATATTGGGCGAGGTCAGCTCTAGTTATCTCAATGGTGCGGCCACAAACAAAGGAGTGAAAAGTGGTGTTATCGACGGTGTAGGTGAGGTTGGCGAGAAATTCAAAAAGAAGTTCAGAATTATATGGAAACGCCAGGGTGAGTAGAAATTGAAAGGTGGTGGAAGCAAAGAGGCCAATTACCTCGAAATTGAGAGCGGCCTGATTAAGCATTTTCGAAGGGGAAATTTTGCAGGCTTTGTATCGGTGGTAGGCTTCCTCATTCTCACTATTCAGAAAGCGATCAGGTTGGCGACTCGACGAGGACGAGCTTCCAGCAGTCATCCGACCTCGTTTAAACATCGCAATAGGGCACGAAAACGAAGTGAAGGCTGAGTGAGGAGAGGATTGAGTGAATTGAACAGCCTAGGTAAGGGTATTTATAGGAAATTTTGGAAATCGTATAGTACGATCTTGGATCGTACAGTACGATAGACAATTAATATTCTGACCGGTCGTTTCGGGAAAAGGCAGTCAAATCGTACAGTATGATAGGTATCGTATAGTACGATCAGACGAATATCGATCGTCCCGAGGCCTCAGTACGACTTTTGACCAAAAGTTTTGTACTGTACGAACAGGTGTATCGTACAGTACGATACATAATAAATATCGTACCGAACCGCTTTAACTCGAATTTGTCCTTAGTGCTGATGTGGATCGTACCGTACGAAACGGAGATATCGTACAGTACGATACTCAATAATGTCGTACCAACCGGATTTAATTCGTCCCAATCCGTTGCTGACGTGGATCATATTGTACGAAAAAGAGATATCGTACAATACGATAGGCAATTATGCGGGAAGATTATCGTACAGTACGATGTAGGTCGTCCAGTACGATCAACAGAGCTGAAATCAGCCTATTGGTAGATGGTATGTAGGTCGTCTCTGTTCATCGTATGTTGCAACCCATGACCCCGAGCTTGAGATTTTGATGATGCCAAATAATGAGTGTTTTGGAACAACCTTTCATTGAATATTATTTTATTTGCTATTTTTCTTGAGCACTAACATTTCAGAAAGATCACAAGTGACTCAGGAAGAAAGGAAGACTCAAGATCGGGTAGATTAGGAGTATGAGTCAAACATTGTATTTTTCCATTTATTTTATTTTTACTTTATTGAGTCTGGCCATAAAATGCGTAAGAGTAAGAGCAACCATGCACACACACAGGGGGAGAGTTATTTTTTAACTGCAAAACGTAATTAAATTCTTCTCTGTAGATCGTACTGTACGATTTCCGAAATTTCCTATAAATACCCTTGCCTAGGCTGTTCAATTCACTCAATCCTCTCCTCACTTAGCCTTCACTCCGTTTTCGTGCCCTCTTGCGATGTCCAAACGAGGTCGGATGACTGCTGGAAGCTCGTCCTCGTCGAGTCGCCAACCTGATCGCTTTCTGAATAGTGAGAATGAGGAAGCCTACCACCGATACAAAGCCTGCAAAATTTCTCCTTCGAAAATGCTTAATCATGCCGCTCTCAATTTCGAGGTAATGGGCCTCTTTGCTTCCACCACCTTTCAATTTCTACTCACCCTGGCGTTTCCATATAATTCTGAACTTCTTTTTGAATTTCTTGCCAACCTCACCTACACCGTCGATAACACCACTTTTCACTCCTTTGTTTGTGGCCGCACCATTGAGATAACTAGAGCCGACATCGCCCAATATATTGGGCTGTCCATTGAAGGACCTATGGTTCGCTCGTTTCTTACCGATGAATTTGATTGGAGCGATGTAAATAGAGTCCTTAGGAATACTGCTTTTCATCAACACCAGCCTCTTGTTCAATCCTTAAACCGAAATGCCCGTATAATTCAACATGTTCTTCGAACCTTTATCATACCCAAAGGTGGCAACCGTATCAATCTAACCCCTACCTTGTCCGTCGCTACCTACCTTATTATGTCCAACATTAAGTCAATTTGATTAGCAATTATATTCGTCACATGACTTCTGTTCGTCTACCTACCACCCGACGGAAACAGAATCTGGCTCTTGGTCACCTAATAGGATATATCCTCCACAATAAATATCAATTATCATACCCTGGTGAACCCGACATGCTTCCTATTTTTTATACGGATGCTTCCTTCCGTATTCTCTGTCATCGAGGTCACGAGCCTGAAGAACCCGTCTTTGATGAAGAAGAAGGAGAAGATGCCCCAGCCGCAGCTCCAGCTCGACCACGACGCCATGCCGCACCCCGAGCACCAGCACCAGCACCAGCACACCCTGATGATGATTTAGTCGCCCGCTTCGACCAGCTGCAGACTCGTCTCGACCTGCATATTCAAGAACAACATCAACAACCCGATACTGATATGCAATGGTTTGGAGAGCTTTTTACTGCAATTGATCACCGCTTCGATGCTCTATTTCAATCTTTTCAGCCAAATCCACCTCCACCACCAACTGATCAGGACCCGTCTGACTAGATTGTCTGTGTTTGCATTGTAGTTTTTCTTCTTTTGCTTTTTTGCTTTTAGTTGCTCCTCCTTTTTGTGCTGTCAAAAGGGGGAGAAGTTTGTTGTAATGCCTGTTATCTAAATGCATTCCTTTTGTTTCGTACTTGCTTTTAGTATTTTTTTTCTCTTGTTTAATTTAAAAAAAAATAAAAAAAAAAAACACAAAAGAAATGTTTTTCTTTTTTACTTGCAACAAATTATTTGACATCATCAAAAAGGGGGAGATTGTTGCAACCCATGACCCCGAGCTTAAGATTTTGATGATGCCAAATAATGAGTGTTTTGAAACAACCTTTCATTGAATATTATTTTATTTACTATTTTCCTTGAGCACTAACATTTCAGGAAGATCACAAGTGACTTAGGAAGAAAGGAAGACTCAAGACCGGGTAGATTAGGAGTATGAGTCAAACATTGTATTTTTCCATTTATTTTGTTTTTACTTTATTGAGTCTGGCCACAAAATGCGTAAGAATAAGAGCAACCATGCACACACATAGGGGGAGAGTTGTTTTTTAACTGCAAAATGTAATTAAAATTCTTCTGTGTAGATCGTACTGTACGATTTTAATTCGTACCGTACGATCCAAGCTATGTGGACATTTCTGTGAATAGATCGTACTGTACGAATCCCTTCGTATTGTACGATATGTTCAGATCCAAAACCCTAGCCGTAGTTTAGTTCAAGTAAGTGATTTTGCGCCGTTCGTACTGTACGAACATGTTCGTACTGTACGATCTATTTTAAATACTTACTTAAATTAACCCGTGATTAGTGCATGTAATCCAGGCCTAATTAAAATTTGAAAATCGTACTGTACGAACCCGATCGTACCATACGATGAACAGAGACGAAGTATGATCGTCCCGGATATCGTCCTGGACGATCTCTTGGTTTTTGTCACATCGTACTGTACGATAGTAATCATACCATACGATGAACAGAGACGACATCCGTTCGTCCAGACCATCGTCCTGTACGAATAGTATCTTGTTGGATCGTACCGTACGATATTATATCGTACAGTACGAATTATTTTTGAACTGTTCGTACACCTTCGTACTAGGACGACGTCTGTTTATGAAGATCGTACTATACGATGTGGAATCGTTTAGTACGATTAGTAACGACTACTTTTGAAATCAGAGGTTTTTGGAGCCCGTTTTTAGATGTCAATCATGTCTTTTTCAGTAAGAATCACAGAGGAGGTGAACGTGGTTAGAGAGGGATTCCAAGGGAGAGAGCTCTAGAGAAATTCTTGAGGGTTGAGAGAGGAAGGAGGAGGTGAGCGTTGTGAGGGAGAAGAGGTGTGAGGGAGATCACTTGGTTGCTCAAAGCTTGCTGCATCTTGCTTCTCCTATGGCCCTAGAAGGATTTGAGGGAGGATCTCCAAGGGAAAGGCTCGTCTACATCCGTTACCTCGAGGTTCTCTGCCTTCTCTAGGAGGGAGAAAAACGAGAAGGTTCTCTGCCGTCGCCAGGAGGGCGAAAACAGAGTTTGGCACTCCGCCACGCCGGGATGGTGAAAGGGAGGTTTGTAAAGGCTTCTCCGCCTTGTCGAGGGGGGCAAAAGGAGAACTATTTTGATAGTGAAAATCTCGGAGTGGAGGACTCCGGGGAGTGGACGTAGGTCATATTTTGACCGAACCACTATAAAATTTTTGGTGGGTTTTTTCCTTATCGTCATTTACGTTTTACTTACTTTTAATTTTTCATATCTATTGCATGTGAAATTTTGTGGAGGAAAACTTGCTTAAAATTTTGTTATAAAATTTCAAAAACAACAAAAAAATTAGAACTCTTGTTTAGGGTTACTTTTATTAAGAAAAAGATTTTTACAATACACCCCCCCTCTTGTCGTTTAGTAATTTCAATTGGTATCAGAGCCAAATAATGACGATGAACAGAGACGAAGTATGATCGTCCCGGATATCGTCCTGTACGATCTCTTGGTTTTTGTCACATCGTACTGTACGATAGTAATCGTACCATACGATGAACAGAGACGACATCCGATCGTCCAGACCATCGTCCTGTACGAATAGTATCTTGTTGGATCGTACCGTACGATATTATATCGTACAATACGAATTATTTTTGAAATGTTCATACACCTTCGTACCAGGACGACGTCTGTTTATGAAGATCGTACTGTACGATGTGGAATCGTACTGTACGAACAGTAACAGGTACTTTTGAAATCAGAGGTTTTTGGAGCATATTTTTAGATGTCAATCAAGTCTTTTTCAGTAAGAATCACAGAGGAGGTGAACGTGGTTAGAGAGGGATTCCAAGGGAGATAGCTCTAGAGAAATTCTTGAGGGTTGAGAGAGAAAGGAGGAGGTGAGCGTTGTGAGGGAGAAGAGGTGTGAGGGAGATCACACGGTTGCTCCAAGCTTGCTGCATCTTGCTCCTCCTGTGGCCCTAGAAGGATTTGAGGGAGGATCTCCAAGGGAAAGGCTCGTCTACATCCGTTACCTCGAGGTTCTCTGCCTTCTCCAGGAGGGAGAAAAACGAGAAGGTTCTCTGCCGTCGCCAGGAGGGCGAAAATAGAGTTTGGCACTCTGCCACGCCGGATTGGTGAAAGGGAGGTTTGTAAAGGCTTCTCCGCCTTGTCGAGGGGGGCAAAAGGAGAACTATTTTGATAGTGAAAATCTCTGAGTGGAGGACTCCGGGGAGTGGACGTAGGTCATTTTGACCAAACCACTATAAAATTTTTGGTGTGTTTTTTCTTTATCGTCATTTACGTTTTACTTGCTTTTAATTTTTCATATCTATTGCATGTGAAATTTTGTGGAAGAAAACTTGCTTAAAACTTTGTTATAAAATTTCAAAAACAACAAAAATTTTATAGTGGTTCGGTCACCTAATAGGATATATCCTCCACAATAAATATTAATTATCCTACCCTGGTGAACCCGACATGCTTCCTATTTTTTATACAGATGCTTCCTTCCGTATTCTCTTTCATCGGGGTCACGAGCCTGAAGAACCCGTCTTTGATGAAGAAGAAGGAGAAGATGACCCAGCCGTAGCTCCAGCTCGACCACGACGCCATGCCGCACCCCAAGCACCAGCACCAGCACCAGCACACCCTGATGATGATTTAGTCGCCCGCTTCGACCAGCTGTAGACTCGTCTCGACCTGCATATTCAAGAACAACATCAGCAACACGAGACTGATATGCAATGGTTTGGAGAGCGTTTTACTGCAATTGATCACCGCTTCGATGCTCTATTTCAATATTTTCAGCCAAATCCATCTCCTCCACCAACTGATCAGGACCCGTCTGACTAGATTGTCTGTGTTTGCATTGTAGTTTTTCTTATTTTGCTTTTTTACTTTTAGTTGCTCCTCCTTTTTGTGCTGTTAAAAGGGGGAGAAGTTTGTTGTAATGCTTGTTATCTAAATGCATTCCTTTTGTTTCGTACTTGCTTTTAGTATTTTTTTTCTCGTGTTTAATTTAAAAAAAAAATAAAAAAAATAAAAGAAATGTTTTTCTTTCTTACTTGCAACAAATTATTTGACATCATCAAAAAGGGGGAGATTGTTGCAACCCATGACCCTGAGCTTGAGATTTTAATGATGTCAAATAATGAGTGTTTTGAAACAACCTTTCATTGAATATTATTTTATTTGCTATTTTCCTTGAGCACTAACATTTTAGGAAGATCACAAGTGACTCAGGAAGAAAGGAAGACTCAAGACCGGGTAGATTAGGAGTATGAGTCAAACATTGTATTTTTTCATTTATTTTGTTTTTACTTTATTGAGTCTGGCCACAAAATGCGTAAGAGTAAGAGCAACCATGCACACACACAGGGGGAGAGTTGTTTTTTAACTGCAAAATGTATTTAAAATTCTTCTCTGTAAATCGTACTGTACGATTTTAATTCGTACCGTACTATCCAAGCTATGTGGACAATTCTGTGAATAGATTGTACTGTACGAATCCCTTCGTACTGTACGATATGTTCAGATCCAAAACCCTAGCCGTAGTTTAGTTTAAGTAAGTGCTTTTGCGCCGTTCGTACTATATGAACATGTTCGTACTGTACGATCTATTTTAAATACTTACTTAAATTAACCCGTGATTAGTGCATGTAATCCAGGCTAATTAAAATTTGAACATCGTACTATACGAACCAGATTGTACCATACGATGAACAGAGACGAAGTATGATCGTCCTGGATATCGTCCTGGACGATCTCTTGGTTTTTGTCACATCGAACTGTACGATAGTAATCGTACCATACGATGAACAGAGACGACATCCGATCGTCCAGACCATCGTCCTGTACGAATAGTATCTTGTTGGATCGTACCGTACGATATTATATCGTACAGTACGAATTGTTTTTGAACTGTTCGTACACCTTCGTACCAGGACGACGTCTGTTTATGAAGATCGTACTGTACGATGTGGAATCGTACTGTACGAACAGTAACGACTACTTTTGAAATCAGAGGTTTTTGGAGCCCGTTTTTAGATGTCAATCAAGTCTTTTTCAGTAAGAATCACAGAGGAGGTGAACGTGGTTAGAGAGAAATTCCAAGGGAGAGAGCTCTAGAGAAATTCTTGAGGGTTGAGAGAGGAAGGAGGAGGTTATCTTGCACCTCAGTACCATCGGATTCAAGGTTCGTCTTGAAGGAAGTTTTGGGAAGAAGAATATCTCATTGGTGACAAAGGACCCGGCTCCTCCGCCGCACCGGGGAAGGTGGAAGTGATTGTGTAAGGGCTTCTCCGCCTAGCTGTGGGAGCTAAAAGAGAATCATTAAAGGTTTAGTGTAATACTCGGATGGTGCCTCCGGGGAGTGGACGTAGGTCATGGTTTGACCGAACCACTATAAAAATCTTGGTGTGTTCTTTCTTTTATTTTTCTGTACTTTATTTCCGCATTTATTTTTATTGTGGTTAATTGCGTGGATGAATTTGATTATCTATCTTTTAATTGTGAATGAAATTCGCTTCCGCATAAAGTCATAAAAAGAGATTTCTTTTCATTAAAAGAAGTTTTTAATCATCGAATTCACCCCCTCTTGGCGCATCTAATAATTTCAATTGGTATCAGAGCAATTTCAATTGTCATCTAGAAATTTCAATTCCAACCCTATTTAAAATTCAAATGGGCTTGAATTTAGGAATTTTTCTAAAATAGGGATTTTCATTTTAGGAAACAAATTCAAAATTCAAATTTATTTGAATATTAAATTAAATTGTTCTCAAAATAAGGACTCAAATTGGAAGGTTTTGAGGTGGAGCCAAGGGAAGAGGGAGGATGTGTGGATTTCGGTGGGGAAGGGGAGGGTTGTGGGAAAGGGGACATGCGCTTAATGGAGGGGATGGGGTTCTCGGCTATGAGGTGGTGGTGGAGTAGCCGACGGGTAGGGCTGCAAACGAACCGAGCCGAGCCGAGTATGTGAGTGCTCATGTTTGTGTTCATTTAATATCAGGTTGTTCAAGTTTGGTTCATGTTTGTTCGAGCTTTATTGTTTGTGTTCATGTTTGGTTTATTTAAATTAATTAGTGTTCATGTTCAATTCATGTTTGTTCGTTTAGTGTTTATCGAGCTTTAAACAAATAAACATGAATGAGTTTTAAACGATCTCTACTTTTAGATGTTCATTAACTTAACAAACGAGCTTTATCGAGCTTCCTAACAAACAATTACATCGAGCATGTTCACGAATTTAACGTCGAGCTCTATTTATATTATTTATATTTATTAATTCTATAATCAAATATTAATTATTTTTATCAAGCTTATTCACGAGTCCAAAATCGAACACAAATCGAGCTTAATGTCGAGCTTGTTCATGAACTTTAAATGATGTTGTTTGTGAACATAAATGAGCCGAACACATTAGTGTTCAAGCATGTTTATTTTAGAATCGAGTATTTAAAATATTGTTCAAGTTTGTTTGTTCAGTTAATTAAACAATCACGAACGAGCTTTAATCGAACAGAACAATGAGTAGCTCGTCGAACGTTTGGTTCGCTTGCAGCCCTACCGACTGGTGGAGGAGGGGAAGAGGGAAGCTTGGTCGGCAGCTATAGAGGGAGTATGGTTGATGGTCAAGGGAGAAGGATAAAATTAGTTCAGGGAAAAAAAAGATAAAATCGTGAGCCCGCATGCTTCCTGCGGCTGATGAGTGATACATTGCCCTTCACTAAGCAACTTCAACGAGCTCAAACCCATCCTGCGGCTAGTGGGTACCACGATTCCCTCCCATAGATATCTCAATAAAGTCCTCCCAAGGAACAAAAGTGCAGAACAATTTTTTTATTAAAACTCCATCATCTCAATACAATTGCAAGAACTTCTACATATAGGTCTCAAAATGAAAGAAACTTT